>JAKSZT010054410.1:91441-145472 GCA_026826555.1 Tolypeutes matacus
GGCCTGGAAGGTGCGCAGGACTTTCCGGGCACCCGGGCGCACCCCGCACACCGCCAGCTAGCAGGAACTTTACGGCGGGGCGCGGGACGCGCGGTGCGCGCTCCCGAAGCGCAGGAGGGAGAGGGTCGCTCGCCCCACTTTTCCGTGCTTTGGGGGTTCCCACAGGCCCGCCCTCCCCCGCACACTCCCACTCCCCGCCTCCAAGTTGCACCTGCAAACTCACCGCTACTGCGAGGCAGGGACGCGGGTCCCAAAGGCAGGCCTCACTCGCACCGCAAACCCCGCCCACCCCCCCCACCCCCAGCACTGCGGGGCAGATACTCCATCCCTCGCTGCACTCCTCGGTCCTGGCGCGTCCTCGCAGCCGAAACACGCGCACCAGATCAGCGTGGTCAAGACTCCAAAACACCCCGTGGACTGGGCTGGGCTTGAGGGAACTGGAGTGCGCCACAGCCAGGACTCCGCCCCAAAGGGGACATGGCCCGCTCTGTGACGGACAGCTCGGGGCAGCCAGTCAACATGTGACCCGCCTGACGCTCGGAATCCATGCGGGGCGGGATGGGCCCAAAGGAGCGGAGTGGGATGAGTGACAGGAGGCCAGCCAACAAGAATGGGGAGCGGCGACAGGGCAGGAACACCGCGAAAGGCGGGGCCTGGGGGTCCCGTCATTCCGGCCAGCTTGTTCGCACCTAGGCTGGCAGTTCGCCTTGGTGTGGTTTTATTGATACATATTAATAAATTAATGAATTTATTGATACATACTAGTAAATCATACAATACATCCAAAGGATACGATCAATGGTATTTGTTAAATCACATTGTTATGCATTCTTCACTTCAATCAGTAGTGCATTTTCATTATGTCAATAATAATAAGAAACCTCTTCACCCCTCAATCTGTTTCCCCTGCTGTACAGAGCTATGTCTGGCTACTCTAGCACAATTATTTATTTACTCGTTTTATTCAGATATATTCACATACCATATGATCTATCTAAAGTGTATAATCAATGGCTTTTAGTATAATTGCAATGCTGTGCATTCATCATAGGAAAAACTTTGAGAATTATTTCATTACTCAAAAAAAAAACAAAACTCCACTCCCCTTAGCACGCCTTCCCTAGCCCTACATAACCACTAATCAAAGTTTATCTTTATAAATTGATTTATATTTACATTTTATATAAATGGAATCATGAAATATCTTTTTTATTTTGTACATTTAATGGTTGAAATATAAACAATTAAAAATAAGAAAACACGCTTTCACCTATCTGAGTCTGCTCAAGTGTGTAGCCACATATTGAAGGGATATGACAGGACTATAGTGATATTATTGGATTGGGTGGTGCAGGGTTGACAGGTGGGTAAATTGGGAAGGGTGGATTGGAATGTCCAGTGTACTGGGGAGAGGGTTGTGAGGAGGACTAGGTTAACACTGGGGATCTGTGGGTATGTAGTTGAAAGTACAAAGTTGGGAATGCTCTTATGGCAATATGACAATGAAGGGTTACTTGTTTAGGGTGTTGGATGGGGGGGCATTCGAGACAGGGCACACCGGGAATAGGTTTCTAGGGAGTGTGTGAGTGAACATTCTTTCATTGTATGTTCTATCAGTGGGTGGAGACCCACATACTAAGCAGGAAGGAGTTGGAATCCCTTCGTCAGGAAGACAGATTTGTTCACAAATAGACAGATGAGGGTCTCTCTATAGCATAGGTGGTTCCTAATAGGGGAGGACAAACCAGTGTGTCAAGACCTCAGTCTTCTTGCATGTAACTATGAATCTTGTCATCCAAGGAGTGAAACCAGAGGGTCGCCTTGAGCCCCGAGCGGAGGGGGAGGGAGGAATAGAATAGATCGAACAGGGGGCATTGAGTGGGCAGTGGAAATGTTCTACATGATCTTACAATGATGGACACAGGACATGGTAAATATCATCAAAATTTATAAGTGTACAGTCTAAAATTTAAACCATAATGTAAACCGTGGACCATGTTAAGTAGCTATGTTTCACTATTTGTATATCAGTTTTAACAAAGGCACCATACACATATAAAAAGGTATTAATATGGGATGAAGGAAAGGGGGAGGATGTTGGGTATATGAGTTTCTCCTGTATTCTGTGTGTGACTTTACTTTGACCTAAAACTACTTTGAAAACAAAATAAAATATTGTGAGAAACTGGGTAATGAGTAGGTGAAGGTGCCACGGTACAGACAGGACACCAGATAATGCAGTGATGAAACGCAAAATGACAAAAAAAATTTTTTTAATATTTTTAATTTTTTTAATACCCCAATCTTTTTTATTTTTATTTTTTGTAAATTTTATGTATTTTATTTCTTATATTTAAACTTATAATTATTATTTCAATTTCCTGTTAATTGTATTTGGCTATTGTAATGGCTTCATTTTTGAGGAAACTTTGGATCACAGAAAGGTTACAACTGGGGTGGGGGAGGATTATTGGTGTGGGGTGTCAATGATGGGGGATGCATGGGAGGGAATTCACCTGGGCATACATATAAGATATATAAAATGTTCAAATGTTCATTTGGCCTTGTCACAGTGGATGGAGACTCACACAATAACCGAGAAAAAAAAAAACTGAATTCCCATCCTGGAGAGCTCTGCCACATTCTCTAAGGGAGAAGCAACAGTTACCCAAGTGCAGGGGCAGTGACTGGCCAAGGAGGATGATCTACTGATAGGCCCTTGATATTGATGACTAGCCTTATGAGCCTTTGCTCTTGGTGTGGGGTGCCTAAGGGTTGCCTCCTGAGAGCTTCCTTGTTGCACAAATGTGTCCTTTCTCTAGGCCAAACTCAGCATATGAATGCATTTCCTTCCCCCCAGTGTAGGACATGGGAGGGATGAGCCTCCTTGGCACCGACAGATTGTTACCAAACACCAAATGGCAATGCAATGGGAAAAAGCCCTCAAATAAAAAGGGGAAAAGGTAAAGACAAATGAGTTTATATGGCTAAGAGACTTCAAAGTGAGTCAGGAGGTCATCCCAGAGGTAATGCTTATGTACATCTCAGCAAGATCTCATAGACTTCCAAAGTAGATACTACCACAAAAAGTTGGGCTTCTGATGGCTCAGGAGACATCCAGGTCCTATGGTCATGGCAGAAATCTCCAGAGTTTGGTGTCTTGCCAGTGGGCCCTACCTTGGAGTTTGTGCTCCTGAGAGTGACAGGGTTGGACTCGAATAAGTCCTCCCTGCACATGGTCCATCAGTCCCTTCTATTCAAACCTATATGTGGTGCTGGAGTTTGTAGGTGTACTTCCAGAGACTGGAACCTTTGGCCTGCCCATGTACCAGCTGTGCCTGGAATCTCAGTGGAGCTGCAACTCCTAATCTACAGCTCAATGGACTCACCCAAGACACCTGGCAGGGAGATGATGATGGACAATGGCCATCCCAGGGAATGAAGAGAGTCTGCAGCTGCAGGCAGGATAATTCTATCCATCTTATCCATGGGATATAAGCCCCCTCTCACTTGGAGGTGGAGTGGACATCACCATCCCAGACTCCTCAGGATTGGAGGAAGAGCTATGGACTAGAGTGGACTTACTGGAATTCTGTTGTAGACATATTGTGATTCAAGCAGTGGAAGAAATTACAACATTGATGTGGAGCCAATGGCCACTGGATGCTTTTGGGTTTGGGGCAGGGAGAGGGAAAAGAAGTTATAATACAGGGGATTTTTTGGCACTTGGGAACTATCCTGAGTGACATTACATCTACAGATATAGGCCATTTTACATCATCATAGAACATGCACAACTGTGTGGTGGAAGAGAGTGTGGTCTACAATGTGAACTATGGTCCATGCTTAGTGACAAAGCCCCAGGATGTGTATATCCATTGCAGGTGATGTGCCACACTAATGAAAGATGTTTATATGGGAGTTTGTGGGAGGTGTGGGAGTCAGGGGACATGGGAATCCCTATAATTTTTGTGTAACATTTATGTAATTTAAGCATCTTTTATAATATTTTTTTAAAATACTACAAAGTTTTAATATCATAGGACATTTTGAAGAGATAAAAAGGCAGCCTACTCAATGGGAGGAAATATTTGGAAATCATACCTACAGCAAAGATCTGATAACCATGATATATAGAGATCCTGCAACTCAACAATAAAAAAAAAAATGACCCAATTTAAAAATGGGCAAAGAACTGAATAGACATTTTTTTCTAAAGAAGAAATATGAGTGGTGAAAATACACATTAAAAATGTTCAATACAAAGAAAGAGAAAAAAAAAGAAAAGAAAAAAGAAAAAAATGTTCAACATCATTGGCAATTAGGGAAATGCACATCAAAGTTACAATGAGATAATTTCACACCTACTAGAAAAGCCACTATGAACAAACAGAAAACAAGTGTTGGAGAGGATGTAGAGAGAGAGGAACGCTTATTCACTGTTGGTGGGGATGTTAAATGGTATATCCACTCTGGAAGTGTGTTTAACAGTTCCTAAGGAAGTTAGATATGGATCTGAGGTTGACCCTGTAGTACTGAACTTAGACATACCCCCCAAAGATCTCAGAGCAGTGACATGAACAGACATTTGCACACTGATGTTCATAGTAGTGTTATTCACAATTGCCAAAAGGTGGAAACAACCCAAGTATCCATCCACTAATGAATGGATAAACAAACTTTCATGTACACATGATAAAATGCTATGCAACTATAAGGAGAAATGAAGTTGTAAAGTACATGATAACATAAATGAACGTGGAGGACATTATGTTGAGTGAAGACACCTAGGCAAAAAAGGACAAAGATTGTATGAGTTCACTATTATGAACTAAATATAATGATCAAACTCATGAAATTAATAGATAGATTATAAGTTGCCAGAGACAATAATGTGGTTACAGAATGGAACACTGAGGTTTAATCCATTTAGAATTGGTAAAATGTTGTTTGTAAATATTTGGAAATGAATAGAAATGGTGAATGAACATCATAGGATTTGTGATTAGTAGCACTAGCATATGAGTATGATAGTGGTTTGTTTTTATTTTTCTTAGTAATGGAGTTCCTATACCTACTCTACAGCTCATTGGATTCACCCAGGATAACTGGCAGGGAGATGACAATGGACAACAGCCATCCCAGGGAATGGAGAGAGTCTGCTATTTTACTGTAGACATATAGTCACAGGCTGTAGAGCTTGTGTAGATCCCATGCAGCACTGGAGCCTGTGGAGACTGTGGAGCCTGTGGAGATCCCATGCAGGCTGTGGAGCCAGTGTAGGTACCATGCAGCCAGTGTAGGTCCCATGCAGAATTGGAACCTGTGGAGCCCGAGGGGGCCATGGAGGCCATGGAGTCCCTGTGTAGGCCCCAAGGCTGGCATTGCCCATCAGGACTGGGTGTCACTGTCCAACTGGCCTCACAGGACACTGGCCAGGCTGGTGCTGGGTCCCTTCTGACCTTGAAACTGCATGGGGGGGGGCAGGCTCTCCATCCACTGTGAGGAAGGACACAGCTGAAGCCTTGCCCAGCCCTTCCCACCAGCCCTCCTCCACCCTCACACCTGCAGCCTGGGGCCCCAGATGCTGTAGCCCCCCTCAGATGGGGACGTGTGAGACCTGGCTAAAGCCCCCAGGGCCCAGAAGGGCCTGGTAGGGGTCTCATTGCACAGGAGTGTGCACCTCATGTCCCTCCCTTTGTCCCCTACCTTGATGAAGCGGTGCCCGGGGAGGATGCAGGCCTGGATGTTGTCCTGCAGCAGCTACTGTGAGAAGTTCTGGTGCCTCTGGGTGGCCCTGTGGACATCCATGGTGTTGCAGCATGCCTTGTTCCCGTCTGGGGAGACACGTGTGGGGCTGGGACACCTTGTTCCCTGGCCCTGGCCCCACAGGCACCCACACTGGGCCTGGGGCCACCATCCTTGGAGGGACTCTGAGTGAGCAGGGAGGGCCTTGAGGCAGACCTGGGGGTCTAGCTCTGGGGAAGCAGGATGGTGGGCAGCCTGGGTCCCACAGAGCTTGCTTGAGCCCCATGGGGTCCAGCCCAGGCTCCCCCACAGCTCTTCCATGAGCAAGTGCGCACAGGGCCACCACCTCCCTGAGGGACATGTTTCCTTGGCTGTAGCACAAGGCAGCGGTAAGACTACCCTGACCTGCCCCACTGTGTGCTCAGTACTGCCCACCCAGAGCTGGTGCCCCTCTGGGGTCCTAAGTCACCTAGACCCCACAGCATCCCCCAGGGCTGCCCCAACTCTGAGCAGGGCCGATGACCACGGCTGCACCAACATATCTGGGATCTTGCTGGCCAGCTGCATGGCCAGGACCACCCTGTTGTTGCTCTCCTGTGGGCGAGAGGCATCAGCTCAGGACCTGGGGTTACCCCTCCCCAGGGTCTGCCCCCCTTGGCCCCAAAGGTCCCCACCCTGTGGTGGCCCAGCATGTAGAAGATGTGGCCGAGGGAGAGGCCATCAGCCGGTTCAGGTCCTCCACATTGGACGTCTCCAGGGTTTCTCACAGAAATCACCTATGAGAGAATGCAGGACCCCTGTTGTGGGGCAGGAGGGGGCAGGAGGGGACAGGGACTGTGGGGTGGTGGAGGAACCCAGGCCCACCCACCTGCCACTCACTTGTCTTCCTTGTAATGGACCTGGAAGAAGAGGAGGCCCGGAACAAAGAAGGAAGCTTCCAGCAGGCAATATGACCTGGAGAGGGTAGAGATTCAGATGGGGGAGGAGTGTGGCACAGGCCCTGCTGGAGTGACCATCCCCTAGAACTACCTGCCCCCCCAGAAAACCCGCCTGAGGCACCTGGAGGTGCTTGCCTGATGAAAAAGCTGTAGTTGGGGTTGATCCTCTCCAGCAGCCACCTACTGGACTCACCATCCCTCTTCCCAGCAGGAACAGCACCCTGGAAGATGGAGAGGGGGCTTAAGGATCCAGCAGGGCAGCTGCTGGACAAGGAGGGCCCCAGGAGCAGCCTGGGGGTGGGGAAGGGGAAGCAACTGTTACACATGGTCCTCTGTCATCTTTATCTGGCCTGCAGTGTTCAGAGTCTTTTTGGGCCCTGAAGCCCCAAAGGTGCCAGAACCAAGGCCCTAGGGCAAAGGAGTGAGGAATGCCAGTCCTTTGAGCCCCCTGCCACTGAGACCTCAGGAGGCTGGGGCAGGGGTAGGCATGCAGTCCCTGTTGCCCAACTCTGATCCCACCCCACCACAGCCACCTCCACACTGTTCCATCTGTGTGGGGCATGAGGTCCCTCGGGGTCTCCTGAATGAAACAGGAAGGAGCCCAGTGACACCAGGCTGAGGACTGAGGTCAGGAGGTCACTGCTACCTCTTACTCCTTCTTGCACTTTCTGAGGAGGATGTGCTCTTTCCACATCAAGAAAACAATAAAACGGAAATCTCCTAAGGCTTTGCTGTGCCTACAACATGATGAGCCCACAGAATTCTTTGTTGAGTGACAGCCACAGGACCCAAAGGCCATGTGTTCTGTAACCCCCTTACATGAGATGCCCAGTGTATTAGTCAGCCAAAGGGGTGCTAATGTAAAATACCAAAAATAGGTTGGTCTTTATAAAGGGTATTTATTTGGGGTAGAAGTCCACAGATACCAGGCCATAAAGTGTTAAGTTTCTTCTATCACCACAGTCCATTGCCACATGTTAGAGCAAGACAGCTGTGGGCATTTGCCAGGGTTCAGACTTCTGGGGTTCCTCTCTTCCTGGGGCTGCATTTCTCTCCGGGCTTAGCTCCTGTTTCCTCTACAAGGTCAGCTGCAGATGATCAGGCGAACGGCTTGCTTCTCTTCTCCTGGGACCTTCTTTCCAACATCAAAACTGCTTCTCAAAAGACTGCTTCAACTGTCCTTTGCCTTGCCTTTTATATTCGATTCCCCACCAACCAAAGGGTGAGGCTCAACGCCCTAATCCTAACCTAATCATGCCCAGATTAACAGATCAGTTTACAAGCATGATTCAATTATATTTTTGGAATTCATAATTACATCAAACTGCCACAGCCAGCATGCCCAAATTCAAGCAGGAAGTGGACTAGAGGCAAAAAGGGGGCAGGTAGAGGGACATAGGAGGCCGTGCTTAATGGGTACAGGTTTCTGTTTGGGGGGTGGATACATTTTGGTAACAGGTGGTAATGGCAGCACAACATTGCCAATGTGATAAATGCCACCAAAAAGTATCCTTAAAAATGACTGAAAGGGGAAATGTTACATGTACGTGACCACAATTAAAACAAAACCTATGAAAGGACATTTAGAGGACAGTGAGGGTAAAGCGGATACTGGGGTTGTCAGAGGCCGGCACACGTGCCAACGTGTGGTGGCATCCCTGGCCTCCCCCTGGGCCTGGGCTCCACTTTGGACCAGATGGCCAGTTGGGATGAAGGCAATCTCATTGCAGCTTCGCATTCACATGCCCCGGACTGGCCAGGGGGAAGGGGTGAGGGGGTGCCAAGTTGGGGGCATACCATGTGTACTTAGAGCCTGCCACCTGGGTGGACTTGGCCCCCATGCCCAGCAGGTTGCAGGAAGAACATAGGTCCTTCTCGATTATGGGCAGTTGCTGAAAAGGAGAGAGGGCTGTGAGCACCGGTACCAAATCGCTGTCTTAAACAGATTCCAGATGCTCCCTGGTGCTAAGGCTCCACAGGCTCCACAGGCCTCTACAAGCTCCACAGGCCTCCAGGGGCTTAACAGACTCCACGGGCTCCATGGGCACCACAGGCTCCACGGAACTCCACAAGCTCCACAGGCTTCCACGGGCTCCACAAGCTCCACGGGCTCTGTAAGCTCCCCAGGCCCCATGGACTCTACAGCCTCCATGGGCTCCACAGGCTCCAAGGGCTCCACAGGCTCCACAGGCTTGTACAGGCTTCACAGGCCTCCAGGGGCTCCACAGGATCCACAGTCTCCATCAGTCTGCACAGGTTCCACAGGACTCCATGGGTTCCACAGGCTCCACAGGCTCTATGGGTACCACAATCTCCACGAGCCTGCACAGGCTCAACAGACCTTGATGCCCTCCACAGGCTTCAAGGTTCCACAGGTCTATGAGGCTCCACAGGCTTCATGGGCTCCACAGGCCTCCATGGACTCCAAAAGTTCCACAGGCTCCGAAATCTCCCAAGGCCTGCACAGACTCCAACAGCACCATGGGGTCCACAGGCCTACACAGGTTCCATGGGCTCCATAGGCTCCAAAGACTCCACAGGCTTACACAGGTTCCACAGAACTCCATGGGCTGCAGGGGCTCCACAGACCTCCTCAGACTCCAAAGCCTCTGAGCCTCCAAGGCTCCACAGGCTCCATCGGCCTACAAAGGATCCAGAGGCTCCAGGGCTTCACAGGACTGTACAGGCTCCACAGGCCTCCCCGGGCTCCACAGGTTTCACAGGCTCCATGGGCACCACAGTCTCCATGGGCCTACACAGGATTCACAGGCCTCCACAGTCTCCACGAGCTCCAAGGTTCTACAGGTCTACAAGGGCTCCACAGGCTTCATGGGTTCCACAGGCCTCCATAGACTCCAAAAGCTCCACAGGCTCCAAAATCTACCAAGGCCTGCACAGGCTCCAAGGGCACAATGGGGTCCACGGGCCTGTACAGGCTCCACAATCCTCTATGGGCTCCACGGGCTCCAAAGGGTCCACAGATATCCACGGGCTCCACAGGTTCCACAGGTTCCATGGGTACTACAGGCTCCATGGGCCTCCACAGGCTCCACAGGCCTCCACAGGCTACACAGGCTACACAGGCTCCATGGGTCTGCACAGGCTCCACAGGCCTTTACAAGCTTCAAGGGCTCCACAGGCTCTATGGGCCTGCACAGACTCCATAGGCCTCCTTGGGCACCTAGGTCTCCACATGCCTCTAGGGACTCCTAAGGCTCCATAAGCCTACAAGGGATCCATGGCTCCATGGACTTCCACGGGATCCACTATCTCCACAGGCTCCACGGGCCTGCACAAGCTGAACAATCTACACAGGCTCCACGGGACTCCATCGGTTCCACAGGCTCCATGGTCTCCATAGACCTCCACAGGCTCTACAAGCTCCACAGGCTCCACAATCTCCCAAGGTCTTCACAGACTCCAAGGGCACCATGGGCTCCACAGACCTCCATGAGCTCCACAAGCTCCACAGGCTCCACAATATCCCAAGGCCTGCACAGGCTTCAAGGTCACCATGGGGTTCACAGGCCTGCACAGGCTGCATGGGTTCCATAGGCTCCAAAGAATCCACGAGCTTACACAGGCTCCACAGAACTCCACGGGCTCTACAGGGCTCCAAGGTCTCCACAGGCCTGCACAGGCTCCATGGGTCTACATATGCTCCACAGGGCTCCACAGGGTCCACAGGCCTACATGGGTTCAACAGTCTCCACTGGTTCCATGGGTTCCACAGGCTCCACTGGCTCCACATGCCTCCATGTACTCCTCATGTTCCACCGGCTCTCAGAGGCTCCACAGGCTCCACATGCCTGTACAAGCTCCATAGGACTGTAAAGGCTCCACAGGCCTCCCTGGACTCCACAGGCTCCACAGAATCCCTGGACACCACAGGCTCCATGGGCCTGCATAGGCTCCACAGGCTCCACAGGCCTCAACATGCTCCATTCTCCACAGACTCCACAGACTCCATGGGATCCACAGGCTCCACAAACTTTCACAGGCTCCACAGGCAGCACAGGCTCCATGGGCTCCACAGGTGTACACAGGCTCCACAGAATCCATGGGATTGCTCAGGCTCCACAAGCATCCATGGGCTCCACAGGAAACATAGGCTTCATGGGCTGCACAGACTCCATGGGCCCCAAAGGGCTCCACGGGCTTCACATGCCTTCATGTACTCCAGATACTCCACTGGCCCCGCAGGGTCCACAGACTCCACAGGTTTCCCTGGGCTCCACAGGCTCCATGAGCACCATCAGCTCCATGGCCTGCACAGGCTCCACAGGCTCCTCAGGACTGCACAGGATCCATGAGCGTCCACGGGCTCCCCAGAAACCTAATGGGATCCATGGCCTCCATAGACTCCATGGGCTCCACAGACTCCATGGCCTCCCCAGGCTCCACAGGCCCCACAGGCTTCACAGACTCCATAGGCCTTGCAGGCAACATAGGCTTCCAAGGACTCCACAGGCTCCACAGACTCCAATGACACCACAGTCACTACTAGCCTGTGCAAGCTCCAAGGCGCTCCACAGGCTCTACAGGCTCCACGTGCTCCACAGGCCTCACAGGATCCACAGACTCCACAGGCTCCACGGGCTCCATGGGCCTACATGGGCTCCACGGACTCCATGGGCTCCATGGACTACATAGGCTCCATGAGCTCCATAATATTTTACAGGCTCCACAGGCCTTCCCAGTCTCCACAGTCTCCATGGGCCTGCACAGGCTCCACAGGCCCCACAGTCCTCAATATGCTACACTCTCCACAGGCTCCATGGTCTCCAAGGTCTCCACAGCCTCCACAAGTCTCCAGGGCTCCATGGGCTCCACAGGCCTCCACATGCTCCAAAGGCTACATGGGACTGGACAGTCTCCACAGGCTCCACAGTCTCCACAGGCTCTGCAGGCTCCACACACTCCTTAGGGCCCACAGGCTCCACGTGCATCCATGTGCTCCACAGGGCCCATAGGCCCCGTGGGCTCTACAGCCTCTATGGGCTCCAAAGGGCTCCACAGGCTCCATGGACTGAACAGGCCTTCACGGGCTCCATAGGATCCACAGGCTCCACATACTCCACAGAAGCCGCAGGCTCCAAAGACTCCATAGGCTCCATGGGCTCCATAGGCTTGTACAAGCTCCACAGGCCTGCACAGGCTTCATGGGCTCCACAAGCTCCACAGGCACCACAGTCTTCACATGCTCCACAGGCTCCACAGGCCTGCACAAGATCCACAGATTCCATGGACTCCACAGGCTCGATGGGCTCCATAGGTCTGTACAGGTTCCATAGGCCTCCCCGGGCTCCACATGCTCCACTGGCACCATGGGCTTCACATGCTCCACCGGGCTACACAGAATCCACAGGCCTCACAGGTTCCACAGGCCTGAATAGTTCCATGGGCCCAACAAGCTCCACAGCCTCCACAGTCTCCACAGGCACCACAGGCTCCACAGGCCTGTACAGCCTCCATAGCAGTTCTAATACTTGGACAGAGTTCATGAAACAGATATTTGAAGGTTCTGAAAAGTAAACAGGAGCAGGTACATTAGTGAGGAAGATGAAGATTAAAAGTACCACTGAATTGAGTAGATCATTTTTTCTTTCCTGTACAACCCTGCCTAGATTCAATCAGCCCAAATCAAGGAAGTAGTCCTGAGTATGGGCAGAGAAACCTCCATGAGAAGCCCTTTAGGTCAGGTTAAAAAAAAAAAAAAAAAGGAAAGGAGTCTACTGGTAATGATACTGGCAGTATGGGGATCCACGGGCACATAGTTGTGTTTGGGTGGGAAAACCATGGAGGAAATGTGGTCCTAGAGGATGGTGAAAACACCACTGATTTTTTTACTATCTTTATCTTCCACTATTTGACCTTGGACACAGGCACATTCACAACCAATGTGTGACACAGAGGAAGAAACCATAATAAGCTATATATGCAATCAACTGACAAATATTTAAATCCATCAGATACACTGACAGTAACAAGCATCGCCAGTGCTTGCTTGACCAAACAACTGGACACCATAACCTTGCTAAGTTGATGTGCATGGAGCTCTAGCATTTCAGTCATGTGGATGACTGAAGCATGGATTAAAAGGTAGCCTCCATTGCCTTAGGTTGAAAAGCCAAAACTGTCCTGGTATAGAGTAGATGAGGGGACCAAAAGGCTTAGAAAGATTGGGAAAGTAGAGTGAATTTATCATGTAAGATCTTTTGACTCTATAGAGCAATATCCAGAGGACATACCTTTCATTGGTACTGTGAGGAATAAATTAGTGAAAGCAGCTCCATCTTCCCTGAAGACCTCTGTGGTTGCTCCTTTCTGTAGGCCAGATATTACCATGGAAATGCTGTCACTGAACATGGATCCTTCAGCACAATGGGGGACAATCAGATCCGGGTTGGCAGGAGCCACTTAAATGCCAAAGCAAAAGTCGGCATGCCTACAGTAATGGACAGCAGAGTCAATGCAGTAATCAGAATAGTCTGACTCACAGAGATATTGGCTAGTTGTTCATAGGTTACCTGGAAGTGAACAGATGAGCAGTCTACGAAATTCTTACTGGATCTGGATAAGCAGAAGATTTCTATGTCAAGTGAGCAAAAGTCTAACTTGAAACACAAAAACAGAGTAATGGCCCCTCAATCGATTCCTTGACTCAAGACAGGTTATAAACCCATAATCCCTTCAATGAAGGGAAGACCAGGTCCCCTTGGCAAAGGACCCCATTAAACTGCCAAAAAATTTATATTCTTAACCTTCCTTCTAGCCTTCTTCAAAGGAACCAATAGATTTTTACCAGGGTGACTGCATTTGGGAAAAGAAAATGATCATACATTTCAGCATTATTAGACACTGACTCAGAACTGTAATTAATTCCAGGATACCAAAATGTCATTTTGGTCCACCAATCAGGGTAGTGGCTTTGGAAGGTCAGGTGATAGAGCTTTAGCTCAGATCTGTCTCCTAATGGGTCTAGTGGGTCCCTGAACACATTGTGTGCTATTTTCCTAGTTACATAATTCATAATTTGAGAACATGTACACAGCATCAGAAAGAATCCTCACTTGGTTCCCTGACTTGTGGAGTGAGGGCTATTATGGTAAGAATGGCCAATAGGAATCCACTGCAATTGCCTCTACCTAGCAAAACAGTTAACTAAAGGCAGTATGTCATTCCTAGAAGGATTGCAAAGATTAGTGCCACCATCAAGAACCTGAAGAATGCAGAGGTGGTGATTTCCACCACATCCCCATTCGACATTCCTATTTGGCCTGTACAGAAAACAGATGGATCTTGGAAGATACAGCATATTATTGTAAACTTAACCAGGTGGTTACTTTAATTGCAGATGTTGTTCCAAATGTGATATCATTGCTTCAGCAAATCAACACATACCTGATACTGGTATGCAGCTTTTAATCTGGCAGATGCTTTTAGTCTACATAACTGTTTTTTGTTTTTTTTTAGATTTATTTATTTACTTAAAATTTTTTTCATTTCATTTTTTAAAAATTCATCCCTCCTTCTCCAGATGTTTCTCTCATCTATCTGCTCATTGTTTGCCCACATTCTCCAGGAGGCACTGGAAACCAAAGCCAGGACCTCCCATGTGGGAGGGAGGCACCCAATAACTTGAGCCATCTCTGTTCCCCATATCTCTTTGTAAGTCATCCAGAAGCAGTTTTCTTTCAGCTTGCATGTCCAGCAATACACTTTCACTGTCCTGCCTCAGGGATATATCAACTCTCCAGACCAATGTCATAATATAGTCCATAGGATTCTTAATCACCTTTCCCTTTTACAAGACATCATGCTGGTCCATTATATTGATGACATTATGTTGATTGGTCCTAGTGAGCAAGAAATAGCAGCTACTCTAGACTTATTGATAAGGCATTTGTATGTCAGAGCATGGGAAATAATCCAACAAAAATTCAGGGGAAATTTCCAGGCATTTGGTGTCTTGGGTATGTTGAGATATCACTTCTAAGGTGAGGGATAAATTGTTGCATCTGGTTCCTTCTACCAGCAAAAGAGAGATACAATGTCTAGTTGGTATCTTTCATTTTTGAGACAACATATTACTCATTTGGATGTGTTACTCCAGCCTGTTTGCTGAGTGACCCAAAAATGTGCTAGTTTTGAATGGGGACCAGAATAAGAGGAGGCTCTGCAATAGATCCAGGCTGCCCTGCAAGCTGCTCTGCCCCTTGGGCCGGAAGATCCAGCAGACCCAATGGTGCTGGAAGTTTCAGTATAAAATAGAAATGCTGTTTGGAGCCTTTGGTGGGCAGCTACAGCATTTTGGAGCACAACTCTGCAATCCTCTGCATATAACTACTCTCCTTTTGAGAAAGAACTTTTGGCCTGTTACTGGGTCTTAGTAGAGACTGAATGCTTAGCCATGGTCCACCAAATTACCATGAGATTTTAGTTGCCCATCATGAACTGGGAATTATCTGACCCACCAAGCCATAAAGCTGGACATGCACAGTAGAATCCAATCATTAAAAAGAGAGGCCTTGAAGGCACAGCTACATGAAGAAGTGGTCCAAATACCATGACCCTTACTCCCGACATATAATCTCTTTTTTTCTGGCCTTATGGGGAGTTCGCTATATCAGTTGACTGAGGAAGAGAATACTTTGCCAGTTTATAGGCAGATCTGCATAATATACATTTAACACCCCAAAAGTGGGCATTTGCAGCAGCACTACAGCCCCTTTATGGGATTTCCTTGACACAGTGGTACTCATTTTGCCAGGAAAGAGAATTGGTTGGGTGTGCTTTTGTATACTAATTAATGGACTGTGGCCTATGGTTTGGCTGAAACATCAGGGATTTCGAAGAAATATGGAAAATTGGTGATAAGGAGATGTGGGGGGAAGCGGCTGTGGCTCAATCAGTAGGGCTCCCGTTTACCATATGGGAGGTCCCGGGTTCAGTTCCCAGGGCCTCCTGGTGAAGGCAAGCCCGCCGGTACGGCGTGGTTAGCTGACCCAGTGAGCACAAACAGCAAGGGGGGGATAAATGAATAAATAAATAAAATCTTTAAAAAAAAAAAAAAAAGGAGATGTGGGGGAGAGGTATGTGGATAGACCTTTCTGAATAGGTGGAAACCATGAAGATATTGGTGTCTCATGTGAATGCTCACCAGAGGATGACTTCAGCAGAGTACAATTTTAATAATCAATTAGATTTGGTGAATTGTTCCGTGGATATCAGTTGACCTCTTACTCCAGCCACTCTAGTCATTGTTTAATGGGCTCATGAACAAAGTGATTGTGGTTTTAGAGATGGAGGTTACATATGGGCCCAGCAACATAGACTTCCACTCACCAAGGCTGACCTGGCTACAGCCACTGCTAGTGCCCAATCACTCATTAGCAAAGACTGGCAGTCCCTGACAGGACTCTATTCTCCAGTGTGATCAGTCTGCTATCTGGTGGGAAGTTGATTACATTGGACCACCTCCATCATGGAAGGCACAGTATTTTGTTCTTACTTGAATAGATGCATACTCTAGATATAGACTTTCTTTTGCTGCATACAATGCTTCTGCCAAAACTACCATCCATGAACTTACAGAATGCCTTATCCACCACCATGGTATTTCACATAGCATTGCCTCTGATCAAGGTATCCTCTTCACAGCAAATGAAGTGTGGGAATGAGCACATGGTCATGGAATTCACTTATCTTACCATGTTCCCCATCATCCCGATGCAGCTGTATTGATAGAAGGGTGGAATGGCTTTTTGAAGACTCAGTCATGACACCAACTGGACAGCAATACCTAGCAGGGCTGGAGCAATGCTTTCAAGGAGGCTGTATATGCTCTAAATCAGTTTCTACTCTTTGTTGATATTTTTCTCATAGCCAGGATTCATAGTTCTAAGAATCAAGGGGTGGAAATGGGAGTGACACCTCTCACTATTTCCCTCAGTGATCCACCAGAAAAAAATTGGTTTCCTGTCCCCACAACCTTAAGCTCTGCTGACCTACAGATCTTAATTCCAAAGGAGGAGTGCTTCCACCAGAAGATACAACAATGATTCCATTGAACTGGAAGTTAAAACTGATATCTGGCCACTTTGGGCTCCTAATGCCTCTGAATTAACAGGCAAAGAAGGGAATTACTGTACTGGATAGTGTGACTTATCCTAGTTATCAAGGGGATATAGGACTGTTATGCACAACGGAGGTAAAGAAGAGTTTGCCTGGAACACGGGAGATTATTAGAGTATATGCTAGTCCTACCACGCCCTGTGATTAAAATTAATGAACTGCAACAACCCAATCCAGGCAAGACTACTAATAATCCAGACCCTCCAGAATGGAGGTTTGGGTCATCCCATCAGGCAAAGAACCAAGACCAGCCGAGGTACTTGCTGAGAGTAAGAGGAATATGGAATGGGTGGCAGAAGTAGGTAATTATACATATGAGCTATGTCCATGTGACAGGTGCAGAAATGAGGAATGTAATGGTTTTGAATATTTCTTCTTTGTTTTGTTATGAATATGTCTCTATATACGTATATATACACACACAAAACAAATATCTTTGTTTTCTTCCCTATTTTCCCCTTGTCATTATAACATAAATTGTATTAACTATGTAATAGAATTTAAATTACAGTATATCAAGTTTAAGAGTGAATATGACTCAAGGATTTGCATCATCTTCTGGGGAAAGAGTTACCGTGTTTCCAGTTGCATACAGGACAGTTGAATTGTGTTAAGCAAATGTATGACTGCCATTGTTTTTATTCAGAAATTAATTATGTTTTAAGGAGATGTGTATGGGTGCCAATTTGAGAAGGCATGGACTCTGATGATTAATATGATCAAGCAAGCACTGGCCGTAATGATACTGTCAGGCTATTTCTTGGGCTTAAATAATTAGCCAACCGATTGTACCTATGGCTGATTATATCTACAATAAACAAAGTTGACTGCCTTCAGCAGTAAGTGAAGTCTTATCCAATCAGCTGAAAGCTTTACAAGGAGAATTGATTATTTCAGCATTGAGAAAGTAGTATTTCTATCTCTACTTCAGTCATCCAGCTTTCTGGAGAATTCATCAAAACCTTAATCAGAGTTCCCAACTTGTGGCCTGACCTACAGAATTAGAACTTGCTAATCCCCATGGTCGCATGAGCCAATTCCTATAATAAATGTTATAATATTTCGTCTGTTCTGTTTCCCTGGAGGATACTGACTAATACAGTGTAGTAGTAGTTGAGTGAGCATTTCAGCATTATAAACACTGTTATTTATATTAAGAGAAGTGAACAAGATATTGACACTATAATCAACTACAATGATCAATTCATTGATTATTCATAAATTATTCATTCATAAATTATTAATTTTTTAATTTTTATTTTTGAATTGTGGTTTTGTCCTGATTTTAAGGAAAATATTTGTCTACTAAAATTACTGGATGTCTTGTCCTGTGTTACCTAAATAAGTACTTTTTCTCTTTAACTATACATTTAGGTCTAGGATCAACTTTGTTCATTTTGCTATAAGGTTTTAAGTAGGATTCAAATTCATTTTTCTCCATGTGCATTTAAAATTAATTTGTTGAAATAATCATTTCTCTGCTCGATTTTATAGCAAGTTGTTGTGGACCACAAGATTGAGTATGTGAAGGCCTTTTTAAAAAATCTCTCTTCAGTCCATCTGAGCTATTTGTCTCAGTTTTTGCCAGCTCCTCATTGCATTACTTATTTGAGCTTTGGAATCAGTCTTGGTTTCTCATAGTATAAATGCTCTGGTTTTATCTTACTTCTAAAATATTTTATTGTTCCTCTTGGCTCCTTGCTTTTAAAAATTGTTATATAAGTTACTCTTCTACAATATAAGAAATTATCATTCATTTTGATTGAGTTTACTTTGAATCTACAAATTTGGCAAAAATTGTTATTATCATTATATTTTATCCAAACCATAAATATCACATATCCCTTCACTGAATTCTTTGTAGAGGATTTTCCATTTTATATTTTATCTAAATATTATATTGTTACAAGATTTTATATTGTAGTTATTGTTCACTTACTAATTTTTTCTTATGAATCAATTTTTTAAGTTATTTTGTTTACATTTAATTTAATTTAATTTTTGCCCAACCCAAATAACCAAATATTTTCTATTTTCTTTTTCAAGTTTTATAATTTTAGGTTATAGAGTTTAGGTTATGATCATTTTGCCTTGTTTTCATACAGAGTGCAATACGTGTATCAAAATGACTTTTGCATATAAATATTCAATTGTTCCAATACCATTTGTTGATGTGGATATATCTCTGTTTCACCTCTTTATAATTCTGACAAGAATCAGTTGTCTATTTCTGGACTCTCTATTTTAGTCCATTGTTCTTTTGGTTGACCTTGACATCAGTAACATGCTACCTTTATTTCTTAAACTTTATAGTAAGTCTTGATATAAGGTAAAGTTATTACTCCAAATTTTTTATTCTTTTTCAAAGTTGTTTTAGCTATTTTAGATCTTTTGAATTTCCATATGAATTTGAGAATCAGCTTGTCAATTTCTGCAGAAAACCAGCTGGAATTTTTACTAGAATTTTGCATCAATATTATATTGTAACAATATTGAGTCTTTTGACTAATAAACACGGTGTATTTCTCCATTTACTTAAATATTTTTCAATTTCTCTAAGCAATATATGGTACTTGTCAACATATAGATTTGTCACATTTTTTATCAGATTTCTTGGTAAATATTTCAAATATTAGATATGTAAATAATATATTTAAATCTGAATGTTCAATTGTTTATTGTTAGTATATAAAATAAAATTGATTTTTGTATACTGATCTGATATCCTGTAGCCTTGATAAGTTTGTGTCTTAGTTCTAATAGCATTTTATATATTCCATTGGATTGCTATAGCGATGATCAGTTTGTTTGCAAATAAAGAAAGTTTATTTCTACTTTTCTGGGTGCATTTTACTTGTTTTTCTTGCCTGATTGTATTAACTAGAACCTCTATGCAATGTTGAATACAAGTGGTGAGAACAGTCATCCTTATTTTCTTCCTGATCTTATGAGGGAATGATTTAATCTTTCACCATTAAAGATGATATTAATTATAGATTTTCCATAGATGCCCTTTGTCTAGTTAAGGAAAATTGCTGCTGAGAGTTGTTATCAAGAAAGTTTATCTTGGGACTTCTATAGGTATGATCAATATCATAAATTCATTGTTTCTCATTGCAACACAGTTACTGATGGCAATTAAATCTAAATTTCATATTGGTAAAACTGGTCTATAATTGATGTAGGTTTTTGCAATGACATCAATATGCTTAAAGAAGAAATTTATATATTTCAATAGCTTTTTTGAAGTATAGTCTCATTCTTTGAAAGGAAAATTCTGTCAAAGATGGCACTTTTTCTCTTATAATAACACCTCTTTGTTCTTAGTCTTTTCTATTCTGTAGTCAAGAATCTTCTTTGATTCTATGACCTAAATAACTTCGATGTCCACCATTCATAGACCAGGGACTGAAATTCCCTATTTCCTTTCTAGGAACCTACAGCACCTATATATATATATTTCATTATTATTGAAAAAAAAATCAAAAGTTTCATTATCTCCATGTTTGAGTGCAAGGGTTTCAGATTTTTCCTTCTTAATCACAATAACTATTGACAATCTTCTTTTTGGGGCAGTAAAGCTACACTGATGATCTCCAATAGACTCTCCACTGCCACACTCTCATTTTGGGGAAGGAAACTTCCCTCATGCTTCAATAACAATTTACTTTTTTCAAAACAACTGAGGAAAATTTTGGATGCCTCCATGACTTCAAGGAAGAAATAGAATATAAAACTTACTTCTTTCATATTTTCTGATTCTAACTTTAGAGGTGATTGGACTCTGTTCTGGTTGGGTTCTTAAAATTAATTTTCCACCATAGGATTGCAACTTCTTTTCATACTTCATGTGCATACTCTTTTATCTTTTTTTTTCCTGGTTTATTCTGAATATTCTTTATGCTAAATTAACTACTACTGTTGAAATTTTAATTGTAGCTTATATTTTCATTATATAAGTGAGATGTAAAATAATAGCTGATATCTATATTGCTATATGTGTGTGTATAGTGTGTGTGTGTGTGTATATATATATAGTCATTTAATCCATACTGCAATTCTAGGAGATAGGTAATATTTTTATCTCCAGTTTACAGATATGGAACATATGGAGTCTGAAAATGAAAAGAAAACAAGTAGTGATAGTGTACAGCCAAAGTGAAAAGTGTGTGTTTGTTGACCTCTGTTAGGGAAAGACTGTAATTGCTGCTAGAGTTGAGTTTAAAAGCATCCAAATATTGATAGATTTAAGTAAAAATTCAAAATGAGAACACTTTGAGACAATGTTGATACATTATTCAAAAATACTCAAGCAACTGTAAATCAGTATAGTAGCTGTGTTATGGAATTATAATGTAGTTGGTCGCTATTAGAAGATATTTTGTAAAATATGTGTTTTCAATATACCAACAATTTAAAAAATAATAAGTATAATAAAATAAATATATTACCAACTATGTAGCAATTACTGGGAAATTAGATGACTGATTCATTTTAAAAAGTATTTGGCCAATTTGAAAGGATAAAAATTAAAAAACATATTCTCATTTCCTTTGCCCTATTATTCTTCAGTTAATAGTTGTATCACTTATCATTTTTATTCCTAATCATTTTCAATCAAGGGTTGCTTTCAGACTTCTATATAAATCCTGACCACTATCCATCATATATTTTCACAAAATTTTACTTTTAATTATTGGGGTTTCATAAAATCTCAGAAGCTCATTTAAAGATTGCAGACCAACAACATATAGTATATATACAGTATCCTATCTATTTTTATGCCATTTATTAATATCTCTTTCAGCATCCAAGAAAAAGCAAGGTAGATTAAGTGGAAATGTAAAGAAACTACAGGATTTAGGGCCCAACCGGCACATGGAAAGCCCAAAGATTTAAGTCTTTTGGACATACATCTATCAACTCTAGTACTAACTATAGGTTCAAATAGAAGGGGTAGAAGAGCCATGTGTAGGAAAACCAAAACGTGTCCAAATCTGTCACACTGAGGAGAATAAATTCCAAAGTAGGACCCACTGGCAGGGTGCCAAATTCCTGAGCTGTCAGCCCTGCCTATAGTGTCTGTATGTCTCCAGAGCCCTCAGTAGCACCACTGTTTGAGGCAAGTCAATTGCAGTCAATGGGATCCTGCTGAGACATACATAAGTATAACCTCTGGGAGACCTCCTTTTGATGTCTCTTAGCCATATGAACTCATTTGTCTTTACACTTTCCCCCTCTTGGTCAAGGTCTTTTTCTAGTTGCATTGTTAGTTGGTGCTTGGTAGTAATCCCTTGGTGCCATGGAGGCTCATCTCCAGGTGTCATGTCCCACGATGGGGGTGGGGGGGGCAGTTAATGCATTTCTATTCTGAGTTTGGATTAGAGAGAGATCACATTGGAGCATAAGGAGGTTCTCAGGAAGTAACTCTTAAGCAACCCATAATACTAGGCTAAGTTTCAGTTTCAAAAGAAAATGTTCATAAGTACAAAATCAATATCAAGGGTCCATTAATGGTTCATCATCCTTCATTAGTCACTGCCCCTGTAGCCAGGGGCTTCTTGCTGTCCCATTAGATAATGTGGCAGAGTTCCCCAGAATGGGAATTAGATATTTTTTCAGTTATGGTGTGGCTCTCCACCCACCATGACAATGCCCCATGAACACTTGAACTAGTCTGTATCCCTTATAAGTATGCCCCAGGTGAAACTCCCCCCTAATCTCAACAGAGTTGTGACACCTACTCTCAAGTACATTGCACTCACCCAGGACAATTAACAAGGAGATGATAATGGACAACGACCATCCTAAGGAACTGAGAGAGTCTACAACTACAAGCAATTATTCCCATCCATCTGCCCCATGGGATCTAAGCCCCTTTTCAATTAGAGGCGAATTGGATATTACCATTCCAGAATCCTCAGAACTGGGGAAGAAATGATGGATTACAATAGACTTACTATTAGTCTACTATAGACTAATTTTTATTTTGGCAATGGAAGAACTTTTATCATTGATGTGGTGGCAGTGGCCACTGGAGGTTCTGAGACAAGGGAAAGGGAATAACAGGTATATGGGGGCATTGTGGGGATATTAGAATTGTCCTGAATGACATTTTATTGACAGATACAGGCCATTATATATCTAGTCATAACTTACAAATTGTGCGGGAGACAGTTTAAACTATAATGTAAAGTATAATCCACACTTAGTGGCAATGCTACAATATGTGTTCATTAATTGTAACAAATGTACCACACTAATGAAGGATATTGTTAATATAGGAAAGTATGGGAGGTGCAGGGAGTTGGGCATATGGGAAATCCCTACATTTTTATTGTAACATTTATGTAACTGAAGTATCATTTTAAAAAATTTAAACAAAAGAAACTACAGGAATGACTGAGAAGTGGGAGTGAGTTTGATACATATCAACAGCGTTTGGGGATCACCATTAAATAAGTGTATCACCTAGTCTTAGTATCTGATTGTACTTCAACCAGAAAAACAAGAAATGGGTTAGGTATATTACATATTTCTATTGAATAACAATCTATGTTGAATAAATATAGAGATTTCTGAAAGCAAGATTTTCAAAACAATGAAATGAATTGTGAGGAATACCTTTTCAGATGAAACTTTAGAATTAATGGCAACTTTGAATTTGAGGGGGAAAATTGCTATTTTGCTTGGAAGAAATATGAAGACTTAATTCACAGGCCCTCAAACTTTTACCTAGGGACTGACTTCATTAGAGTCTGTTTGGAAACCTAAAAACAAATGAATTCTTCCCCACACTCATCTTACTCATAGACTTTTTTCAAGAGTCATATTAATTAAGAATGAGGTGTGACCCACGAATCAGTATTAAAAGCAAAGCAAAACCAAACCTCCCCAGGTGATTCTAGGTATAGGGAAGTTTGGTAAGCACTGATCTAACTGATCTCCAGTGTCCTTTTCAGTTTTCAAAGAGACTACACATTTATATATTTTTTTCTAATTTGTTTTTCTGGTTTTAGGAATAACTTTATGGCTTGATCAAAGGACTTGGAATTTATGAAGATAATGTGTAGGAGGAATTCTCAGTTCTTTCTTTGAATAAAATAAAGACAAAGCTACTTCTCAAGGTTCACACTGAAGACCTAGTCTAGGATTCTCTTTTGGTTCTAACAAATAAGAATGAGGTACATGAGATTTAGAAATAAATTGGTCTACTTGTTGAGTTTACTCAGAAACTTGAATAAATATATACTGGGAAGCATTTTAGTGAAAATCTACACTTCCCTCAAAGTTTCTCTTTAAAGAAAAATCTGCTTTCTTAATGCTTCAGTGAGTCTTCCTTTGGAATCTGCTCCATCTCAAATAAATTATCTGGTTTTATAAAATCATAAACTTTTCTGAGGACTTTTTTCTTAATTCATCAAAATTTCTCTTTTTTTCTATTTATTCTCTCACATAACCATTACTTTTTGAGCAACCTCTATTTTCCAATTGCCACATATTTCATTTAATTTAGAAACATATTTAATTTAATCCTTATAACAACAGTCCTGTAGAGTAAATGCTCTAAACCATGTTTGGCTAATGAAGAAAACAGAGGCCCATGGAATTTCAACAATTTCCCAGTATCACTTGGTGAGTTGTAGAGCTTGGATTGAAACTCAGATTTATGTGAATTTAAAGACGATGGTTTTAACCAAGAAAACATTATGCCTTCATAAAAGAAATAGTAAAAGAGGCTAAATTGGTTTCACTTCTTCTGAATCTAGTTATAAAACAGTTAAGTTAAAAAGCAGAGCATATGCAATATATTTACGTTTCTGAACTATTTATTTGCAGTAATGTCTTCTGTTTCATTAACAATATATACAAGAAAAAGTACTTCCTGTTGGGAAAATTGATCTTTTACTTCATAGTGCTACTCCAAAAACAAAAATAAATCATATGTGAAAGATATTAGCCCCTTGACAGTAAAAGGAAAAGACTTGCTGGGTTTGACAGCTAAATCAGAAACAACTTCAATCAGATAGAAGCAAGAGGTAGAAATAGAACAATTTATAATTAAAAAGCCAGAGCTTGACTTCTGACTTCTGAAGCCTTTCTTCAAGACTGGAACTTCATTCTAACTTAAGAAACAGCAATCCCATATTACCTAATTTCTTTACATAACAGAATGTTTAAAGATAATCTAATTCTATCTTTCAGTAAGAAAAGGAATTACTCTGTTTACCCAACTCTCCATTTCTAAAACAAAAGAACTTTGAACAATTTGTGTACTTAATTTACTAATATCTATTAAATATTTAGATGTTTTAGCCAATGTGAATATTGATTTTCATACTCAGTTTCACGTAAAACCTTCAACAATTCTATAAAGTGGGTGTTGTGAGTAACTCCTATTTAACAGAAGAGGACTCTAAGATATTGCAAGAATAGTCATCTTGGGGTCTTTCAGTTGACTGATAACTTGTAACTACTTAAGGTAGGCTTTGCTATCCACATTCCTATATAATACTGAAATAATACATTAAAAATATATATAAACACACATTGTGGCTGGACATTGATTACTTCCAAATGTAAAGCTATGTGTCAGATGTATTGCTAAGAAAACCCCAATTTATATTAGCATTTTTTTCTCTTTGGAAATTTCAGGAGCCAAAAGGCAGCCAAGGCTTTTCACAGACTTTGTGATCATTTTCTCAGTGAGATCTCTGCTATGAAGAGTGAGCTAAATAGGAATTACTCAGAGTTGACAGTGTTTATTCTGCTGGGATTCAGAACATCTACAGAAATACAGATTCTATTATTCTTACTGCTCTTCTTTATCTACATGTCCATTGTAGTGGGAAATATCAGCATGATAGTCATCATTAAAATAGGTTTCAGATTTCACACGCCTATGTATTTCTTTCTCAGAAATGTATTCTATTTAGACTTCTGTTACTCCACAGTAATTGCTCCCAAAACTCTGGCTAATTTCTTGTCCAAGGAGAAGAAAATTTCTTACAATGGCTGTGCAGCAGTTTTTTCTCTTTGCTCTCTTTTTTGGAACTGAAGGCTTCCTTCTGGCCGTGATGGCATATGACTGCTTCTCAGCCATCTGCTCGCCCTTCCACTATCCTGTACGTAGGTCTCAGCAGGCATATGTGGATGTATCAACTCCATGATCCAAACAGGTTTCACCTTCAGTTTGCGTTTCTGTAGAAAAAACAGACTGGACCACTTTTTCTGTGATGTTCCAGTGCTGATCAAAATCTCATGTATTGACATCTTTGTGAATGAGATTGTGATGTTTATTCTCTCTGCTCTCATCATCATCACCACAGCAACTATCATTCTGGTTTCCTATGCTTATATCCTCTCCACTGTCCTGAATATTGCCTTAACCCAAACAGGAGTAAGACCTTCTCCACCTGTAGCTCTTATATAACTGTGGTGAGTTTATTCTATGGGACTGTGTTTTTCATGTATGTCCAACCTGGGACTATCTCCTCACCAGAGAAAAACAAGATTATAGCTGTGTTCTATATTCTTATCATTCCTATGTCAAATCCTCTGATTTATAGTCTAAGGAATAGGGAAGTGAATATGCAGTGGAAAGGATATTGTTGAGAAGAATATCTTTTCAGTAATCTCTAGCCTTCTACAAAGCTCTGGAGTAAAATAATTGATTGAAAGCAAACTTTCAATAATTTGATTTGGAATTGTTTCTGCCAAAAGCATCTAAAATTTTTGGAGATTAAAGTTTACTTCATTTAATTATCATCAGTGGAATCTTTTAAAAATGAAATATAAACTGATAATAGCTTTTTATTTTCCTACTTAAGTTTTTAACTGTGTTATTTCTAGGTATTATATATGTTTGTTGTTCTTGTTTTGTTTAGCTCAAGTATATTCAGAATTGCAACTCATTAATAGATTATGACAAAATTAAAACATAAAACGTGAAATTTATTAATATAACATCTCTTTTATAGATGTATATCTATATATCCATCTATTTATCTGGGGGAAGGGGGAGAATGGGAAAGAGAGAGGGAGATATTTAGAGAGAGAATGCTGAATGTTCTATGTTCTACATTTTATCCAAATCATAATCAAGTATGTCACTATTCAATTTTTGCAAATGACCATTGCAAGTGCTGCTGTAATGTGAATGATTTGTTGTGCCCAAATAATTATATAAAACAATGCTAACAAGTATTGCATCAATAATGCCTTTAATTCATTCAAACAGGAATGATTCCATCAGGAAGCAACAAAAATAAATGTGCTATAGTTGGTGAAAAACTATCTGGTCTTGGGGTTTTAAGAATAAATATTTGATAATCTTTCTAGTATTACTTATGCATACTGGTCTTATTAGTTTATATGTTCTTGGGATATTTTCATAAATTATGTATTGGTAGACATCCTTATTTTTCTCTAGATTTGAAAGTTTTATCACAATGGAATTGCATATAATATTTAATTAGTAATTTAATTCTTTCACTGATGTGGTTACATATCCTTTCTAATATTTAAAGCTGAGAATTTTTTGCAATTTTTTCCCTTAAATAGACTTGCTAAGAGTTTTACTTCACAATATTAGAAGTTTGAGTTCTATATCATTTTCAAATCACAATTATTTTAAATTTATTTCCTATCATCATCTTATTTAGTTAGCCTTCTTTTTCCAACTTTATTTGCTGATAGTTTTTTTTTCAGTTTTCATTTTAATGAATTATGTTTAAATATATTTCATAGTTTTTTAATATAATGTGTCTTATTTTCATAATTTTACAAATAATTTCCTCTTAGATCAAGGAGTATTTGGATGGTATATTAATTCAATTTAGTTAATTTCTTTAGACAAAATACTGTTGAGTTCTAGTTTTATCTTAATTCAGAAAATTTAAATTCAAAGCATTTTTGGTGGAATTTATTTAGTTACAATGTTTGGGTGAGGAGATAATACATTTTTTTGTAAATATTCCATGAATTTAAGAAAAGACTGTATATTCTCTAGCATATAAGCAAATTGAATCCTACAATATGGGATTCCCTTATAATTTTGATGTAAATTTATGTAATCTAAAGCTTCTTTAAAAATAAAAATAAAAAAAAAATAAAAGTAACCACTCTGAATTATTTGTATTCATATCAGGTAGGCACAGATAGTTTAGTATTAGAAATTGCAAAATTACTTTCACCATATTAACTGATTTAAAGATTAAAAACATTATTATCACAAAAGATGTAAAAAAAAACATTTAATAAACTCAACACTATTTTATGATTAAAAAAATAATAAACTTAGAAAAGAAGTAAACTTTACTAACCTGATAAAATTTGTCTATATAAATTGGAAGAATAAATGTTATTCTAAATGGGAAAACATTTTCTTTAAATCTAGGGAAAAGACAAAATGTATATTATTCCCAAAGCAGTTCACCAGTCCATTAGAAATCTAGCCAAAGCACTAAGATAATAAATAGAAATTTAAAGTGTAAGGAATCAAAATGTGGGGTGAAACAATCATTTACATAATCACTTACAAAGAAAGTCAAAAGAAGATTTTAGAAAGATTCTGGATTAACATATAAAATTCAATAATATGCATATATATCAACTATAAACAACCTCAATATTTAATTGAAAAGACAATACCATTTATATGTATATCAGAGTTTACCAAGTATTCAGGATTAATTTTAACAAAATATGTCTAGGACCTGACCTCAACATGAGAAATTATAAAATTCTTGCCCTCATGCAGTAAATATTGTTCAAAAATACAAATAGCATCAACCATGTAAGATAATATATACACATATAAATATAATATAATTAATATTTCTGTGCCTATTAAAGATTGCTTTATAACAAGTAAGGTGATCTGGAGTAAGCTGAGAGAATATGTTCACAATATGCCCAATGACAAACATATATAATGAACTCCTACAAATATATAAGGAAGACGCAACCAAACCAAAATTATATGGACAAAATAGATCAATACACATTTCACAGAAGAGCAAGCAATATGCTTAATAAAAAGTATCAGGTGATTTTATATCAATAGTTGTCAGAGAATTGGAAATCAAGACCACAAGAAAATCCCATTTTATAACTATTCAATTGGGAAAAAAATGAAAAAATGCCAGACCATGACAAAGCTGGAGAGGATACAATCTACAGCCGTATTCTCAATGGAGACAATGTTTCCCCTAATGTGGTGAAAATAGTTTTTTGGGGATACAAAATGATTGTCCCCTTTTAGGTATAATATTCTTTTCTTGTACCATATTCTTATACATATATTCAAATAAAAATATTTCTTACCTTTTTATTGAAGTTTGTCATTCATACATGAACGTCCATAAACAATAAGTGTATAGTAAAAGTTGTGAATTTACAAAATAAACATGCATACCACCTACAGGGTTCCAATACAATATACACCATCAACACCCTGCATTGATGTGAAACAATTGTTACAAACTGTGAAAGAGCAACATCAAAATAGTAATACTAACTATAGCCAAAATCTAACATTTGGTATATTTTTCCCCCCAAACTGGTAATTAACACCCTATATTAGTATTATATATTTATTATACTGCATGAGAGAATGTTCTCATATTTGTTAAGTGTAACTGAAAGAGGTAGTCTGTGGATGTAATATTTCAATTGAAAGGAAGCTAGAGAAAAAGGTAGAGACTATAACATAGCGATTTTGGTGGTGGATGAAAACTGTGGCTAATAGTACAAGAAGATGGTAATTAATAGTATAAGATCTTATTTTACAAAAATGTTAAGAATATGGTTATACATGGGAAAATTACAACTAATACACTTTATGGATTATATTTAATAGTAACTGTAATATTTTTGCAGCAATGACAAAGAAGATATATCAATTCTAAGGAACAGTGGGGGTGTATAAAGGAGTATAGGGATTTCCTTTTGGAGTAATGAAAACATTCTAAAGTTGACTGCACAACTCTGATGAAAATGAGTTCCACTGGGTGTACTCTTTGAATGGATTGTACAATGCATCAGACTGTATAACACAATGAATCCTGTGGTAGAATATGGGCAGTCGATAACAGAATAAATAAAATATTTTTGTATGTATAGCTACAACACATAAACAGATAAATAGTATATTATGTGGTATTAAAATTTCACAGTGGTGATTAGAAAAAAATCTATTAAATGGGCTCTTGCGGTGTGATAATGAAAAAATAAAGTTGAGTCTCCAGGTGGTCTATAGGTTCTATTTTATTTTGTAGTTGGTAATAAGTGAAAATAATTTGGGAATTTGGCATTATTTTATAACCCAGAGAATCCATTGCTGAATAAATACCTAAGAGAATATCTTGCACTTGTAGAAGGAGAGATATGTATATGAATATTCTTAATGGCAGAGTTAACAAAATAAAAATTCTGGAAACAAATTCAGTGGGTATCAGGATTTTTGGTAGATGAAAAATGGTGTATAAAACAATAAACTATTAAGCAACAAATAAATTATGGATACACTTACAATAAGAGTAAGTCTAAGCAATAATATATTAAGGTGGAAAGTCCCAAAAGTTTACATATAAAACACTTTATTTTAAAAACTTAAGTCCATAATTTATTGGATTTCATTACTTTTCCGTAATATTCTATTTCTGTTCCAGGATCTCATCCAGAACACCACATTATATTTTACTGTCATGACTCTTAGCTCTACACTGTGACAGTTTCTCCAGCTTTTCCTGTTTGGATGATCTTGACAGTTTTGAGGTGTACTAGTCAGGAACTTTGCAGAATGCCCCTCCATTGTGGTTTGTCTGAGGTTTTTCACGTATTTAGCCTGAAGTTCTGGGTTTGGGGAAGAAAGACCACCCACAGCGAAATGTACCATTCTCATAGCATCTTAGTACAGCTACATGCTCTCAAATGACTTATCCCAGAATACGTTATCCTTAGTCACCTGGCTGAGGCAACATTTGGCAGATGTCTCCCTGTAAAGTTATTTTCTCCCTTTTTATATCACACCCTTAGTAAGCAAGTCACTAAGCATAACTCACACTTATAGAGAGGGGAGTTAAACTCCACTTCCTACAGGGGGAAATATGTGCCTAAATTATATGTAATACTGTAATCATTGATATGGAGTCAGTGGCCACTGGAGGATCAAAGGTCAGGGAAAAGGGAAACAGATATAATATGGAGGCATTTTTCTGTCTTGGGTATTGTCCTGAATGACATTGCAATGACAGATACAGGCCATTGTATATCTTGCTATAATCTACAGAATTGTGAGGGAGAGAGTGTAAACTACAATGTAAAGTATAATCCATGCTTAGTGGCAGTGCTCCAAAATGTGTTCATCATTTGCAATGAATGTACCACACTAATGAAGGATGTTAATGTGGGTAAATGTGGGCAGTGTGGGGAGTGGGGCATATGGGAACCCCTATATTTTTTATGTATCATTTATACAATCTATATAACTTAAAAAAATAAGATAAAAAGCATACAATTGAAAACTTACTATATATGATGTTCTTTTAATAAAAGTGACCAAAATAAAAAATTAGGAATATATATGTGCAATCAAATATATATTAAAGATCTACAACTGAATGATTAACAAGGGAATCAGAATATATTACCTTGTGCCCGGGAGGAAACAGGTGGAGTGAGAGGAAAGCATGAGGCTAGATATTAGTCATAATGTCCATAGGTGCCCACAAATGATATCCTGGCATGAAACAAGGATTATTAGTTTATATACACTTGAAATCCACATGTATTAAAATTATAATACAGACTTTTTGTGCATTGTTAATATTTTTGTTTCTGCTTTTATTGTTTGCCTTTTATTTTCTCTTTAACCTTTGCAATCTTCTACAGATTCAATGTTTATTCAGAACCCTAAATATCATTCTTCCCAATTGGTTTGTTTTTTATATTTGTTTATATTTGTGAATTGAAAAAAAAAACAGAGCCCTTTTTTCAGTTTGTTTGTAGTCTATTCACATTTGGGAATAAATAAAAAAAAATACTGATTTAACATGCATTTCTTGAATGGCTAATGATGTTGAGCATATTATCATTAAAAAAAAAATTTAATAGAGAGTTTGTGGGTTTATAGACCCACCATATACAACAGGATTTCCATATGCCATCCCACTACCTATAGCTGGCATTGGTGTGGCAAATTTGTTATTATTGATGTAGCATTTTTGGTAATTTTACTACTTTGTAACTACATTTCCCTTTGTTACAATTGATGAAAAATTATTAAAATAGTACTATTAATTACTGTCCATAGTTTAATTAAGTGTATTTTTCCACATAGCACTCAACATTAACACCTTGTATTAGTGTCATATATTTGTTATAATTTATTAAAGAATATTCTTATACTCATATTAACTATAGTCTAACATCTACAAAAGGGTTCAATGTATTTTTATACAGTCCTATGTATTATCCTTTAATTTTTATTCTAGTAACATATATGACTTAAAGTTTCCCCTTTTAATCACATTCACCTATATAATTCAATGCTATTAATGACACTCACAATAATGTCCTACCATAACCACCATACATTTCCAAACCTTTACAATTAACCAAAATAGAAATTCTGTGCAAATTAAGCATCAACCCCCATTATCTAACACCGATCTATCTGCTGGTAACTTATATTCTAGATTCTAACACTGTGAACTTGCTTATTATAATTGGTTCATATCAGTGAAAAAAATACAATATTTGTCTCTTTGTGTCAGGCTTATTTCACTCAGCATAATGCCCTCAAGGTTCATCCATGTTGTTTGCGTGCATCAGGACTTTATTCTTTTTTATAGCTGAATAATATTCCATTGTATATATATACTGCATTTTGTTTATTCGTTCATTGACTGATGGACACTTCGGTTGCTTTCTTCTTTTGGTAATTGAGAATAATGTACAGTATGATCATCTGTCTAAAGATACCTATTCAAGTCCCTGCTTTCAGTTCTTTTGGGTATATACTTGGTAGTGGATTTGCTGGGTCATAAGTCTATACTTAGCTTCCTGAGGAACAGCCAAATTGTCTTCCACAGTGGCTGCACTGTTCTAAATTTTCACTAGCAATGAATGAATTCTGTTATTTCTCCATATCTTAACACTTGTAGTTATCTGTTTTTTAAATAGTAGGCGTTTTAGTGGGTGTGAAATATGTCACTGTGGTCTTCATTTGCACATCTCTGATTGATAGTGATGGTGAGCATCTTTTCATGTGCTTTTGGGCCATTTATGTTACCTCTTTGGAGAAATAGCTATTCAAGTCTTTTGTCTATTTTTCAGTTGGATTGTTTGTCTTTATTGTTGAGTTTTAGGATTCTTTATATATTGTGGATATTAAACCCTTATCAAATATGTGGTTTCCAAATATTTTTTTCCCTTTGAGTAGCTGGTCTTTTGACTTAAGTGACAAAGTCTTTTTATGCACAAAAGTTTTTAATTTTGAGGTGTTCCCTCCATTTTATCTATTTTTCCTTATGTTGTTTATGCTCTAGGAGTAAAATTAAAGAAACCTTTACCTAACACAAGATCCTTAAAATGCATGCCTACGTTTCCTTCTACAGTTATATAAGCCTAGTTCTTATATTTAGATCTTTGATCCATTTTAATTAATTTTGTATATGGATTGAGATACAGGTCCTGTTTCATTCTTTTGCATGTGGATATCCAGTTCTTCCAGCACCATTTGATAAATAGACTATTCAACCCCAGGTGAGTTGTCTTAGCAGCCTTACAAAAAATCAATTGACCTTAGGTTTGAGTGTCTATTTCTGAATTCTCAATATGATTCCATTGGTCAATATATCTAACCTTGTGCCAATACCGTGCTGTTTTGACTACCATTGCTTTGTAATATGCTTTAAAGCCAGGAAGCATGAGTCATCCAACTTCATTCCTCTTTTTCAAGATAGGTTTGGCTATTCAGGTTGCCCTCCCCCCCACTACCAAATAAATTTGATAATTGGCTTTCCCATTTCTGCAAAGAAGGCTGGTGGAATTTTGATTGGGATTCTGCTGAATCTGTAAATTATTTTGGGTAATTGAATTGAAATATTTAATGGTATTTAATCTTCCAATCCATGAACACCAAATGTCCTTCCATTTATTTCGGTCTATTTTGTTTCAATGTTTGGTTGTTCTCTGTGTACAAGTCCTTTATATCCTTGGTTAAATTTATTCCTAGATATTTGATTCTTTTAGTTGCTACTGTAAGTGGAATTTATCTCTTGATTTCTTCTTCATAATGCTCATTACTAGTGCTTAGAAATACTACCAATTTTTGCATATTGATCTTGTACCCTGCCACTTTGCTGAATTCATTTATTTTCTCTAGTAGCTGTGTTGTACTTTAAAAAAAAAAATTCTTTCTATATATAGGATCATGTCATCTGCAAATAGTAGAAGTTTTACTTCTTCCTTTCTAATTTGGATGGTTTTTATTTCTTTTTCTTGCCTGACTGCTCTGGTTTGACGTCTAGTACAATGCTGAATAACTGTGGGACAGTGGGCATAATTCTCATGGTCCAGATTTTAGAGGGAAAGCACTTGAACTTCCACCATTGAGTATGATGCTGGCAGTGCATTTATCAAACATGACCTTTAACGTGTTGTGGAAATTTACTTCTGTTTAATTTTTCTAAGCATTTTTATCAAGAATGGACGCTGAGTTTTTCAAATGTCTTTTCTGCATAAATGGACATAATCATGTAGTTTTTTCCTATTGTTGTAATGGTGTATTACATTAATTAATTTTCATATCTTGAACTACCTTTGCATAACTGGAATAAGACACATTTGATCATGATGTATGATTGTTTTAATGTGCTGTTGGGTGCAATTTGCAAGTACTTTTTGAGGATTTTTGCATCTATATTAATAAGAAAAATTGGTCTGTCTTATAGTATCTTTATATGGATTTTGGTGTTAGGGTGACATTGGCCTCATAGAAGGAGTTAGGTTCTGATTGCTCTTCTTCAATTTTTTGGAAGAGTTTCAACAGAATTGGTTTTAACTCTTCTTGGAAAGATTGGTAGAATTCAGTTCTGAAACCATCTGGTTCTAGGCGTTTCTGTGTTGGGAGATTTTTAGTGACTAATTCAATTTCTTTCCTGTCTTCTTGCCTCCATTTTTTTCTGATGAGAAATCAATGCTTAGTCTTATTTGGATCCCATTTATGTGATGAATCACTTTTCTCTTGTTGCTTTTAGAATTCTCTCATTTTCTTTCATGTTTGTCATTCTGATTAGTATGTGTTTCAGAGTAGGTCTCTTAGGATTCATCATGTTTGGAATATGTTGCATTTCTTGAACATTTATATGTATGTCTTTCATAAGAGTTAGGAAATTTTCAGCCATTATTTCTTCAGATAGTCTTTCCGCCCCTTTTCCTTCTCTTCTCCTTCTGGGATACCCATGATGCATATGTTTGTGTGCTTTATGCTGTCACTCAAATCTCAGGGGCATTGCTCAATTTTTTTCTATTCTTTTCTCTATCTCTTCCTCTGACTTATGATTTTGATTATCCTGTCTTGTAGTTTGCTGATTCTTTCTTCTGCCTGTTCAGATCTGCTGTTGCATGCATCTATGTTAATCTCTACTATTGTGCTTTTCATCCCCATAATTTTTATTATGTTTCTTTTTATACTTTTAAGTTCCTCTTTATGCTCACACATTGTCTTCTTAATACCCTTCATCTCTTTAGCCACATTTTCCTTCATCTCCCTGAATTGATTTAGTCAACCCATTGTGTCATTTTTGTCATAGCATCCTGGCAAACTGAGACAGATGATGTGAGGACTCCAAATTCGTTCTTCCTTTTCAATTTTTTTTTTTTTTGGCTATACTAATCCCTTTGCAGTTATTCATAAAATTTTATGAAACCTTGTCATTTTCTAAAAAAAAAAAAACAAAAAAACAAAAAAAAACACACACAAAAACTTTTTTGGGGTTTTGTTTGGAATTGAGTTGAATCTGTAGAATAATTTGGGGACAACTAGCTTCTTGAAATGCTGAATCTCACAATTGCTGTATATGGTATATCTCTCCATATATTCAGGTGTTCTATAACTTCTCTGAGCAATGTTTTCTAGTTTTTAGTATACAAGGCTTACATATTTGTCAGGTTTTTCCCTAAGAATTTCATAATTTTTGATGCTTTTAAAATGGGTATTTTAAAGGAGAACTAAGTTATAATCAAAATCTTCCAGGAAACTGAAGAGGAAGTAATATGTCCCAAATCATTCTGTAAGGTCAACAATACTTTGATAACATAAACATCTTTCAGGAACATAGATGAAGAAATTTTTAATAAAATTTTAGCAAATCAAATCTGCAATATATAAAAAAACATAGCACATCATGACCAATGGCGTCTATTACAAGGAATCAAGTTTGGTTTAGCATTTATAGGTTCTTTTTTGTAGATTCTATCTAATTTTAATGCACAGAGGATAATGTCATCTGCTAATAAACACAGTTTTGCTTTTTCCATTTTCATTCTTGGTGCCTTTAATTTCGTTTTCTTATCTTACTGCACTTACTTGAACCACCAATACAATTGTGAATAGTGGTAGTGAGAAGACATCCTTGTCTTTTTCCTGATAGTAATGGGGAAAAACTCACTATCTATGATGTTACTTGTAGTTTTATCATGGATGGCCTTGGTCAGGTCTTCAAGTTCCTTTTATTTATAATTTACTGAGATATTTTTTACATAAATGGAGTTTTAATTTTTCCTTTTTCAATTGACATAAGCATATAGATTTTCTTTTTTTGTCTGCTAACATGAATTATAACTTTCATTGACTTTCTCATGAGACTGATATCTTGCCAAAGATGGTTTTAATTGGAAGTGTCTGAAAAATTGCAAGTGCCCTTATAGGTTGTTGTTACAACTTTCTTAAACTTCTTCATTACTAATAGAATAAATTTTGTTCCCTCTTTTCAGCTGGAGCTCTAGCAGTCATTAACACTCATGAGCTATATAGATATAAACTTAGTGGCTTAAAACAGCAAACATTTATAAGATCTTCATTCAATTGTTCGTAGTAAATGTGGCACAAAGTTCTCCAAAATTAGTGTTTGTTATTTTAAAAAATGCTTTTGTGTTCCTTTTGAAATGAAATTGTAGTCATAAGTCTATAAGAATGGAGAGCTTCCTTGTTTTTTACTAAAAATACAAATAAAAATCAGGGCAAAATTATGCATGTTAGGAAAGTCTCTGGTTTAAAATGTTAGAGTCTATTTTGCATAGTAGATTTGTTTTTCATATACTTTTAATACAGTGAGAGGTTTCCTTTTGTCTAGTCTTCTACCCAGATGAAGCAGAATATAAAGATTTTCCAGTACCAATTTCCATTGAAATATGCACGGTATGGAGGTGTGCCATCAGTTGATTTTATATGCAGAGAGTGACTTGTGGATATCATCCCTTGCTGTGGTAATTTAGGAGATTATCAGTTAAGGTCTCCACAAAGTAGACAATATTATTCAGTCTCCCAAGACCAGACAATATTAAGATGATATCACGAAGACCATGAAGGAACACTAAGAAGGTATATAAGTAAAGGAAGTTTCTAAAGAGGGTAAATTTATTTACTTTTGGTGTATGTGCTAATAAATTAAGTACATAGGTCCTAGAAAATACAGTCTCTTGAATACTACTGGCACTTTCTGAAATATAAAAAATTTGAGGGTTAAAATTTTGTTAATTTTTTCATTTGAATAATATGTACTGTTTTAAGTGATTGTAATACAAACCTGTGAAATACAGTATCACAATTACATTCTAAGCCTGAAAAATTAGGTTGGGTGAAAATCGATCATCCTCTAGATTTATTAGCTCCTTATACAATTTTTTAAGAAATCAAGCATAACTCTTGCTTAAATCTCATTAGCCAATAGGCAAACCTTAGTTAAATGGCCACATCTTGGTGAAATATTTTAGCAGCAAAAATTGCCATTCTGAGTGAAATCAAGATTATATTAATTAATGAATCATGAGAGCATGTTTATTTGGTGAATTTCACAATTTTAGTCAAAATGATATATGACCTTCTGAAGTGTTTTCATTTTTATTTTCTGAAAATATAAAGCTGGGTTTCTAAATTTTTTAACTCTGAAAATGTTTAGAAAGATATGATCAGTCAACTTTTAAATTTATAAACTCATACTTTCATCAAAAATTCTTTCTATTTTTATTATTTTTTTAAAAAAGATACTTAGATTACATAACTTTTACACAAAAAATATAGGGATTCCCGTATGCCCCACTCTGCACAACTCCCACACCCTCCAAATAAACATTCTTCATTAGTGTGGCACATTCATTGCAGTTGATAAACACATCTTGGTGCTTTGCCTTTCAGCACGGACCATAGTTCACATTGCAGTCTACCCTCTCTCCCACACAGTTCTGCGTGATATGTGATGATATGAAATGGCCTATATCTGTCATTGCAATGTCACTCAGGGTGATTCCCAAGTCCTGAAAAAGCCCTGTATTACAGCTGTTTTTCCCTCTCCCTTCCCCCAGAGCCTACAGTGGCCACTGACTACATCAGTGTTGTAATTCCTTCCATTGCTAGAATCAGAATATGTCTATAATAGAATATCAGTAAGTCCACGCTAGTTCATAGCTCTTCCCTCAATCCCGAGGATTCTTGGATGGTGATGTCTAATACACCTCCAATTGAAAAAGGGCTTATATCCCATGGGGAAGATGGATGGGACTATCCTGCCTGCAACTGCAGACTCTCTCCATTCCTGGGATGCCCATTGCCCATCATCATCTCCCTGGCAGTTGTCCTGGGTGAGTCCAATGATTTGTAGATTAGGTGTTGCAAATCCTCCAAGGTTTTGGACCCATCTGGCACATGGACAGCCCAAAGACTCAAGTTTCTGGATGTACACCTACAAACTCCAGCACCAAATATAGGTTTAAATAGAAGGTACAGATGAGCCATGTGAAGGGTAGACATAATTGAGTCCAACCCTGTCACTCTCAGGAGCACAAACTCCAAAGTAGGGCCTCCTGGCAAGGCACCAAAATCCAGAGCTATCTGCTGCACTGACCCTAGGACCTGGGTGTCTCCAGAGTCCTCAGAAGCCCCACTCTTTGGGGTAGTATCCACTTTGAAAGTCTATGAGACCCTGATGAATGTACGTAAACGTTACTTCTAGGATGACTTCCTGACTCACTTTGAATTCTCTTAGGCATATAAACTCATCTGTCTTTATCTTTTCCACCTGTTATTTGAGGTCTTTTTCCAGTTGCAATGCTAGTTGGTGCTTGGTAGAAATCCCTCGGTGCCAGGGAAGCTCATGTCCCACACTGGGCGGAAAGTGATGCATTCATATGCTGAGTTTGACTTAGAGAAAGTTCGCATTTGAGCAACAAGGAGGCTCTCGGGAGGCAACACTTAGACACTCCAGAACAATAGGCTAAGTTTCAATATCAAGAGCAAAGGCTCATAAATCTAGTCGTCAATATCAAGGGCACATCAGTGGATCATACACCTTCGCCAGTCACTGCCCTTGCAATTGGGGAACAGTTTCTGTTACCTTAGATAATGTGGCAGAGCTCTCCAGGTTGGGAATTCAGTATTGTCACGGTTATTATGTGAGTCCACCCACTGTGACAGTGCCCCGTGAGCATTTGAACATTTTTACATACCTTATATGGATGATCAGGTGAACTTCCTTGCATGCATCCCCCATCACTGACATCCCACACCAACGATCCTCCTCACCCCAATTGTAACCCTACTCTGATCCAAAGTTTCTTCAAAAATGAAATCATTACAGTAGGAAAATACAATTAATAGGAAAATGAAACAATAATGATAACTTTAATTATAAGAAATAAAATACATAAAATTTTTTAAAAAACTAAAAATAAGATAAAATTAAAAGATTGGGACATTGAAAAATGGAAAATATTTAAAAAAAATTTTTTTTTCACATTTTGCCTTTTGTCATCACAATATCTGGTGTCCTGCCTTTACCATGGCACCTTCCCCCACTCATTCCCCATTTTCTCACTATTTTTCTTTTTGTTTTCAAAGAAATTTTAAGTCATAGCGAAGTCACACACAGAATACAGGAGACGCTCAGATAACCAAAATCCTCCCCTTTTTCTCTCTCCCACATTACTACCTTTTTATATGTGGATGGTACCTTTGTCATACTGATATACAAATAGTGAAACATAGCTACTGAACATGGCCCATGGTTTACATTATGGTTTACATTTTAGACCATACACTTTTATAAATTTTGATAAATTTACCATGTCCGGTGTCCATCATTGTAAGATCAGGTAGGACACTTCCACTGCCCACTAAATACCCCCTGTTTGATCTATTTTATTCTTCCCCCTCTCCCCTCAGGGCCCATGGCAACCCCTGGCTTTACTCCTTGGATGACAAGATTCATAGTTACATGCAACAACACTGAGGTCTTGACACACTGGTTTGTCCTCCCCTATTAGGAACCACCCACACCCCCTGAGATTGGGAGTCCAACTCTTCCCACTCATTTTGTGGGTCTCTACCCACTGATACAACACATTATGACAGAATGATCACTCACACATTCCCAAGAAGTATGCTCCAGGTGCACCCTGTCCCGAATGCCTGCCCATCCAACACCCTAAACCAGTAACCCTACCTTGTCATATTGACATAAGAGCATTCTCAACTTTGTATTTTCAACCACATACCTGTAAATCCCCAGTGTTCACCTGATCTCTCTCCCAACCCTCCCCTCAGTACCCTGGAACTACCAACCCACTCTACCCACCTGTTAACCCTGCACCAACCAACCCAATAATATCACTACCCTCCTGTCATATCCCTTCAGTTCTCAACTACATACTTTCACCTTACCACAGATTACGTCTGTGTGGGTGTTGGCTCACAACCTTCTGCTCCATTTCTATTTCTAATAGACCTATCTTCTAGATGATAACTCTCTGAGTCTGCTCAATTTGCTTAATTCATATCAGTGAGGTCATGTGCTGTTCATCCTTCAATGCATGGCTTGTTCACTCAACATAAGGTCCTCAAGATTCATCCATGTTATCCCATGGGTTAGCACTTTATTCCTTCTTACAGCTGAGTAATATTCCATTGTATTTATGTACCACATTTTGTTTATCCATTCACTTGTTGATAGACACTTGGGTAGATTCCAACTTTTGGCATTAATGAATAATGCCACTTTGAACTTTTGTGTGCATATATCTGTTCATGTCTGTGCTTTCAATTCTTCTGAGTTTATACCCAGCAGTGGACTTTCTGGATCATATGGAAGTTCTACAGTTAGTTTTCTGAGGAACTGCCAAACTGTCCTCCACAATGGCTGGACCACTGTACATTCCCACCAGCAGTGGATGAGTGTTCCCATTCCTCCACATCCTCTCCAACACTTAAAGTCCACTGTTTTTCAGTAGCCACCATTCTAATGGGTATAAGATGGTATCTCATTGTAGTTTTGATTTGCATTTCACTAATAGCAAGTGATATTGAGCATCTTTTCATGTGCTTTTTAGCCATTTATATTTCTTCCTTGGAGAAGTGTCTTTTCAGGTCACTTGCCCATTTTTAAAATGGGTTGTTTGTCTTCTTATTTTCAGGATGTAGGATTTCTTTATATATGCAGTATAGTAGGCTCCTATCAGATACATGGTTGCCAAATATTTTCCCCCATTTACTTTCTTGATATCATCCTTTGAGGTGCAAAAGTTTTTAATTTTGAGGAGATCTCATTTATCTATTTTTTTTCTTTTGAAGTTCGTGCTTTGGTTGTGAAGCTCATGAAACCATTTCCTAATACAAGGTCCTGTAATAGGAATAGATGCTTCCCTTCATTATCTTCCAAGGACTTTATGGTCTTGGCTCTTATTTTTAGATATTTCATCCATCTTGAGTTGATTTTTGTATAAGGTGTGAGATGGTGTTCTTCTCTCATTCTTTTGGATTTACATATATATTTCTCCAAGTACCTTTTGTTGAAGAGGCCATTGTGGTCCTGGACACTTCTTAGCTGGGAGGTTTTTAATGACTGAGTCTATCTCTTTTCTTGTAATTGGACTGTTGAGTTCATCAGTTTCTTCTGTTGTCAACGTAGGCTGCTTGTGAGTTTCTAGGAATTTGTCCATTTCCTCTAAATTATCATTCTTGTTGGCATATAATTTTTCAAAGTCCTCTTATGATACTCTTTATTTCTGTGGGGTCAGTGGTGATATCCCTTTCCTCATTTCTTATTTTGTGTGTTTGCATCTACTCTCTTTTTTTCTTTGTTAGTCTGTGGAAGGGTTTGTCAATTTTATTGATCTTGAAGAACCAGCTTTTGGTTTTGTTTATTTTTTTCTAGTGCTTTCTTATTTTCTATTTCGTTTAGTTCTGTTCTAATCTTTGTTATTTCCTTCTTTCTAGTACCTTTGGGGTTAGATTGTTTTTGTTTTTCCGATTCCTCCAGTTGTGCAGTTAGGTCTTGATTTTAGCTCTTTCTTCTTTTTTGATATATTGGTTTGTGGCTATGAATTTCCCATTCAGTACAGCTTTTGCTGCATCCCATAGGTTTTGGTATGTTGTGTTGTCATTCTCATTCATTTCAAGATAGTTACTGATTTCTTTTGAGATTTCCTTCTTGATCCACTGTTTTTCTAAGAGTGTATTGTTTAACTTCCATATTTTTGTGCCTAATCTGGTTCTCTGCCCCTTACTGATTTCCAATTTCATTCCATTGTGGTCTGAGAAATTATATTGTATAATGTCAATCTTTCTGAATTCATTGAGATTTTTTCTGTAGCCTAGCATATGGTCTATCTTGGAGTATGATCCATGTGCACTCGAGAAGAATGTATATCCCCCTGTATTTGTGTGTAGTGTTCTGTGTATGTCTATTAGGCCCAGATCCTCTAATGTGTTACCCAAAGTCTTGGTTTCTTTATTGTTTCTTTGTCAGGATGTTCTGTCTAATGGTGATAATAGTGTATTAAAATCCCCCACTATAATTTTAGAGGCATATATTTCTCCACTTAGTTTTTCCAGTGTTTGCCTCATGTATTTTTTGGCACCCCTATTAGGTGCATAAATGTTTATGATTGTTCTTTATTCTTGGAAGAGTACTCTTTTCAGTAATATATAGTTTCTGTCTTTGTCTCTTACAATTGTTTTGCATTTAAAGTCTATTTTGTCTGTTATTAATATAGCTACTCCCACGCTTTTTTGGTTACTGTTTGCTTGTCAGATTGTTTTCCACATTCAATTTCAGCCTCCTTGAATCTCTGGGTCTAAGGTGGGTTTTCTTGTAGTCACATATAGATGGGTCATATGTCCTTATCCATTCTGTCAGTTTGTGTCTCTTGACTGGTGAATTTAATCCATTATCATTCAGTGTTGTTTCTCTAAAGGAATTACTTACATTAGCAATATTTTCTTTGGGTTTATGTATGTCATATGTTGTTTTTATTTCTTTTTTTTGTTGTTTTAGCTGTTCTTACACTCTCCTCCATCTCTCTCTCTCTTGTTTTTTTTTTCCTTTCAACCTGCAGAACTCCCTTTAGTGTTTCTTGAAGGGCCAGTATCTTAATGGCACACTCTCTTAATTTCTGTTTTTCTGTGAATACTTTCAAAAGGTATAATATTTTGATTAATTTATAAATTTTTATAAAAATTTAAATGAGCTTTAGAGTACATAAATGTTACATAAAAAATATAGGGGCTTCTCATATATCCCCTGCACTCCCTCTCCCACATTTTTCCACATTAACAACATCTCTCAGTGTGGTACATTTGTTACAACTGATAGACACATATTGAAGCTTTGCTATTAACATTGGCCAGCAGTTTATGTTATAGTTTACACTTTACCCCATAAAATTTTATAGGTTTTGACAAAATGTATAATAGCCTGTATCTGTCATTGCAATGTCATGCTGGACAATTCCAATGTACCCAAAATGTCCTCATGTTACACCTATTCTTCACTCTCCCTGCTTCAGAATTTCTGGTACCCACTGCCTTTATATAAATAATACAATTCTTCCATTGCTTGAATAATAATAAGTCTATAATAGAATAATAATAGAATAATAAGTCTACTTTAGTCCATTGTTCATTCTGCAATCTAAAGAATTTTTGGATGCTGATGCCTACTCTGTTACTGATTGAGAGGGGATTTGGATCCCATGGAGGAAGATAGATGGACTTGCCTTGCTTGCAGGTGTAAATACTCTTTTCAGTGAAGGGCATTGTCCACCACTATTTTTTTTTTTAGTTGTACTGGGTGAGTCCAATGAATGAGAAGAAGGTATTGCAACTCTGCTGAGATTCAGGGCTCAACTGGCATATGAACAGACCAAAGATTTAGTCTCTGGTACATATAATTTACAACTATAGTGCTAATTATAGGTTCAAATAGAAGGGGTAGAAGAGCCATGAGTTGGGAAATTATAAATGAGTCTAACTCTATTATACTGGGGAGCATATATTCCGAAATATGGCACCCTGACAGGGTGCCAAATTCCTGAGATTATCTGCTCCACTTATAGTGTCTAGATTTCTTCAGAGCCCTCACAAGCCCTGTTTGTTGAAGCACTATTTATTGTGGCAGTCAATGAGATCCTGCTCCAACATGCATAAGTGAAATATATTAAACATTAAAAGCATTTGTATTCACTATTTTCCCCTTTCAGTCAGGGTCTTTTGCCAGATGTATCACTAGTTGGCACTTGATAATAATCCCTCATTGCCAGAGAGGCTTATCCTTGGGAGTATTGGCCATGCTGGGGGGAATGTAGTGCATTTATATGCTAAGTTTGGCTTAGAGAGAGGCCATATTATTTTCTTATAAATTTTTTAAAAATCTGGCTTAGTTTTGGGAAGTCTCTGGATTGCAGAAGTGTCACAACTATGGCAGGGGAGGATTGGTGGTGCTGGCTGTCAGTGATGGGGTGATGTGAAGGGAGGGGTGCACCTGGGGCATGCTTCTAAGGCATACTAGTATGTTCATGTGTTCACGGGGCATTGTCTAAGTGGGTGGAAACCCACACAATAACCAAAAGAATATTGAATTCCTATCCTAGGGTTCTTGCTCCATTCTCTAATAGAGTGGCAAGAATCCCCCAGAGTACATGGGCAGTGCCTAGCAAAGGAGGACAGACCATTATGATATGATGATTGTGCCCATGAAACTTTTCTTGTGAAATTGAAATGTATCCTAGTATTATATATTGCCTAAGAGTTACCTCTTGATTCTTTCTTAATTAAGTTGTCATATGAACACAATTTTCATATAAAATATAAGGAATAATTTTTAAATTTTCAAAAATCTATGTTACTGAAAAAGCATCATCATTATCAGAGGGCTGCTGTGTGCCTATCCCTTATTTCATCTTCTTTCCACACTAACAAGGTAACCTTTATCCTGATCTTATGTTAAATGTCCTCTTGAATTTTTAAAATAAATTTATCTTGGCATATCATACTAAGCAACATACTGCTTAGTTTTAAAAAAATGAAGTTTTAATCACAAACTTATTTTTAATGTGTTTCTTTGTGTTTTTTATTTATGTCATTTTCCCTAACATCAATTTTAAGCTATGGGTAAATGCAAAATATATCTGTGTGGTAAAATATATCTGGCCCATCTCAACAAAAGGCCTTGGAGGGGGAAGGTGCTATACCCATCAATGAAATTTAAGTTCAGAAAGACACTGGTCCAAGTTCATATGAGCATTCCAACTTTAGGTTTAATGGAATACTATTTTGCAATTCACTATAAGTAAATAATACTTCAATAAAATAGTTTATAAAGATAAAAATAAAACAAGAAGACATTCTGAACAAATGTCTTCAATATATATCTGTTTCTTCATTCACACTGTTGAGTCTCAGTGGTGCAATCTGGATTACATTCTTCTACATCTATTGTAGAGCTGTCATCCTGAAATCTCACTTTGTTATCATTATTGGGATTTTTTTTGAATCTCTCCAGTATTAAATATGTACCTTGTTCCTGGTTTATTCTCCTCTTGGTGGAACACATCCTCTAGAAGCCTCTTGAGCAGGGTGTATCACATGTGTAATTTTGAAATTTGTCGAAAACTTTACCCTCATACTTGATGGATAATTTGACATGGTATAGGAGTCTATGTTGGAATAATTTTCCTTCAAAATTTTGATAGCTTTCTATTATTGTTTTCTTGTTTTTAGATTTATGGTTAAGAACCCTAAACCATTCTAGGATATGTCATCTATCCTTCCACGAAATTTCAAGATAGATGCAACTTTATGTGTTGCCAGTCATTCTTTTTCTGAGTTCTGGTAGTGCTGTTTCAATTACAAATATTAGATCCTTCAGTTGTGGAAAACTCTACAGAGATATTTTGTTGATCATGACCTCCCTTCAGATCTCTGTGCTGTTCATTCTTTGAAATTTTATATTATTCTTATGTTGGCCACACTGGGTTTTCTCTAATATTCATATCTTTCATTATCATTCTCATAACATCAAAAGTCATCATTTTAACCTGAGAACATAAAAATCTCCATGATAAAAGCCTAGAGTTAGGATGAAGCCATGATTTCCAGTTCCCTCCAAATTTCTACAATGAATGTGTTTAAGGGTAGTCAAAGTGGTTCTGAATTAGTCATTTGACTCTTGTTAAAAATAGGAGTACAACTTTTCTGAAACGTTAAAAAGTGCCTTGCCTGGTGTCGATGTAGGTGCCTCATGAATTTTGATTGTGTTCAGTGATGTCATTACATTAGACTACTAGACTCAAGTGTTAGAAAACCTCTCCTTTAGCCTCTAATAGTCAATCATTATTTCCTCACAAATATTCATTCATTATCACAACTAGTGTCAAGATTCTCAAAACACAGTTTGTGCACAGACCAAATCTATACACTTCATTTTGGCTTTCAGGTTTTCTCAACCTGCCTCTGCTCTCCACCATTTCCCTGGTCCAAAGATGGCAGAAAAAAAAGCCTTCAGGAGCAGCAGATCATGTGCCTGTGTGAGGTAGGACAGGTGTGTGCTGGTCTCAAGCAGCGTTGGCCACAGTGTGGAGGGGCCTTCAGGAAGAGGCAGATGTGTGACAGACAGAGAGCACAGGCCTTGTCTAAACAAGGTAGACACTGTATACCTCAAGCCGCCAGTGACAGTGTCTACTCAGCACAGTGGGGATGACTGCTTTCCAGAAAAGCAACCAAACCAAATTTTTAGGTGAAAACTCCCAGGGTTTCCAATTCTGAAAGCCCATCCAAACATAAAACATTATGTCTAATAAACCAAAGATGTTCAGGTGCCATGGCTGTATCAACACCTCTGCCTATGATTTGGTTCTCTGTGGTCCAGTGACAATGGAAAGGAAATCTTCTAATGGTTGACCTCAAATGCTGTATGTAGGCTTTGACTGAGTCTTGAACAAATCAGCTACAAATTGCATTGTGGGGATCACTGGGGATATGGGAACATGAATTGGGATCTGATGATGTTGGGAAACCATCACTTACTCTATTAGGTGTAATCTTGGCATTTTGGGTATCTGTCACTATAGCAGCTGAGACAGCTGAGCAGGTGTCATTCTCTCCACATAATCAGGCTTTCTCACAGCAGATGGTCTCAGGAGATGAACTTACGTGATGCTTGGACTCCTATAGAACACCTGTTCCAAGAGTCTCACTAGATATTTTGATTCAGCATCTGTTTGCAGTCTGGAATGCAGACATGTAAATTAGGTCCATAGGTGGATGTTTGTGCTCTTTTTTGTATGGCTTATTGAGTACTATTCCTATTGATCTAGAGACCTGGGAATAATTCTCCATGGCTCTAGGTTCTGTACTTTAAGTTATTCTTTCTTTTCCCAGAAAGATAGCTTGTCTTTACAACTGAGTAGTTTACTCAATCAGCTTTTTGCCAGAATATTGGGGTTTAAAGACCTCTTTTCATCGTGTATTACTTCTTTCCCTTTCAAAGCAACCTGGCCTGTATAGGTTTCTTTACTACTCTTTTTTGTATCTCTAGTTTTCTTCTTTAATTCTTTCCACATATATCTGGTAAATTGCTTACTGGAAACTCTTGAATAAGACCTACATACAGAAAGTACTTGGTTAATTTTGCTTGTGTTCAATTAATGAGTGATAAATTCAATTTACTATGCTATGACACAATACAGTGATATTATTATTGTTTTCAGCCAGGGGTCAGCACAAATTTTTTTTCTATGAAGTTTCAAATAGTAAACATATTAGTATTTTCAAGGCAAGAAGCACAAGAAAGGATATTAGTTGTTGAAATAACTTTACAGTAGTATGTTTTACAAATAAGCACTGTATTGTTTTCTCATTTTAAGTTAAATTCATAAAGAAATATTATTAAGTCTGCAGCAGAAGATAATTTTCACTATTAGCTTTTGCTCTATTCAGCATTTGATAACAGTAATTTAGGGCTGTTATCACTTGGAAAATTTGATTCTTGCCTTGAGTCCAAAAACTCAGAATAAGTCTTTGCCAGTTTGAGGTCATCAATCTTCTTTATGGTAGAACATGCAAGTACTTTTAATGTCAATTTCTGCCAAAAATTCACAGAACTGACTATGGCTAATTTCATGAAAGTAATAATGTGCACTGTTGATACCTCTGGTTCAATAAACATTATGTATTAAAAAATTTCCTACAAAGTACTTGTATAATATAATGGAATAACCATAGATTTTAAACAGATTACATTTTATCAAACTAAATTTATCCTACTGAATTTTTTGTTGTTTGGCACATATTTTACCAATGGTTGTACCAAATACATATTAACAGATTCTTCTTGAGGTTGTACTGAATTTTTATTTTCTCAATTTCTTAGAAATTATTTGCACCTCTACTTTATCCACACACATTTTTCATACAGGCAATTCTTTAATTGCCTCAAACCTGTTTCTGTATTCAAATTTTTATAAGAGAATTTTTAGGGTTTCAGAAAAATCATGCAGAAAATTCAGAGTTCTTATATATGTCCCTCACCACATGCAATTTTTCCTATTATTAAAACTTTGTATGAGTGTGTAACATTGTAACAATTAATGAAACAATATTATTATAATTATACTATTAAGTATAGTCTGTAGTTTACATTTGAGTTCACTGTTTGGGTTGTACAGTCTTATTTTTAAATTGTATTAGTAACATATAGACCAACTAAAATTGTCCCTTTTAACCAAATTCAAATATATAATTAAATTTGTGATATTTTGCTACCATCACCTTCAACCATTACCAAAACTTTTCCATCATCCCAAACAGAAACTCTGTACTAATATGTTCTTAAATTTTCATTTCCAATCCCTATCCCTGCCCCTGGTAAATTGTATTCTAGTTTGTTACTTTTTGAATTTGCTTATAGTAATTATTTCATATCAGTAAGATCATATTATATTTGTCCTTTTGTGTATGACTTCTTTCACTCAGCATGATGTCTTCAAGTTTCACCCATATTGTGGCATATATCAGAAGTACATTCCTTTTCTCATTCAATTGAGTTGATAATATAGATTTCTTCCTTCATTCTGTTAATATGGTATATTTCCTTATTTGATTTTCTTATGTTGAACCACCCTGGCATATCTAAGGTAAGCCTGACTTGATCATAGTGTGTAAATATTTTAATGTGCTGCTGGATTTAGTTTGCTAGTAGTTTGGGGAGAATTTTTTGCATGTATATTCATAAGGAACATTGGTCTGTAATTTTCTTTCCTTCTGGAATCATGATGTCTTTGGTATTAAGGAGATACTGGCCCTATAGAAAGAGTTAGGAAGTGTTTCTTCCTCTTCAGTTTTTTGAAGAATTTGAGTAGGATTGGTGTTAATTCTAGGAATGTTTGGTAAAATTCACTGATGAAGCCATCTGATTCCTGGCATTTCTTTTTTGGAAGGATTTTGATTATGAATTACATCTCTTTATTATTTATTCAACTTTGATCTGTTTCTTCTTGAGTCAGTGTAGGTAGTTTATGTATTTCTAGGAATTTGTCCATTTCATCAAAGTTTTCTAATTTGTTGCCATACTGTTTTTCTTATTATGTTATTATAATCCTTGTTTTTCTGTCGGACCATTGTTATTAATAATGTATTCCCTTTCATTTTTTAATTTGTTATTTTCATCTGATATCTTTTTTTTCTTTTTTTCTTTTTTTCTTTGTCAGGCTAGCTGATGGTTTGCCAATTTGCTTTTATCTTTTCAACGAATCTATTTTGGTTTTGTTGGTTCTATAATTTTTTAATTCCCTATTTCATTTATCTATATTCCAGTCTTTGTTATTTCTTCCTTCTGCTTGTTTTAGGTTTAGTTTGCACTTCTTTTCCTAGGTCCTCCAGTTGTGATGTTAGGTTTCTGAGTTTTTCATTTTTAATGTAAGCATTTAGAACTATAAATTTCTCTCAAACTGCCTTTTCTAAATCCCATAAGTTTCGGTATGCTGTGTTTTTTGTTTCTTTTGTCTCAAGATATTGCATAATTTCCTCTGTGATTTCTTCTTTGATCTATTGATTGTTTTAATCCATTTACTTTCCACGTGCTCGTGAATTTTCCAGTTCTCCTGTTATTGATTCCTAGCTTCATTCTGTTGTGGTTGGAGAAAATACTTGAAATGGTTTCAATACTGTTAAAATATTGAGACTTGTTTTGTAACTTAACATATGCTCTATCCTGGAGAATGATACATATGCAGTAAAGAAGAATGTGTATACTGCTGCTGTTCTGTGATGTGTTCTACTTATGTCTGTTAGGTCTAATTGGGTTATAATATCATTCAAGTCTTTTATTTTCTTATTGATATTCTGTCAAGATATTCTATCCATTGTCAGAAGGTCTTCTAAATTATACTCTCCTGCTATTAAAATAGACCCCTCTATTTCTCACTTCATCTCTGTCAATATTTGCTTCATATATTTTGGTGGCTCTGCTATGAGGTGCATATATATTTATAATTGTTATGCCTTCTTATTGAAATTACCCCTTTATCCATATATAGTGACCTTCTTCATCAATTGTAACAGTTTATGGCTTAAATTCTATTTCATTGGCATTAAGATAGCTACCCCATCTCTCTTTTGATTCCTATTTGTCTGGTATTTTTTCTCCCCATCCCTTCACTTTCAACCTAAAGTGTCCTGTTTGATCATTCTTTTTTCTTTCTGCTCTTCAGCCTGAATTATTTTAGTTGTCTTGTCTTCAAGTTCACTGAATCTTTCTTCTGCCAGCTCCGATCTTCTGTTGAAACCCTCTAGGGAATTTTTCATTTCATTTATAGTGGTCTTCACCTCCATTATTTCTGTTTGGTTCCTTTTATAATTTATATCTCTTTATTGAGATTCTCATGTTGCTATTCATCATTTTCCTCATATTCTTTATTTCTTTCTCCATATTTTCCTTTACCCCCTTGAGCAAATTGAAGATTGTTTTTTAAAAGATTTGTCTGGTATGTCCAAAGTCTGGAATTATTTGTGGATTGGTTCTGGAATTTTATGTGTTCTTTTGGATCATTTCCTATTTCTTTGTTCACCTGGTAATCTTTTGTTGCACACTGTATATTTTAATATTGTAAAATGTTAACTCTGGGATTTAGTCCCTGAGCTGTCAATTCATTAAGCTTATATCCAGATGGTGATATTAAAGAGACTTTCCTTGAAGTTAGCCAGAGCTAACAAAAAGAAACAAAGCAAAGAAAAAAACACCTTACATAGTCTTGCAAATCGGCTCTGAGTTGGCTGTTGCACTCCTTCAAATTATAGACCTCATATCAAGAAGATCAATTGGAAGCAAAAGTGAAGTGCAAGGTCTTCACCTTCATTTCTGAGCTTTGACTTGTCCTGGGCTTGTTCTTGCTTCTTTGTTGTCTTAGGATTTCCCCTATTTACAGGAATCCAAAATTCCCCTCTACTATTTGTGAAATAAACTCTTCTCCTACTCCAAGGTGCTCTATTGTATATCAAAAGATGGTAATACTATGCCTTATTCTGCTTTGACTTAATCATTTCTTATATTACTTTAGCTGACTGCAAGCTGCATCTGCCAGCAGGGCAAATTTCAGGGACGGTATGTCAGAAAGGGGTTTACTGCTTCAGTCTTTCAGGCTGCTACTTATTAGATTGGCACTGGCATGCAGTCATTGCCGTATGCATATAGGGACAGTGACAGAGACCCACAATGGTGGCACAGGCTGTGTCTCCACATGGTGCCTAGAGGGAATGAGAGGACCAAAATGAGTACCATGGGCATCTTTTACAGTTTTTAAAGCTACCTTTTCTTGAGTCATCACTCACACAGTTACTGCAACTCCTAATTGTTTTCTGGTATTTTAAGGAAGATGGATCAGTTATTTTTTTGCTAGTTCTTCAAAGTTTCTGTGGGTAAATGCACCTTAAAGCATCTTACCCTGCCATCTTGACTGAAAGTCTTAATCATGGTTTTGACTCTTGAAAAGAAAAACAACTGAGCAGTATTATTAATATATATTAAAAACTTTAAGAGCTAGAGAAAAACACTAAATCATTTGCCTAGTTTTTACTTGACAATTGATGTTGTCCCGATGTTCTCAGGTCTGTGAACAATTGTTCTCACCACAGGGATATTAGTATTGAACAAGCTTATTTTCTTTGGACATATTTCTACAATCAAGCATGATTTAATTAACTCACCAAGGGTAAATGGCTCACCTTGCTTGGCTAATATATAAATCATTCAGCATATTCTTCTGGTTGCAGCCTATTTTTCATTTTCTATTTTTGCCATGAAATAAGAACATCACTTATTTTCTTGATAAAACAATCTTTTGTGATAAGAAAATTTCTTTCACATTGTCGACTTTTTCTTCTCATTGCTTTCCCATGAGCTGAGAATATTGTGATGAATGCTTAGTTTGGTAATATAAACTATATTGCTTTATTTTAGCATAGCTTCTATGTTTTTGTATAATAAACACAAAGTTTTGCTATCTAATTCATTAACAAAATAATCAGCACTCCTCTGTCCCTTAAAATCACAACATTCTAAAAGTCCAGTTTACAATTCTTTTTTAATATTTATGTGATTTTTGGGCATTGGGAATACACTAAACAAATAAAATATTGCGGTATGGTGATATGTATGTCACTTGAAATATTATTGAGTTATAACTGTATCATCATGATTAGTAGTGCACTGAAGAGCTGTAAAAGTGATGAGAGAAATACATATAGTCTTTGCAATTATTCAGCCTTGCCAATGTAACAAAAAAGTAGCCACAGATAATGACAATTAAATGAGCATGACTGAATTACAAAAATTTTATTTGTGGACACTCATATTTCAAAAGCACATAATTTTCATCATTCATACAATATTCTTCTTTTGATATTTTTCTTCTAGTTAAACAGTTATCTTTTAGAACAATTTAAAATGAGGAAAATAAAATTTTATTTATTCAATTCCTGAAATTCTTCATTTCTTTTTGTAGAATCAAGTTTCTGACTTATATCATATTAATTCTACGTGGCTTACTTCCTTGAACATTTCTTTTAACAGGCAATGAATTCCCTTATTTAACTTGGTCCTATCAGACTGTCTTTATATTTGGAGGATATTTTCATTGGGTATAGAATTCTGGGTTGACATTTTTTTCTTTCAATACTTCAAATATGTTACACCAAGATGTGGCAGCACCGGTAGACCTGGGAGTTGGTGTGAAATTTTAATTATTGTGACTTTGTAGTAAGATTTGAATTCAGGAAGTGTGAGGCCTCAAACAAGTTCTTCATTTGCAATATTAACTTGACTGATTGGGAACCCTTGAGTTTCCATGTAGATTTGAGTATTAGCTTTTCCATTTCTGAAATAAAAGCTGCTAGGATTTTGAAAGACATTCCCTTGAATCTGTAGATCACTTTGTATGATATTGACATCTTAATAATATTAAGTCTTCATATTCATGAACAAAGGATGTCTTGCCATTTATTTAGGTCTACTTTAATTTCTTTCATCAGTGTTTCGTAGTCTTCATAGTACAAGTCCTTCATTTCCTTGATTAAATTTATTTCTAGGTATAGTATCCTTTTAGGGGCTGCTGAAAATGGAATTCTTTTTCTAATTTTTCATTTCTGTTGTATAGAA
>JAKSZT010054411.1:0-16013 GCA_026826555.1 Tolypeutes matacus
AAATCAATAAAAAAAGTTGGAAAAGTTGACAAAAAATGCTAAACAGAAAATTCACAGAGAAAAAAATATCAAATGACCGTTAAAAATACAAATGTGTTCAGCTTCATGAAATCACAGATATTCAAATTTAAAAACATTGGAATATGATTCCACATTCATTGGTTTAGCAAAAATTAAACGTATTAGGAGCAGATGGTCTTAAGATGGCATTTGATTAGGCAGACAAGGCTCAGTTCTCTCACAAAAACAACTGAGAAAGAGCTCAAAGCTGCCTGAGGGAACTGTTTGGGGGTCAGCAGATCAGTACAGTGATACGCAACTCCCAGGAGGGTGAGAGACAGAGACACTAAGAACCTAAAACAACAAACTGTGAGTTACTAACCTCCTAGATGCCAGGAAGGGCTGCCCTCCCACATCTCCAAGATATTCAGCAGGGAAAAAAATCCCTGGCTCATTTCAGCTGACTGAGGGAGGAGCAGACATCTTCCTCTCTGCCAGCTGTTACAAGGAATAAGGGAGGGGGGTTGGGGATGGTGTTCTTTAATGAATTTGGCCAGTAGAGCCCACTTTGAATCTTGGCTCTGGCCAGAGGAAAACAAAGGAAAACCAAGAGAGATACACCTCTGTTGAAAAGTGTGCCAACAAGCACCATCTGCTGGCTGGTCTGGAAATTACATGGACAGAAACTGCTTAAAAACTCTCTTTATCCCACCCTTGGGAGAAAGTCTGCGCCCCATTAGTGAGTACCTGGCACGATTTTGGTAACTTAAACGGTGCAATTTTAAGAATGTAGGATGAGTTGAACCAAATATCAAAGAAGACCTGTGGAAAAAATATTAAAAAATAGGCAAGAGAGAAAAATTGGCCATCAGAGTAAATGCACCAACATATCAGATACCTAGACATAAGTAAAAATTTACAAGCCTTACTAGAAAACAAGAAGAGAAGACCCAGCCAAAGGGACAAGTCAAATATCTTGAAGAGATTCAGAATTTGAGACAGTTAATCAATGATAATCACACAACTCTCTTAAATCAACTAAAAGAGTTCAAATAAAATATAACTAAAGAGATAAAGGATATTAAGAAGAGACTGGGAAAATATAAAGAACAATTTGAAAGTCTGCAAAGAAATGTAACAGAACTTATGAGAAAGAAAGACCTGATGGATGAGATTAAAAATACATTAGAGGCACATAAGAACAGATTTGTGTTTCTTGAAGACAGAATTGGTGATTTCAAAGACAGAACATCTGAACTGGAAAAGACAAGAGAAAAGAAAGAGAAGAGAATGGAAAAAATGAAACAGGGTTTCAGGGAATTGAATGACAATGCAAAATGAAAAATAATATGCATTATTGGTGTCTGAGAAGAAGAAGAAAATGGAAAAGAGGCAGAAAGAATATTTGAGGCAATAATGACTGAACAGTTCCCTACCCTTATGAAGGATATAAATATCAATATCCAAAAACGACTACGCACTCCAAACAGAATAAACACTATTCCTTCCTCAAGACATGTAGTATTCAGAATGATAAATTTCAGATATAAAGAGAAGATTTGGAAAGCAGCAAGAGAAAATCAAAGCATCACATACAAGGGAAAGTCAATAACATTAAGTGCTGACCTCTCATCAGAAACCACAGAGGTGTACAAAAAGTGGTATGATGTATTAAAGTACTGAAAGAGAAAAACTGCCAGCCAAGATTCTGTATCCAGCTAAGCTGTCCTTAAAAAAATGAGGGGTAGTTCAGAGTCTTCACAGACAAACAAAAATTGATAGAATATGTTACCAAAAGACCAAAATTACAAGAGTTACTAAAGGGAGTGCTGAAGCCTGAAAGGAAAAAAACAAGATGAAAGATGTGGAGAAGAATGTAGAAATGAAGATTATTAGAAAGGGCGATAAAGATAGACTGTAGTATGATATTACAATCAAAAGTGAAAGTCAAAATGGATGAAGTAAGGAATGCCTTTACAGTTACAACATTGAATGTTAATGGCTTGAACTCCCTAATCAAAAGACAGACTGATAAAGGGATAAAAAATTATGAGCCATCTATATGGTGTCTACAAGAGACTTGCGTCGGATATAAGGACACAACCAGGTTAAAAGTGAAATGTTGGAAAAAGATATTCCATGCAAATCGTAACCAAAAAAGCTGGAGTAGTGATACTAATATCAGACAAAATAGATTTTAAATGCAAAACTGTTATAAGGGATAAAGAAGGTCACTATATATTAATAGAAAGGGCAATTCAACAAGAAGAAATAACTATTCTAAATATTTATACAAATAACCTCAGTTCCCCAAGATACAGGTGGCACACACTGGCAAAGCTGAAGGGAGAAATAGATGTCTCTACAATAATATTTGGAGACTTCAATACACCACTCTCCGTATTGGATAGAACATCTGGACAGAGGATAAATAAAGAAACAGAAAGCTTGAATAATATGATAAATGAACTAGACCGAACAGATATCTCTAGAGTATTGCACCCCAAAACAGCAGGCTATACATTCTTTTCAAGTATTCATGGATCCTTTCCCAAGATAGACCATATGTTTGATCACAAGACAAGTCTCAATAATTTTATAAAGATGGAAATTATACATAACACTTTCTCTGATCATAACAGAATGAAACTGGAAATCAATAATGGGCTGAAAAAGGGAAAATTCATAAGTGTATTGAGATTAAACAACACACTTTTAAACAATCAGTGGGTCAAAGAAGAAATTGCAAGAGAATTCAGCAAATATCTGAAGATGAATGAAAATGAAAACACAACATATCAAATCTTAATGGACACTGCAAAGGCAGTGCTGAGAGGGAAATTTATAGCACTCAATGCTTACATTAAAAACAAATAAAGAGCTAAAATTGAAGATCTAACTCCACACCTGCAAGAACTATAAAAAGAACAACAAACTAATCCCAAACAAGCCAAAGGAAATCGTAAAGATCACAGCAGAAATAAATGAAAATGAGAACAAAAATACAATAAGATAAAAAAAAACAAAAGTTGGTTCTTTGACAAGATCAACAAAATTGACAAACCCTTAGCTAGACTGACAAAGAAAAAAAGAGAGAAGACACAAATAAATAAAAGCAGAAATGAGAGGGGGACATTACCACTGACCCTGTAGAAATAAGAGAGATCATAAGAGGATACTATGAACAACTGTATGCCAAAAACAAGAAAATGTAGATGAGATGGACAAATTCCTAAAAAAACACTTGAACCACCTACACTGACTTTAAAGAAATAGAAGACCTCAACAAACCAATCACAAGTGAAGAGATTGAAGCAGTCATCAAAAGCTTCCCAAAGATGAAAAGCCCAGGACCAGATGGCTTCATAGGTGAATTCTACCAATCATTCAAAGATGAACTGATAACAATCTTGCTCAAGCTCTTCCAAAAAACTGAACAGGAAAGAATGTTACCAAACTCATTCTATGAAGTCATCATCACCCTAATACCAAAGCCAGGTAAAGATACTACAAAACACACACACACACACACACACACAAAATTACAGACCAATATGTCTAATGAATATAGATGCAAATATCCTCAACAAAATACTTGCAAACCAAGTCCAAAAGCACATTAAAAGAATTATACACCATGATCAAGTAGATTTTATCCCAGGAATGCAAGGGTGTTCAACACAAGAAAATCAATTACTGTAATAAACCACATTGATAAATTGAAGAAGAAAAATCACATGATTGTCCTGGTTGATACAGAAAAGGCATTTGACAAAATACAGCACCCTTTCTTGATAAAAACACTCGAAGAGATAGGAATAGAAGGCAGCTTTCTCAAGATGGTAAAGAGTATATATGAAAAACCTACAGCTAGCATTGTATTCAATGGTGAAAGACTGAAAGCTTTCCTGCTGAGATCAGGAACAAGACAAGGAGGCCCACTGTCACAATTCTTATTCCATATTGTGCTAGAAGTTCTAGACAGAGCAATTAGGCTAGACAAAGAAATAAAAGGCATCCAAATAGGAATGGAAGAAATAAAACTTTCACTATTTGCTGATGACATGATCATATATCCAGAAAATCCTGAAAAATCCACAGCAAAACTACTAGAATTAATAGATGAATTCAGGAAAGTGGGGGGCTACAAGGTTAATATGCAAAAATCAATAGCGTTTCTATACACTACTGATGTGCAATCTGAGGATGAAACCAGAAAAAAATTCCATTTATAATAGTGACTAAAACAATCAAATATTTAGGAATAAACTTAAGCAAGGGCATAAAGTGCATTCATTTTTTTTTTAAGCTTTATTTTTATTTATTTATTTATTTATTTATTTATTTATTTATTTATTTATTTATTTATTATATATACATATATTTTAAGAGGTGCTTAGATTACCTAAAATATTACACGGAACCCACTGGGATTCCCATGTTGCCCACCTCCCACACCTCCCACCACATCCCACACAAACATCTCCCACAGTGTGGCCCACCAACCTCAATGAACTTACACATCCTGGAGCCTTGCCACCAACCATAGACCACAGTTCACACTGTAGACCACACTCTCTCCCACTCAGTTCTGAGTGGTGTGTGCTGATTTAAAATGGCCTACATCCATTGCCACAACAGTACTCAGGACAACCTCCAACTCCCAAAGAAGCCCCTGTATTTCAACTGCTCATCCCCTCCCTACCCAAAAACTGTCAAGTGGCCACTGGCTCCACCTCATTGTTATAATTTCTTGCATTTCAAGAATCACCATATGTGAGCAAGAGAATACCATCAAGTCCACTCTAGTCCATAGTTCTTCCCCCAATCCAGAGGCGACTGGGATGGTGATGTCCACTCCAACTCCAAGTGAGAGAGGGCTTATATCCCATGAATATGGTGGGTGGGATGATCCTGCCTGCAGATGCAGGCCCTCTCCATTCCCTAGGATGGCCATTTCCCATCGTTGTCTCCTCACCAGGTGACTTGGATGAGTAATGATTTTATCTCTCAGGTTCCTTAATAGCAACTTACAGAACCAATCCTAACTGTATTAAGAATAAATAAACTTATTAATGAATAGTGGGAACATCACAAATTCTCCTGGAAAGAATGATAATCATGCTTGGACGCTGCTGGACACAAACACTGCAGGCTCCACTGCAGAAGCTGCACACTGCATCAAGACCCCAGTGTTGCTGTTCCTCCAAGTGGATTCCGAGACCAACACACTCCACAGCATGGAATTCCACAGTCTCTGCTTTCTCACAGTGCTCTTCTTTAAATTGACACCTAAGGCTGCAGCATCTAAACTTTGTACCCAGGAAATATTTCTGCGTTCAAGATGAAAGGGAGTTTCGGTCTTGGGAATTAATATTGGACATGTAGGAATTCCCATAATTTAAGATGCTGTTCAATGATGCTTGGTAGCTGCATTGTACACTAACATGAATAGAACACGAGTTAGATATATATTATCTACTTTCTTATTTCTTTTTTTTTTCTTATTTAAAAAAAATTATTTTGAAAGAAGTTTTAGATTACATAAATGTTACATAAAAAATATAGGGGGATTCCCATTTACTCTATCCCCTACCCCTCCCTCACTTTCCCCCATTAACAATATCTTTCATTAGTGTGGTGTATTTATTACATTTGCTGAACACATATTGAAGCATTGCTACTAACCATGATCTATGGTTCATATTATACTTTAACTTTGCACCGTGCAATTTTATAGGATTTCATAGTATGCATAATGGGCTGTATCCGTCATTGTTGTCATGCAGGACAATTCCAATGTCTCCAAAATGCCAAATGTTCCACCAGTTCTTCCCTCTCCCTCCCCTCAGAGCATTTGGTGGCCACTGCCTTTAGATCAATGTTACAAGTTCTTTCATTGCTAGAATAATAAGTCTACTCTAGTCCATAGTTTTGTTGCCCCCTTTTGTTTGTTCATTCCTCTAACTTGAGAATTTCATGATGGTGATGCCCACTCTGTTTCTGAATGAGAGGGCCTTAGGTCCCATAGGGCAGGTGGATGGAACTCTCTATAACCTAAAGCATCTTTGAAAATAAAGAAAAAAAGAAGACACTGGGGAAACTTATGGGAGAAATTGTTTCTGTACACAAAGATAACATCTTACAGTAATGAAAGACACAAAGAAACTTTTTCAATTTAAAATTTTTGTATTTTACTTTTTTATTATTATTTTATAATCTTATCATTTTCATCTATTAATATTTTTGGCTCTGTTTTGGGGGAGGTTTGGATTGCAGAAGGGTCATAACTGTGGCAGGGGTGGATCACTGGTGTGGTGTGTCAGTGATAGAGGGATGTGTGGAGGGTGGTTCACCTGGGGCATGCCTCTATGGCATATGAATATGTTCACATTGTCATGGGGTGTTGTCATGGTGGGTGGAGACACACACAATAATCTAAAGAATATTGAGTTCCCATCCTGGGAAGTCCTGCCACATCTTCTAATAGAGCAGCAAGAATCCCTGGAGCACATGGGCAGTGCCTAGTGAAAGAGGCAGACCAATATGCCAGGCCCTTGATATTGATAGTTGTACTTATGAACCTCGTTCTTGTTAATTTGAAACTTAGCCTAGTATTATATTTTGTCTAAGAGTTACATCCTGAAAGCCTCCTTGTTATTCAAATGTGGCCTATCTCTAAGCCAAACTCAGCATATAAACTTACACCTTCTCCCTGGCGTGGGACATAACTCCTGGGGATAAGCCTCTCTGGCACTGAGGTATTATTACCAAGTGACAACTAACAATGCATTTGAGAAAAACTTTGATCAAATGGGGGAAATATTAAATATAAATGAGCTGGGAGGTTGCACTTATGTACATCTCAGCAGGATCTCATTGATTGCCATGGTAAACAGTGCCTCAAGCAAGGGGGCTCCTGAGGGTTCTAGAAACATCTAAACCTATAGGCAGGGCAGACAATCTTAGGAATTTGACACCCTGTCAGTGAGCCTTACCTTGGAATATATGCTCCCCAATATAACAGATAGACTCATTTATAATTTCTGTACACATGGGTCTCCTGCCCCCTTTATTTGAACCTTTAATTAGCATTGTACTCATTACATATATGTCTCAGAGACTTAAATCTTCAGTCTGTTCATATGCTGGTTGAGCCCTAAATCTCAACAGAGTTGCAACATCTACTCTCCAGTTCACTAGGCTTGCCCAGGACAACTTACAAAAGGATGATGATGGACAACACCCATCCCAAAAAACAGAAAGTATATACAATGGCAAGGAAGACAGTTTCTTCCACCTGCCCCGTGGGATATATTATCTACTTTAAATGTAAAATCATAGAATATGTCTATTGAGAAAAGTGAGTTACTTTCACAAAGAGAATTAGCAAAATATTATTTGGTACAGACAACAAAACTTGTAGTATTAACTGGTGAAATCAAACTATATAATTTTAAAGAGCATAAATTTTGTAAGTTAGTTTTTAAATTTTGAATGACTGAATGATGTAAAAAACAAACACCATCTGTACTGGAATGGATAAAGAGATTTAAAATTTATTTTTGAGATTAAGAATATAAGGCAATGAAAAATACTTTATAGTTCTTCACTTTGTTTCCAGGGCTGAGAAACAAAAAGTAGCCTCTGTTTGAGGAGGTAGAAATTTAAGTATACATTTATTTTTTACTGTGACTTTTTCAGGACCACATTTTACAAAATACCTTGCTTCATTTATTATTGTTTCTGGAAAATAAAGTTTGATTAAAATTGTTTTAGTTTAATATAGAATATTTTTTAAAAATTAAGACTCATTTTGAAAAATTCTAAATTTAACTCAAATGTGTGCCAATACCTTCCAAAGTAAAGTAATATTCACAGACAGTTATTCTGATCAGATGGCTTAGAAAAATTTCAGGGATATTCACATTTGAAGATTACTTATAAATGAATGCATTTGCTTAAATAACAAACAAGTGCAAATAAATAAAATATTTAAGCTATTTAATTTATACAGAAAATGAATCATTTTTTCTTAAAATCATTATTACATGTGTGTAGTAAGAATTTGGAAGCAGATACATCAAACTGATAAGAGTGGATAAAAAAAAATACTTTAAAGGCCAAAGATTTGTCCTACTACCCAAATTATTTCAATAAACAATAATTAAAATATTTCAATAGCATAAGTATATAAATACAGATTAATGAAAAATAGCTAAAAGGATAAGAATAGAAATTTTAAAAGATATTCTCTTTTTGTGATAAAGTAAACTTATTAAAATAATGGTTAAATAAAATAAATATTCCAGAAATTGTGTTAAAATATTTAATTGATGTGTAAAAAAAAAAGAGAAAAATATGGTACCTGGGTTATTGCAGGTGGATTGAATAGTCTAATAATTGAGGAAGAAATAGATCTGATGAACCATTTATGGCTATGTCCTGATAGCCTAGACTGGTTAAGCTTTATTGACTCCACCTATAAAAATGTTATATTCAACTTATTTCATATAAGGTCTGTATAGAAAATATAGCTTGAAAATAAACATAGAGGGGTGGATAAAAATGTTTTTGCCATTATTAAAGACAGAATTGTAATATTTAGGAAGCTTTTATAAAATTGAAAAAACATAGATGTCTAAAATTAAAAGTGATAATATAAATCAGAAATATACAAGTATTAGAAACATTTTTAATCTCTTGTGCTATCACAAATTTGAAAAATTATAAAGGGCAAAATTTTCCTGCTATAAAAATAGCAAAAATTAAACATCCCTACAATATCCAATGCTGTGTATATCTGATGCATTTTTGAGTTCCAAGCACTTTGTCTGATTTCAACCTCCTACTAGGTTCTCTCTGAATGTCTTGCATTACTAATAAAATCATATGAGGCATGCGGGAGAAGTGGCATGGCTAGACATTGCTAATAGTCACATAAAAAGATTTAATATTTTTGGAAAGCAATATGGCCGTATGTTCAAGAGACTTGAATCTTTTATATTATTTGATTCAGCAACCCCTTTCATGGAATTATACAGTGCAAAAATTCAAATATTCATCATGAGATATGAGATTGAAAAATTGGAAATAACTTATTCAAATGAAAATGGTAAATGACCAAATGTATTATGATACAGATTCTGTTGAATAATGTGAATAATTCCATTGAATATGTAATACTATGAAGCTGTATATAGTAATGGTATATAAGTTTGTACCAATGTGCAAAATTCTTAAGTATAAAAATAAGAATTAAAATGGACATTAAAATGAAATGATTGAAGTGAAAATAATTGAATCCTTTGGTTAGTGGGATTGTTCTGTATTATTTTAGTTCTGTATTATTGTCTATTCCAAGTACAAAAAAAAAGTGTGCTTATGTTTGTCAGTGTGTCTGCATGTGTCTGTATATCTATGTGTATTGGAAGGGAAAGGAAACTTGTGGACCTATATTTTAAAAATTTAATTGTTAATATTGTCTTTATTTGAAAGAATGATAAAATGGATTCAATGACTAAATTGATGAAGGAGTCCTATGAAAACTCCAGTGTAATGACAATGATTATATTACATGTCTAAACTATAAGAAAAAATATTATTGCTTTCCCTCAACACCACATATTGAAAGAATTCCATTTTTTTAAAGAGCTTCTTGTATATAATGTTGGATAGCATTCAACAGGACACATTTTTTTCCCCTGGGAATTTCCCATCCAAGATATCAGCTCCAGTAGAGGATTCTCAATTTGAAAGAATGAAAAAAATGGATTCGATGACTAAACAGGTGGAGTCAGATGAAAAGTTTCATAATAACAAAGATTACATGTTTAATCTATAGGAAAAATGCTATTGCTTTCCTGTGACACCACATATTGAAAGAGTTCCATTATTTCAAAAGTCCTTGTATATAATATTGGACAGTCATCCACAACAGGGCAAAAATGTTTTTTTTTTCCCCAGGGAATTCCCCTCCCAACAGTAACTTTCTCACAGCTCCCTTCATTGCTTCATTTCTCAGACTGTAGATAATAGGGTTAAGTGTTGGGGGCACTACTATATAAAAGATAGAAATCATAAGATCAGAAGCAGTTGGAGAATCTGAAGTTGGTTTTAGGAACTCAAAGGAGCCGGTGGCAAGAAAAAATGAAACAACAAAGAGGTGAGGTAGGCAGGTAGAGAAGGCCTTCGATGGGCCCTCAGCAGAGGGCACTTTAGAACTGTGGAGAAGATGGATATAGGAAAGGGCAATGGAGATGGAGCAAATGAACCCCGCCAGAAAAATGAAAGCAATCATGCCAGTTCACTCCAATATAATTGGAGCAGGAGAGCTTCACCAGCTGGAGCATGTCACAGAAGAGCTGGTGGATGATTTTGGTCCTGCAGAATGTGATTGAGAATGTGGCTGCTGTGTACAGGATTCCAGAGGTAGCCCCACTCAGCCACACAGCTGCCACAACCCCCTGGCAGTACCAGGATCCATGATGAGCTCTTAGTGCAAAGGGAAGCAAATGACTGCATAGCGGTCATAAGACATTGTGGTGAGAATGTCCACCTCAGTCCAGGCCAGTGAGGTGAAGAAGAAAAATTGAAGCACGCACTGACTGTGGGAAATATAGTCATCACCGTTCAGGGAACTGTCAATGGACTGTGGGACCATGACAGAAATGAAGGAGAGGTCCAGGGGAGACAGGTGCTTCAAGAAGTAATACACTGGGGATTGGAGCACCTTGTCCAGTGTGGTGATGGTGATGATGATGAGGTTGCCTGCTAAGGCCAATAGGTATATCACCAAGAACAGCAAGGCGTGTAGGATCTGCAGCTCATGGTTGTCAGAAAACCTCATGAGGAGGAATCCACTCATTGTGGTTACATTTTCCAGAACCATTTTGACAGTACAAAGTGTGGAGGCAGTCGGTGGAAGGCAAGAGAATATGGGAAATGCAGGGAAAAGATATTACCATAAATGTCCATTTATTTATTAACTATTGTTTCTTTAGAAATTCCTTATTCAGCACCTCTTATGTTTCAGCTGTGTCCTAGGAATTGGGGATGCCAACCTGAAGAGATTTGTTTCTTGTATTCATGGAGCCTTCAGTCTACACCAGTAAACCAGTACTTACAACTGAGAGCACATATGGTCTAAGTCCGTGGTCCTGTCATGGAAAAATGCTTTCTTCTGTATCCCCCAAAACACCATTATTCCATTTCTACAGGTAAAAACCATCATTTTCCATTTAGTCAACAACAGAAAAGCATTGATCAGCTGTTGGATGGAGGTTTATGAAAGTGGTTTGGTTTCATTTGGGTATAGTACATTGCTCTATTTTTGCAGATGGAATGACCTTTAGAAGAAATACGGTATTGCAAATTGATTCATGTCTTAGGTGGTTGTTTTGGTGATACCAAGGTCCCTATCTGCCAAACAATCTTGTCTTTATTGGGAGAATGCCTGTAATTGTGGACACAACACCAGATGATGTAGATTAACCTCATTAGAATGAACATTTTATTAGTAGGCAGCTCATTGAAATTAAGAGCTTCATTTTTGGAAGGAAATATTTAAGTGTCACTTTCAGATTCAGTGTCTCTTCTAATTGTAGGGAGTATCTTCCGGTATCTAACAACTTTCTATTTGAATCTTCATTTTACTTAATTTCTGTTCACTTCATTTATCTTCAATTTAAATAATTACATAATTATTGACCATTTACTGCATGCAAAGGTATTTGCAAAAAAATACTATATAATCTTTGTTTGAATTGGTTTTAAGTGTGGAAAGAAAATATTGAAATACTTAATATAAAATTTCAGAAAGAGAATCTGAAGTGTTATAGAGTGAGATAAACATTTCAGAGAAGGGAGAAATCTTGTTTAGATTCACTGTCCAGGGTTTGTGCTTCATGAGATAGAAATAATGAGAGCTCTCCCTTCACTAAAATGTTTTACCTTCATGAAAATAATGTCAGTTTACAAGAGTGGTGAGTCATTTCATCCTGGGTTCCTCATATTTCTGCATTTTCCCCTTTCTTTTCTGAATTTTATGCAACAGAGTCACTGTGGGCTTTCTATTTGGAGAACCCTAAACCTTGATGACAGCACCAGCTCCCCATTCCTTTTCACTCTGGGAGAGGCTTTTGTTCATCAATTAATCGCCTGCCTCATTTGCTTTATTTTTTCAGATATATGATGTTGATCTTTCTTGCTGACACTCCCTCCCTTCTCTTCTGTAAAGAATGAAGTTATTTGTGGAAAGCCTCATGAAGGAAGTGCAGAGTGGGCAGTCATCTGCCAAGATACTCTAACATTATTCTTGAAAAGTCGACTGTAGACCCTGAGTAACATGGCCAAAATATTTTTATCTTCTGATAGGAAATCCAGAAAGAATCAATGAACTGGCAGCAAAGTATTTACTAATTTATTAGGCACCAACAATAGTGCAATAAAATATGAGGAAGAAAGTCAAGATTTTCCCAATTGCATTGGTATCTTCCTGAAAGAAAACTCCTCAGGAACACTTCCCACCTTTACTCTGGAATTAGTATCAACAGACATAGGGTCTTGGAGGATAAAAGATTGCTAAATAATAGGGCTTATATTTTGCTTGCCTGGAATTCAATTTTATTTTTCAATAGAATCTGTGTTTTGATAACTGTGGAACTTGTGCATAACTCATGTGTACCATTGGATCTAATATCACACTTTGAAGAAATAATATAGCAGATCCACTAATGCAGTGATTTCTTACTCTAGTATAATGCAGTAGTCATCAGAACACTCATCATATCTTGTATTAAAAAATATAATATTGTTAAAAGAAAAACATGTTAACAACTTTAAATTTAGAATCTAACAAATTTATTGAGCAATTCATATTTTGGGCAGCATCCCATTCAGAAAGTGGAAGGGAGCTCTGATGAGATAGTGAAAAGCACAAATTAGCCAAATGAGTTGTCTCTCCTGGACCAAAACTGTTTTATCAGCATGTGTTGCTTATCTGCAGTTCCATAGGTTATATCCATTTGTCCATTTTATTTGAAATCCCCTCCAGGTCAATTATTTTTGTTCTCTATTAAAGCCCTTTTCAGAAAGGAGTCCCTCCCAGCAATGTCCAAACAACTGGCCATTTTATTTTACTTAGCAAATTGACATTGTTAAAAAGATCACATTGGAAAGTTGACCAAAACAATACCATCACTGCCATTGATTTCTGGTCAAACAGTTGAGTAGACATGGTCAGCCATTTTGATCATTATTTCCTCTTTATTTTTTGCATTTGTTTCCTTTGTTGATTGAAGTGCGATTCTGTATGTAGCTGCTTGGTCACATCTAAAACCCTTCAAGTGGGAATACAATAAAGAAAAAAACAAAATATTAACATTGACTAAGAAAAACAATAAATGTGAAAGTTTATACAAGCTAAAACTTTCATCAAATTAGATGTGAAGGGAATATCTTTAATAAGATAGAGTATACCAAAACAAAAGAAAACAAAACAAAACAAAAAACAAGCATTCCATTTCTGGGGGCTGAGTATATTACTATTGGAAAAATTCTCATACATATAATCACTATAAATTCTAGAAAAAATGAATGCATACATGGAGAATCTAAAAACAATCATCAAACAATAAATTATTGAGGTTTTTTTTAAAAAAATTAATTAAAAAATGATATTTAGATTACATAAATGTTACATAAAAATTATATGGGATTCCCATATGCCCTGCTCCCCATACTGCCCACATTTACCCTCAATAACAACATCCTTCATTAGTGAGGTACACTCATTGCAACTGATGAACAAATTTTGGAGCATTGCCACTAAGCATGAATCTTGAAGACCTTATGTTGAGTGAAGCAAGCCAAGCACCGAGGGACAAATAATACATGAACTCACTGAAATGAATTAAGCAAGCTAAGCATACTCACAGAGTTAGAGTCTGGAAGATAGGTTTACAGGAAATAGAAAGGGATTATAGAGGCTTTTGATACTTGGGGGAATGGGATGTCAATGTGTGAGTGTCCCAATTTTTTTTTGGCGGGGGGATACCGGGGTGAGGGGTTGAACTGGGGCCTCATATATGGGAATTTGGTGCTCAACCTTTGAGCCACATCAGCTACCCTGAGTTGCTTTTTATTTGCTTTGCTTTTTGTTTGTTTTTATTTTTTAAGGGGACACCAGGAACCAAAACAGGTACCTACCATGTGGGAGGCTAGTGCTCAGCTGCTTGAGCCACATCCACTCCCTCCAATATTTTATCTTGCAGCATGATGACAGAGTTGAACCTACATGATATGGAGAAACTACACTTTGTGTATTAATATCATCTTCATAACATTATTTACCACTATAACACAAAATATATACAAGACCTTTCTGTTGATAAGAAAGACTATTTGACATATATGCAAACTGTATATATTAATAATTTTTAAATTATTATTTAAAAAAATATATATGTATATATATATAATGTAAGCACAAACCAAAAGCTGAGGTGGCCATATAGTGGTGTTTCAGTTTGCTAAGCAACTCAAGCATATACCATAAAATGAGTTGGCTTTTATTTTATTTTTTTCCAAACCTATAGCTGTTGATTGTTTATTCTATTCACTTCCCCATACTTCTTCAAACAGGGACCTAGATCACCCTCATAACTGTTTTCCACTTAGCCTTTACAAATTAACCTTGCATAACAGGACTAAAACTACATATTTAAATAATGAAATAATGACTGAAGTTTTGAATTTCATTAAACTCCTGCTTTTACTTCTTTATATATATAATGCATAACTTCCTTTTCTGTATTTCCCCCAATTTTATATAAAGAGTTTGAATAAAGAGATATAAAATATTGCTTGGAGCCATAGTATTCTGTAATCCTGCTGAAAAATAGTTAAACTCACCTTTATTTTTTGCATTTTTTTAATTTTAAATAATTTTTAATATATTTTAAAAGACGCTTAAATTACATAAATGTTACACAAAAATTACAGGTATTCCCATGTTCCCCACCTCCAACTCCTCCCATAACATCCCATATAAACATATTTCATTAGTGTGGCACATCACCTGCAATGGATATACACATCCTGGGGCTTTGCCACCAAGCATGGACCATAGTTCACATTGTAGACACAGTCTCTCCCACACAGTTCTTCATGTTATATGCTGATGTAAAATGGCCTAGATCTGTCATTGTAATGTCACTCAGGATAATACCCAAGTCTCAAAAAAGCCCCTGTATTACAACTGCTTTTCCCTCTCCCTGCCCCAAAAGCATCCAGTGGCCACTGGCTTCACCTCAATGTTGTATTTTCTTCCATTGCTTGAATCACAATATGTCTACAACAGAATACCATCGAGTCCACTCTAGTCCATAGCTCTTCCCCAACCCTGAGGAGTTTGGGATGGTGATGTCCACTCTACCTCCAAGTGAGAGGGGTTTATATCCCATGGATAAGATGGATGAGATTATCCTGCCTGCAGCTGCAGATTCTCTCCATTCCCTGGGATGGATTTGTCCATCATCACTTCCTCACCGGGTGCCTTGGGTGAGTCCTTTGAGCTGTAGAGTATTAGTTGCAGCTCCACTGAGACTCCAGGCACAGCTGGCATATGGGCAGACCAAAGGCTCCAGTCTCTGGAAGTACACCTACAAACTCCAGCACCACATATAGGTTTGAATAGAAGGGACATATGGACCATGTGCAGGGAGGACTTATTTGAATCCAACTCTGTCACTCTCAGGAGCACTGATTCCAAAGTATAGCCCACTGATAAGGCATCAATCTCTGGACCTATCCCCCCTTATATAGGACCTGGGTGTCTCCAGAGCCCTCAGGAGCCCCTCTGTGTGGGGTGATATCCACTTTGGTGTTCTATGAAATCCTACTGAGGTGTGCATAAGCGTTACCTTTGAGATGACCTCCTGACTCTCTTTGAAGTCTCTTAGCCATATGAACTCATTTGTCTTTACCTTTTCCCCCTGTATATCTTTATACAT
>JAKSZT010054411.1:36899-72606 GCA_026826555.1 Tolypeutes matacus
TGAGGGTTCCTATTCCTCCACATCCTCTCCAACATTTAGTGTCTCCTTTTTTTTTAATAGCTGCCATTCTGATGGGTGTAAGATGGTATCTCATTGTAGTTTTGATTTGCATTTCCCTGATAGAAAGTGATGTTGAGCATTTTTTCATGTGCTTTTTAGCCATTTGTATTTCTTCCTTGGAGAATTGTCTTTTCAGGTAACTGGCCATTTTTTAAATGGGTTGTTTGTCCTTTTATTTTCGAGGCATAGGATTTCTTTATATATGCAGGATATTAGGATCCTATCAGATATATGGTTGCCGAATATTTTTTTCCCATTGGGTAGGCTGCCTTTTTATTTTCTTAGTAAAATCCTTAGAGGTGCAGAAGTTTTTAATTTTGAGGAGATCCCATTTATCAATTTTTTTTCTATTGCTGCTCGTGCTTTGGCTGTGAAGTTCATGAAACCATTTCCTATTACAATGTCCTGTAGATGCTTCCCTACATTATCTTCCAATGTTTTTATGGTTTTGGCTCTTATATTTAGATCTTTGATCCATCTTGAATTGATTTTTGTATAAGGTGTGAGATGGTATTCTTCTCTCATTCTTTTGGATATGGATATCCAGTTCTCCAAGCACCACTTTTTAAAGAGGCCACTCTCTCCCAACTGAGTGGGCTTCGTGGCCTTGTCAAATATCAGATGACTGTATATGCAATGATCTATATCAGAACTCTCAATCTGGTTCCATTGTTCAGTAGGTCTATCCTTGTGCCAATACCACACAGTTTTGATCACTGTAGCTTTGTAGTATGTTTTAAAGTCAGGTAATGTGATACCTCCAACTTCATTTTTCTTTTTCAATATATCTTTGGCAATTCGGAGCCTCTTGCCTCTCCGTATATATTTTGTGGTTAGTTTTTCCAGTTCCTTAAAAAATATAGTGTTGACTTTTATTGGGATTGAATTAAATCTGTAGATTAGTTTGGGTAGGATAGACATCTTGATGATGTTTAGTCTTCCCATCCATGAACAGGGAATATTTTTCCATTTATTTAAGTCTTCTTTGATTTCCTTTAACAGTGTTGTGTAGTTTTCTGTATATAAGTCCTTTACATCTATAGTTAAATTTATTACTATGTATTTGATTCTTTTAGTTACTATTGTAAATGGTATTTTTTTCCTGATTTCCTCCTCAGTTTGCTGGTTATTGGTGTACAGAAATGCTACTGATTTTTTAGCGTTGATCTTATAGCCTGCATCATTACTGAACTCCTTTATAAGTTCTAGAAGCCTTGTTGTCGATTTCTCAGGGCTTTCTATGTATAGGATCATGTCATCTGCAAATAATGTAATTTTTACTTCTTCTTTTCCAATCTGGATGCCTTTTATGTCCTTTTCTTGTCTCAGTGCTCGTGCAAGTACTTCTAAGACAATGTTAAATAGGAGTGGTGATAGTGGGCATCCTTGTCTTGTTCCCGATCTCAAAGGGAAGGCTTTTAGGATTTCACCGTTGAAAATGATGTTAGCTTTGGGTTTTTCATATATACCCTTAATCATTTTCAGAAAGTTTCCATCTATTCCTATCTTTTGTAATGTTTTTATGAGGAAAGAGTGCTGTATTTTGTCGAATGCATTTTCTGCATCTATAGAGATGATCATGTGATTTTTTTCTTTCAGTTTGTTTATGTGGTGTATTACATTGATTGATTTTCTTATATTGAACCATCCTTGCATACCTGGGATGAAGTCCACTTGGTCATGGTGTGTAATCCTTTTGATATGTTGTTGAATCCGATTAGCAAGTATTTTGTTATGGATTTTAGCATCTAGGTTCATTAGAAAAATTGGTCTGTAATTTCCCTTTCTTGTGGTATCTTTATTTGGTTTTGGTATTAGGGTAATGTTGGCATCATAGAATGAGTTAGGTAATATTCCTTCTACTTCTATTTTTTGGAAGAGCTTAAGTAGAATTGGTGTTAGCTCTTTCCGGAATGTTTGGTAGAATTCAGCTGTGAAGACATCTGGTCCTGGACACTTCTTAGTTGGGAGGTATTTAATGACTGAGTCTATCTCTTTACTTGTAATTGGGCTGTTGCGTTCATCTATTTCTTCTTTCATCAATGTCGGCTGTTTGTGGGTTTCTAGAAACTTGTCCATTTCCTCTAAATTGTCATTCTTGTTAGCATATAATTTTTCAAAGTATCCTCTTATGATACTCTATATTTCTGTAGGGTCAGTAGTGATATCATCTTGCTCATTCCTTATTTTATGTATTTGCATCTTTTCTCTCTATGTCTTTGTTACTCTGGCTAAGGGTTTGTCAATTTTTTTGATATTCTCGAAGAACCAGCTTTTGGTTTTGTTTATTGTTTCCAGTGCTTTCTTATTCTCTATTTCATTTAATTCTGCTCTAATCTTGGATATTTCCTGCTTTCTAATTCCGTTAGGTTTAGTTTGTTGTTGTTTTTCCAATTCCTCCAAGTGTGCAGTTAGGTCTTCAATTTTAGCACTTACTTCTTTTTTAATATATGAATTTACGGCTATGAACTTCCCTCTCAGGACTGCTTTTGCTGCATCCCATAGGTTTTGATATGTTGTGTTGTTGTTTTCATTAGTTTCAAGGTAGTTACTGATTTCTTTTGAAATTTCCTCTTTGACCCACTGTTTGTCTAAGAGTGTGTTGTTTAACTTCCATATCCTTGTGCTTAACCTGTTTCTCTGGCCCTTATTTATTTCCAACTTCATTCCGTTGTGGTCAAAGAAATTACTTTGTATAATCTCAATCTTTCTGAATTCATTGAGCGCTGTTTTGTGGCCTAGCATGTGGTCTATTTTGGAGTATGTTCCATGTGCACTGGAGAAGAATGTAAATCCCGCTGTATTTGGGTGTAGTGTTCTGTATATGTCTATTAAGTCCAAATCTTCTAATGTATTGTTTAGTGCCTTTGTTTATTTATTGATTCTCTGCCCAGATGTTCTGTCTAATGATGATAGTGGCGTGTTGAAGTCCCTTGCTATAATTGTAGAGGAATTTATTTCTCCTCTTAGTTTTTCCAGAGTTTGCCGCACGTATTTTGAGGCACCTCGATTAGGTGCGTAAATGTTGATGATTGTTCTCTCTTCTTGAGAGATTACTCCTTTTACTAATATGTAGTGTCCATCTTTGTCTCTTAGAATAGTTTTGCATTTAATGTCTATTTTGTCTGATATTAAAATAGCTACTCCTGCCTTTTTTGTCTATTGTTAGCTTGTAAAATTGTTTTCCAGCCATCCACTTTCAGCCTCTTTGAATCCCTGGGCCGAAGGTGCGTTTCTTGTAGACAGCATATAAATGGATCATATTTTCTTATCCATTCTGCCAATCTGTGTCTATTGATTGGTGAATTTAATTCATTAACATTCAGTGTTATTACTCGTAATGAATTTCTTACTTCAGTCATTTTTTCTTTGGGTTAATGTATGTCATATGTTGTTTTGTTTCTCTTTTTGACTTTTCAGTTGTTTTTAAACTCTCCTCCAACTCTCTCTCCTTTGTTTTTTCCTTTCAACTTGTAGAGATTCCTTTAGTATTTCTTGAATTGCTGGTTTCTTCTTGATATACTCTCTTAATTGCAGTTTATCTGTGAATATTTTGAACTCTCCATCATTTTTGAATGCCAATTTTGCTGGATAGAGAATTCGTGGCTGGAAGTTTTTTTCTTTTAGTGTTTTGACTATGTCATACCACTGTCTTCTTGCCTCCATGGTTTCAGCTGAGAAATCAGCACTTAATCTTATTGTGCTTCCCTTGTATGTGATGGTTCTCTTTTCTTTTGCTGCCTTGAGTATTTTCTCTTTGTCATGAGCATTGGAGAATTTGACAAGTATATGTCTTGGAGTTGGCCTGTTGGGATTTATACGATTTGGTGTGCGCTGTGCTTCCTGGATCTGCACATCCATCTCTCTCAATAGAGTTGGGAAGTTTTCAGCCATAACTTCCTTCAACACTCCTTCTGTTCCCTTTCCCTTCTCTTTTCCTTCTGGGATGCCCAAATTGTGTATGTTTGTGCATCTTGCATTATCGGTTATTTCCCTGAATCCATACTGGATTTTTTCTATCTTTTTTTCTATCTTTTCTACAATCTCTTTGATTTCAACTGTATGGTCTTCCATATCACTAATTCTTTCCTCTGCCTGTTGAAATCTGCTGCCATGTGAGTCCAGCGTCTTTTTCATTTCTTGGCTTGTGTCTTTGTTCGCCATCATATCCATTACCTTTTTAGGTGTGTTAGCTATTTCATCAGTATGTTCTCCCAGTGTCTTCTTTATATCCTTAATCTCTTCCTTCAATTCTTTAAGTTGGTCCATGATATTTGTTTGGATAGATTTGATTAGTTGTTCGATGTACTGCATTGCTTCCTGGTTTTTATTTTGTGCACTGGACTGGTCCATGTTTTCCAGTTTCTCAGAGTCATTTGTATGTTTCTGTTGCCCTCTGGTCATCATATTATCTTGATGGGTTTGTTCAGTTGATTAGCTTTACTCTATGCTCTAGAATTTTATTTAGCTGTTGGTTCTGCGTGTGAGTTGTTTTCTCTTTGGCAGTTTTTCTTCTTATTTTATTTCCTTGCTTCTTTCTATGTTCCCTTGAAGGCAAAAAGGTAGGGCCTGAGGAATCAAAAGATGTAAGGAAGGCAGAAGGATAATAGATATATTGATAAAAGTTAGAAGAGGGGCAAAATGAGACTTAATGAGATGAATATTTTACTTGTGTAGGTAGTGTAGAGTCCTAGGAAAAAATATGGAGTTCCTACAATGGCCTGGGAAAACAAATGGAGGAATATATATATAGTGATTTAGAAGGCTAGACTTATGAGGAGGGAGAGAAATAGTAAAGAAAGGTCTGAAAGGAAAAAGTTAATACTAATAAAAAGAAAAAAAGAAAAAAGAAGTAGAAGAAAACAAAATAGTTGGGATAGAAATTGACACCCTTAAGTTGTGGGCCTATGAAAAAATGTTGTCTCTAAGAGCGACAACAGAAAACAGAAGGCAGAAAGATGCAGGAAGGATAAGCGATAGTTTGTAATACAAAATCAATATATACAGCGAGTGGGAAATTACTGAATAAGATTCCCAGCAAAGAAGCGACAATCTGGCAGCACCTATTTAAAAAATAAATAAATAAAAGGAAAAAGGAAGGGGGGAGGAAAAAGGAAATAATAGCAATAGACCAGAAAGTAACAGAGAGAAACCAAAGATCCACACAGGCAAGCAGTCAAACAGAGCTAAGGGGGGTCAATGATTCCCCTAGGGTCCACGTGGATACTTCCTACCTACTTGTGTTTATCAATGAATTTCCCCACAGGGTTCTATATGCAGGTCCTGAAGCAGCTTTTAGCTATTAAACTAAATTAAAAAGAATTTATTTTTCATTTGCTGAGGTGATCTCACTTTTTTTTTTTTTTTTTTTAGCCAAATGCAGCACCCAAAATAATTCCTCCTGTAGACCAACCCCCTTACAGAAGGGACCCTAGCTGGGCCCGTGGAAATTAATCAAGCACATCCCACTTTCTGGACTCCCCAGGTTAGCTGAAGCTCTGAAGTTCGTCAGTGAGGAGTGCTAAAGACGGCGGATTCTGCCCCTTCTGGCACCGAGCTCGAGTGTCACCGGGCTACTCAGTAAATCAGTTTCAGGGCAGATTCGCGTCTGCTCTCAGCCTAATGCTGCTTCAGGTCGGCTGATCTGTTCCCCAAACTATGGGGCGGTGCAGGCAGCCAGATCGATGTCTAAAAATATAAAATACCCTTCCCTGTCTTCCAACAGAACCCTCCCTTTTTTGGGAAGTGTCCCTTCCTCCTGGCTCCACAGCAGCCCAGGTCTTATCCCTGGCTGGCTAGGGAAATCAGCTGCGTTTCCTGACCAAAATCCCCCCTCTGGTTCACCGGGTGCTGATTAGCTCCTTTGCTCTGTTCACACAAGGTCCAAGGGGTGCCAGGCAGCCAGATCCCCAGAAAATAAAACTTTTTCGCCCCACCTGCGGTTCCAAATGGCCGTTTTATTTAATTTTTTTTTCCCTAACCGTGGGAATCAGCCGCCTGTGCCAACCTCCACCGGCAGCCTCAAAACTCACGAATCTCCACCGTTAGGTCCACGCCGCCGATCCGCACAGATAGAAGTCCCAAGCTTCTCACTCCACACGTGCACAGCACAGACCCCTGGGCAGGACCCCATCCACAATCTGCCTTGCTCTGGGAGCTTGCAGTGTGTGCCCTCCTACACTAACGCCATCTTGGCCCTCCCCCTATACATCTTGGATTGCAACAAAGAGGTGTTTTTGGATTCTTGTTGGATTTGGCCAAGGAGGGGTACTTTTGGGATATCACACTAGGGAATTAAGAGTAGTTAGGGACATTTATTTTCAGATGTCTTTTTTGGAGCTAGATGAGGCTGGTTGCATTCTCTAAATGAAGTTCATTTCTCCTGCCAGGAAACCTTCCTACATTGCTTTCTCTCTCTATCACTCTGTTTTTTTCCTTTTAACTACTACTTTCCTTCATCCTTTCAGGCCTAAAGAGGAAAACTGTTCTTCTATTTAAGCAGCAACTTTTAAATACCTGCTTTAGCAGAAAAACTAACCATATATATATACTCTCAATTAACATTCTATATTTGGAGACCTTTATTCAACTTTGGCAATACTATACACATGTTAAAATTTCCACTTATAATTTAATGTCTCACACATATTAAGATATGATATATGTCAATTAGAAGATATGGTCAGGTAGGTAAAAAAGAACCAAAGCATTTCCTGAATGAAGATGAAAATAGTGGCAACTATTTAATTCAAAATCCAATGAGAAAGTTACAAAAAATATGTGAAGCAGAAGAAACAATAAGTGAACTTGACACTGAATCTGGGAAAATCTGCCAAGCATAATGCACAGTATTTCATGAAATTTTAAAATGTTGAGGAAAAAAAGCTAAAAGATACAGAATAATATATAAGGGGTCTCATTGGGGTTCTAGTCTCAAAGTAACTCCCAACAAAGTACTTATTAACTACAAAGGGAAAAGAACAACTTTACAATGGAGAATTCTGGCAGACACCATCGTAACCAAGTGATCAAAGATAACATCACCAGCAGAGAAACAAATTGATACCATGTGTCTCCTTACTTGATGTATTTCTGTAGTATTCTTCCCCAAAGTATTTAACCTGATCCTAACCATGACAAAACCTTAGACATTTCTAAAATGGTGGACATTATACAAAATAAAAGATCTTCTTTCATGAAAATATCATTGATGGAAGAGTATAGAAAGTCTGAGTGATTGTTCCAGATAAAAAGGATACATTCCAGGAGTAGCTGTGTATTGAATCTTAGAATACAGCCTTAGACAAAATCATAAATGAAAACAAAATTACTCATATATAGCTCTTATTGGAAATTAAACATTTGCATAAAGTAGGAAAAACGGAAAATATATGTAAACCATAGTATTTTTCTATTTCATTATTTGCTACTTTCAGCTATTGTTAGTTTCTGCTTTATGCAGGTCAAGGTTATGTTTTAAGTTTTGTTTAATTTCACTGCTTTTGTATCATGCTGTCACACTACTGCTTTGAAAAATATAGAAACACTTTCATCCCTTATCATGTTTTTTGCTTTTAATTCAATTTTATGATATTAATATCTTTAAACCTGAATTTTGGAGCAGAAGAATGGTGTAATTATGTGAATGCTTGACTCTGTTCTGAAACCTTCAAAAGAAGGCAACATTTTTATCACTGATTTAACAGTCTGAAATAGCCCACTAAACTGAAACTGTATTCATTGATAAAGGAAATCACAATAATTAATGAAAGGTGTGTAAGAAATAATGAATGAATAAAATCAAAGTAACAATGTTAAGTGTTATTAAAAAGCAGACTATACTTTAAACCCTAAAATATTTATGGCAGATAACTGTGTGAAAGAATTATCTAATCCCTGTCTTAAGGCAATTTTCCTGACCACTTTATCTTCCTTATTCTTAAAGAGAAAGACAAGTATGGATAAGTAAGAAATATGTTTATTTGTGCCAATGAATATGTGTATTACTCAAATATTTGGGAATGTGAGTAATTTTTAGGATGATAATTTTAACACAAACAGCAGTTAGACATATGAAATCAAATTTTGTCATTATAACAATTGAATCATTAAAAAATGCTTACCAATTTGACTCAAATCCTTATTTTTTCCATTGAATAAAATATGCAGATTTTTCCTCTAATAAATTCAAACTATTTAACATCACTTCTCTCTCAAATCCAATAGCCAACAATTACTCAGTGTCATTTCCACTACCTGCAAAGATGGAGAAAGAATGAACATATGTAAAAGAAGGAGTTAAAGGTGAGTGTGTAGGGAGGCAAATTATAATGTTCATTTAAAAATACTTACTACAATTACAAGAAGGTCAAAAAATAAAATCAGAACAAATGGAAGATATCAAACTGTCACTGCCAAAAGAAATAACCACCACAATATTTCATCACACTGAGACCATTTGAATTTATCTCTATTTCTGTATCATTCTGTCTCCCCTGCTACATGATTTGTATTTATATTATGAAAGGGATAAAGTAAAACAAGGAAGGGTAATTGGCAGTATATTGGACATAAAAACTATTATAAAATATTTGGAATATTTTAAATGTGTGCTAGATAATGCAATGCTTTGTAAGAGTTGAAGAATTAACAGAAAACAGGAGAAAAAAAGAGTTTATAGGGAAAGATATTTAACTTATTACATATGAAGGAAATGTCTAAGGGGAAAAGAAAAGAAAAGTAAATAATTTGATGAATATGAGCCCAGCAATTTCAGCCAAATTCTAAGACAATTGATACCTTAAGTTATCAGGTTTTGTACCGATGGAACTATAGATATAAGAGAGAGGTTAAATGGTTAATTTAGGTATTTTGAAGGAAAATAACAAAATTTAGCTACATAACTTATTTTTTTCTGCAAAAAGCTAACACCAATAAAAATGTTTTATCTAAACTTCAAAAACAATGGCTATAGTACAGACTATTCTTAAGCAGAAAGATACAACATATTGTAAGTACTTAAAAAGTTAAAAACCATTTGCTTCCTTAACTTTTTCATATTTTATATCCATGTAAAATGATCAGGTTTACCATTTGGGGGTGAAGAGAGGAAAATGTATTTCTCATCAGCTAGATGTGCTCAATGTATAATCCATTATTTATATGCAAGTCCTGCGTGACTGGAAATGCAGTTTTCAGGCATTTCAATAAAATGGACAACCATTATTTTCTGCTTGACAAGGCATCTTTACATAGGAGCAATCAAGAAAAACAGGAGACAGCTAACTACCCAGCACTGCATCACACCACCAACAGCTAACCAGCTTTACTCAACTGCTATATAACAGCACCTGTTGCACAAAAGTTCATAAGAGAAGAGATTAGAATTGTGTTTGGTAAATAATTCTTTCAAACAAATGAAGTCTTTTCACTTGAAAAGTCTTTATATAAATTTGGGTTCAGATTACATTTAGATCTGAAGGTAAATAGCATATACAAACAAATTTACACCAACTTATGTAGGTTGTTAATATTAAGGAATGAAGGCAATGTTCGTCAATCTCTTGGCAGTCTTAGGCTACTCAGCAAGAAATGGTTGCACATATTTCCTTTAAAGTTATTAGGAAACAAATTAGCTTAAAAATCTGTTTAATTTCAAACAAAAAAGTAAGCTCTAATATAAATAAAAAATGAACATTTACCTCAAATATCCAAACCAATAATGAAATCTGAAGTCATTCACCTCACTAAATTACAAGAAATTTGTATAACAGCCCCAAACGGCACATAAAATGAAGTTTGTCTGCCACCTGAGGCAAACCATAAGATAAGTAAAAAGGTGGACACAATGTTACAAAATAACCTTTTCAATAGTCAGTTGCTTGTTCCACGGACTCTTTTATAGACTGAGTAGGTGGGTACTTTCCTCCCCAGTCTTCCATTAAGTTGCTTGATGATACATCATAAGCTTAAGAAAAAAGCTTCTCCAGGTGACTTAAATTATTATAATTTTGAAATTATGAAACTGAATATTCTGAAAAGAGGAAGAAGACTGAAAAACATATAGAGTAGATGGAGAATGTCAATATTCAATAGTTCAGTTTTTCTAAGAATAGCTTACATCTCAAATTCTCAGAAGCTGTGTAAATACTGAGGTTGTATTAGCCATGGGGGCAGATGTAATGACAAGAAAGTTAGGACATAATTTAGTGATTTAAGCTGGTATATTTTGAATTATCTACAGGGTTGGAAGGGTTTTACTAAGGTCAGTGGAAAGTTTTCACTCATTCAGCATCTTTCACACAATATATTTGGAAAATATTATATTTATAGATTTATGTGAAATGAAAATATTATATTGACAGATTTTGGTTCTATAAAATTAAATTAACCAAGAAATACCCGATGGTCAATGCACAGAAGAGGATCTAGATGGATGTAATATTTTGATTAATGAAATATGTTATTATCATATGTGGACACCCATTATATGCTTAATTTTTTTCTGTTCTCCTCATCTGGGTACTAGGACAGCAGCAGGGTGATGGAGTGAGAGGCAGGCATGGTTGGCTGGCAAGCAGGAGACTTGCCAGATGCCAGTGGCCTGAGTGAGAGACCTAGATTCCTCTTTCTTTTTTGTTCTTTATTTTTTGCTCTTACCTCTTTTAGTATTTTCAGCTAAACACAGACAATTCTAAAAATTTAGTTTTAGTGGGAGAGAAAGAAAGAAAGAAGAAGAAAGAAAGGAAGGAAGGAAGAAAAGAAGGAAGGAAGGAAGGAAGCAAGGAATGAAGGAAGGAAGAAAAGAAAGGAAGAAAGACCAGAAAGAAGGAAGTCTAGCAACGGAGAGAAACTGACCAACAGAGTAAATCCATCAAGATCAATGTATTCCAAGGTATCAGTAAAAAATTACAAGTCATACGATGTAACAGGATAAAATCACTGCATCAAAGGGACAAACTAAAAAGGGAGAGGAGATACAGAATTTAAAACTAATCAAAGATGTCCATAAAAATTTCTTAAACCAACCCATGGAAATGAATGAAGATTTAACGGATATTGAGAAGACACAAGATGAGCAAACAAAAGAAATTATGAACATTTGTAAAAAAAAATAACATATATCATGTTATTGAAAGTTACAAGAGAAGAAATGAAAATTACTCCAGTGTGGAATACATGTGGCTCAAGAGTTTGATCACCTGCTTCCCACATAGGAGGTCCAGGATCAATCCTGGTGCCTCCTAAAAACAAAAACAATCAGCAAAGAAACAAACAAACTCAGAGGAATTTGTGAAATGGTTGAGCACCAGCTTCCCACATACGATGTCCTTGGTTCAATATCCATCCCTGGTACTTCAAAAAATTAAAATAGTATCACACAACAGCAGATTTGAACAGGCAGAGGAAAGAAGTAGCAAATTAGGAGATAGGACATCCAAAATTGCACAGATAGAAGAACAAATAGAAGGAAAAAAATTTAAAAAAAATTGACCAGGGACTCAGTGGATTGAATGACAGCAGGAAAAGCATAAATATATTCAGTATGGGTGTCAGAGAAGAAGAAGAGAAGGGAAAAGGGCAGAGGGAGTGCTTGAGGAAATAATGGCTGAAAACTTCCTAAATCTTATGAGGGACGTGGATGTACATCATATCCAGGAAGCACAGCACAAGCCAAACAATATAATTCTTAACATATCTACACCAAGATGCTTATTCAAATTCTCAAATTCCAAAGATGAACAGAAGTACTGAAAGCACAGGAGAAAAAAAATCCTTCACATATAAGAGATGCTTGATAAGATTGTGGGGATTTCTGATTTGAAACCAAGAGGCAAGAAAGCAGTGGTATAGCATTGTTAAGCTGAAAGAGAACAATTGCAAGCCAAAGATTCTATATCTAACATAACTGTACTTCAAAAATGAGGGAGAGATTAAAGTATTCACAGATAAACAGAAATTGAGGGAATTTGTCAACAAGAGTCCTGCCCTTCAAGAAATATTAAAGGGAATTCTGCAGGTTGAAAAGGTAAGACAGGAGAGTGAGGTTTAGAGGTGAAGGTAGAAAGGAAGATTATTTATGAGGGTAACTAAAAGGGTAAAAGGAGAAACAAAAATAAGATGTGACTTATAAAGGCTAAAGATAAAATGTGGAAATTCATACAGTCTTTCAAGTAATATCATTAAAGGTTAATGGATAAAACTCCCTAATTAAGAAACAAATTGGGAAGATTGAATAAAAATTGTGATCCACCTATATATGACTGCAAGACCCGCTCCTTAGAAACAATGGCAAAATCAGTTGCAAGTGAATGACTGGAAAACAATTTTCCATGCAAAGAGTAACCCAAAAAGAGCAGGGGTAACTATACTAATTTTGGACAGAATACTTCAAATACAAAACTATTGTAAGAGACAAAGGACACTATAAATCAATAAAATGAGTAATCTCCCCCAAAGAAAAAACAAGTATCAATATATATGCATCTAACAAGGGTGCCCCAAAATACAAGGGGTAATCACTGGCAAAACTGAAAAGAGAAATTGATGTCTGTACATAATAGTGGGGGAATTCAATACACAACTCTCAGAACAGACAGACCATCTTGAAAGAGGATCAATAAAGAATCAGAGATATTGAATAATTCACAAATGTACTACACCTAACAGAAAGATACAGGACAATGCATGCCAATACAGTAGGATGTACATTCTTCTGAAGAATTTGTAGATCACTATCCAAGATAAACCACGTTACATCATAGAACAAGTCTCAGTGAATATGTAAAGATTGAAATTTTACAAAGCACTTTCTCTGAACAAAATTTAACAAAGTTAGGAATAAATAATTGGTACAGAACTGTAAAATTCACAAATATATTGAAGTTAAACAATTTGTTTTTAAACAATCAGTGGGTCAAGAAGGAAAGTGCAAGAGAAGTCAACAAATATCTTGAGGTGAATGAAAATGAGAATATAACATATCACAACTTATGGGATACAGTGAAGAAAGCGTTGAGGGGGAAGTTCAAAGTTCTTCATGCTTATATTAGAAAACAAGACAAAATTAACATAAAATAGCTAACTGCACATTTGGAGGAACCGGAAAAAATCCCCAGCAAGCTAATCTTAAAACAAGCAGAAGGAAAGAAATTAAGATTGGAGCAGAGTAAAACAAATTTGAGAAAAAAAAATCAATAGAGAGAATAAACAAAACCAAAATGTCTTCTTTGAGAATATTAATAAAATTGATAAATCATTAGCTAGACTAACAAGGAAATAAAGAGTGAAGATGGAAATAAATGAAATCAGAAACTTGAGAGGGGGCATCATTCTACTCCATGGAAATAAAAAAAATCATAAAAGAATTTCATATGAAATTATATGCCATCAAGTTGGATAAGTAGGAAGAAATTGATAAATTTCTAGAAATGCACAAACAAGAAATACTGATGAAAAAAGAATTATATGTCTTAACAGACCAATCACAAGTAATGATATTACATAAATCATCAAAAAACTTCCAACCAAGAAACGTCCAGGACCACGTGGCTTCACAGGCGTATTCTATCAATCATTCCAAAATGAATTAATACCAATCCTACTCAAATTCTTCCAAAAAATTAAAAAGGTTGGAGCATTACTTAATTCACTCAATGAAGCCATATCACCATAATACCAAAGTCACATAAATATGCTACAAAGAAAAGAATACTACCAACCAATCTCTCTAATGAACTGAGAGGCAAAAATCGTTGACAAAATACTTCCAAATTGAATTTAAGAACACATTAAATGGATTATACACCATGATCAATTAAGTTTTATTCCCACTTTGCAAGGGTGGTTCAATATAAGAAAATAAAATAATGTAATACCCCATATTAACAGGTCAAAGAAAAAATTATCATCATCACAATCAATACAGAAAAGGCTTTCAAGAAAATACAGCACCATTTCTTGATAGAAACTTTTGAAAGAAAGGATTAGAAGAAAACTTCCTTAGCATGATAAAAGGCAAATAAGAAAAACTACAGCTAACATTTTACTCAATGGTGAAAGGATATAAGCTTTTACTCTAATATCTTGTACAAAACAAGGATGGACACTGTCACCACTCTTATTCAACATTGCATTAGATGTTCTAGATAGAACACTTAGGCAAGTAAAAGTCATCCAATTTGAAAAGAAAAAAGTACAAATTTCACTATTTTCAAATGACATGATCCTATGTATATAGTCCTGAAAAATCAACAACAAAGTTCCATGAGTCCATAAACAAATTCAGTAAAGTGACAGGATATAAGATCAGCACTCTAATGCAAATATCTCTAGTGGTTCTAAACACTAGAAATGAGCAATCTTAAGATGAAGACAAGAAAACAATTACATTTCAGTAGCAAATAAATTAATCATAAGTCCAGGAATAAATTTAAGTTATAGTGTGAAGGACTTGTAAGCAAAATATTAGAAAGATCCAAGATGGCAGAGTAGGGAACAGCAGACTACACTCCTCTTCCAGAAACTGTGGGAATGCAGGCAGTCTTTCCTGGTAGAAGTAATCCATGGGACTGTGGGGCCAATAAGATTGGGCAGCTAGAGAAGACAGACCTTGTCAGCTTAGGAAGAGGGAAGTTGTGGGAGATGGGGCAGGCAAGCCAGTACCCAGCCTGCTCAGTGGGAGAGGAAATCTAGGGTGGTGATTGAGCTGGCAAACCAGTGTTCAGCTGACTCTAAGAGTGAGAGAAACCACAGAGAAGCCACAGATGCATCTGAGTGCCCGGCAGTCTCTGGTGGAGGGGTGTAGCTGCAGGGCAATCATGTATGAGGGCCTGCACCCCCTCTGGCTCAGGGGGAGAAAGGTGTAGGCAGGGTGAGATAGGGTGGACAGACCAGATCTCAGCTGGTCCCTTGAAAAAAGAGAGACACAGGTCTGTGCTGAAGGAACTCAAGGGAGAGTGGTGGAGGTAGCTGATCAGGGGGGTAGTCACATTCTGTCTCACTGGGAGAGAGAGAAAATGGGATGATGAGGGGGTGGGCTGAAAGGTTCCCAACCACATGGATGAGGTAGAAACCAGGAGAGTTAGCCAATGAACTTACAAGCCCAAGCAGCTGAGTGAAAAGGAGCCAGTAAAGGCAACAGGTCATCCATAAGGTACCCAAGTGGTCTGGAGGAGAAGGGAGCCAGACAGTGATCTAGCATATTGTCAGGGACCAAGCCAACTCCCTAGAGGAAAGGGAACTACAGAACATGCAGCCTCATGATAGGGAACTTATATTTAGATACTTTTTTGGTTTTTTAATTTTCTTATTTTTGCTTTTCATTTCATTTTATTTTTCTTTACATCTGGCTACATTATATGTGGGGGGCAGGCCACAAGGTGATTGATTGGTGAGCACTGGAAGACTGAGAGTGTTGCTACTTGCCTGAGAGGGAGGCCTGTTTTTTCCTTGCTTTTTTCCCCATTTTTTTCTTTCCTTTCTTTTAACTTTTTCTACTTATTTTCTTTATATCACTTCTTTTTTTCCTCCCTTCCTTTTGTTTTTGATGTTGCATTTTATCTGGTTTGATCTTCTTTTTCTTTCTGCTCTTCTCATCTTTCAAGTATTTTATAATATTATATTTTATTATTTCCATTCCTTTTTTAAATTACCTAACTTATTCTTATTCCATTTTATTTTTTATGATTTTTCCCTCACTACTTACTACTTTCCTGTCTGTTATGGTTCATTTTCTATCCATTTTTTTAATTATTCTTTTTCTCTTTTTCTTTCTTTCTTCTTTGGGAACCTAATATTTCTTAGGAAATACAGACAACCACAAAAATATACAATATATTGAACCAAGCATCAAAAAAGTTACTCAACCCCCTAAAATTAAACAAGCCCTTAGAATAGAAAAAGAAGATAAATAACTGAATAAACACATAAAAACAAACTTATGCCTAGACACCAGCAAAACATTACAAGCCATATTAAGAAACAAGAAGGGTTGGCCCAATCTAATTAAAAAGTAAAAAGAAGGAGGAGACCCAGAAAAACATCAACTAATTAAGGATGTCCAAACAAATATGAGGAATCTACTTAATGTAGTGAAAGAAAGTGATAAAGGATATTAAGAAGACACTAGAGGAAAATACAGAAGAAATTATAGATATATTAAAGAGAAAACAGATCTGATGGTGAAGACAAGCAGTATGCAAGAAATGAAAAATATACTGGAAGTACATAGCATCAGATTTGAACAGGCAGTGGAAAAATTAGAGATCTTAAAGATAGAGCAACTGAAATCAGACAGTATAACACCTAGATTAAAAAATAGAAAAATTCAGCAGGGCCTCAGGGAATTGGATGAAAATATGCAACCCACAAACATTTGCATTATGGGCATGCCAGAGGGAGAAGAGAAGTGAAAGTGGGCAGAAGGATTGTTGGAGGAAATAATGGCCAAATATTTCCCAACTTTTAAGTGGGACATGAATGTACATGTCCAGGCAGTGCTGCATACTCCAAACAGAAAAATTTTAACTGGTCTACCCCAAGATACATACATATCAGATTGCCAGAGTCTCAAGACATAGAAATTCTGAAAGCAGCAAGAAAAAAAAGATGTATCACATATAAGGAAACCGGGATGAGATTAAGTGGTATTTTCTTATCTGAAACAATAGACGTGAAAAGGCAGTTAAGGTGCTAAAAGAAAATTAATATTTCCAACCAAGAATTCTTTATCTAAAAATCTAGGTTTCATAATGAGGGTGAGTTAATACCAAGTGCCAACTGGAAGCTTTGTGCAGTGGCAGTATCATAGCCAATGAGGTTTATCCGAGGCACGATTATTGCTAATTGAAAACTTTTCCCAAGTTCCAACTGGCAACACAACTGGAAAAAGACCTTGAATAAAAGGGGGAAATGGTAAAGACAAATGAGTTCAAGTGGCTAAGAGACTTCAAAGAGAGTCGGGAGGTCATCCAGAGGTAACTCTTACGCACACCTCAGTAGGAGCTCATAGAACATCTAAGTGCCTATCACCCTACTCAGTGGGGTTCCTGAGAGCTCCGGAGACACCCTGGTCCTATATAAGGGGGGATAGCCCCAGAGACTGATGCCTTATCAGTGGGTTCTATTTTGGAATCTGTGCTCCTGAGAGTGACAGAATTAGACTCAAATAAGTCCTCCCTGCACATAGTTCACCAGTCCCTTCTATTCAAACCTACATGTGCTGCTGGAGTTTCTTAGGTATACTTCCAGAGACTGGAGCCTCCCGCCTACCTATGTGCCAGGTGTGCATGAAATCTAGGTGGAGCTGCAACTCCTACCCTACAGCTCAATGGACTCATCCAAGTCACCTGGTGAGGAGACAACGATGGGAAATGCCCATCCCAGGGAATGGAGAGAGCCTGCATGTGCAGGCAGGATCATCCCACCCACCATATCCATGGGATATAAGCCCTCTCTCACTTGTAGTTGGAGTGGACATCACCATCCCAGTCCCCTCATGATTGTGGGAAGAACTATGGACTAGAGTGGACTTGATGGTATTCTCTTGTTCACATATGGTGATTCTAGTAATGCAAGAAATTATAACAATGAGGTGGAGCCAGTGGCCACTTGACACTTTTGGGGTAGGGAGGGGACGAGCAGTTGAAATACAGGGGCTTCTTTGGGAGTTGGAGGTTGTCCTGAGTACTGTTGTGGCAACGGATGTAGGCTATTTTAAATCAGCACACACCACTCAGAACTGAGTGGGAGAGAGTGTGGTCTACAGTGTGAACTGTGGTCTATGGTTGGTGGCAAGGCTCCAGGATGTGTAAGTTCATTGAGGGTGGTGGGCCACACTGTGGGAGATGTTTGTGTGGGATGTGGTGGGAGGTGTGGGAGGTGGGCAACATGGGAATCCCAGTGGGTTCCGTGTAATATTTTGTGTAATCTAAGCACCTCTTAAAATATATGTATATATATATATATATATATATATAAACAACATTTTTGTAAGCAAATACACATATATGCATATATATTTATATATCATTTTGCAAATGTTTGTATGTATTGTGAGAATTTTGATTTTTACCCATAATAAAAAAATATATATTCACAGATAAAGAGAAAATGAGACAATTTGTCAACAATTGTCTTCCCCTTCAAGAAAGGGAGTTTAGCAGTTTGAAAGAAAAAAAACAAGAAAGAAAAACTTTCAGGAGAGTGTAGAAAGGAATATTATTAGTAAGATCAGCTAAAATGATAATAAAGAAATAAAATAAAAATGTGACATATATAAATCTAGAAAAATGGCTAATGCAGGTACTACATTGATAGTAATAATACTGAATGTTAATGGATTAAACTTTCCAATCTAAAGATACATATTGGCAAAATGGATTAGGAAATATGACTCATCTCTGTGCTGTCTACAAGAAACCACCTTAGACCCCAGGATTGCAAGGAGATTGCAAGTGAAATGTTGAAAAATGATTTTCTATGCAAACAATAACAAAAAAGTGTGGGAGTAGCTATACTAATATTGGGCAAAACAGACCTTAAATGGAAAACTGTTTTCAGAGACAAAGAAGGATATTATGTATTGATAAAAAGGGTAAACTATCAAAAGAAAGAACAATCATAATTATTTATGTGCCTAATGAGCATTCCCCAAAATACATGAGGAAAACAATGGCAAAACTAAGAGAAGGAGATGCCTCTTTTGTCATAGTGGGTGACTTTACACCATTATCATGATTAGACAGAACATCTCAACATAAATTTAATTAAAAAGACAGAGATCCCATATAATATGTTATTAAAATTATGCCTACTAGACATACACAGAACATAACACCAAATACAGCAGGATATACATTCTTTTCAAGTGCACATGGGTCATTCTCCAAGAAAGATCAAATGCTATGTCACAGTACAAGTCTCAATGTATTAAGAAAGATTGAAATTGTACAAAGTAATATCTCTGACATGGAATGCTGTGGGAAAAAAATAAGCAGTGTCAAACCACAATCAGCACATAGATATTGAAGTAAAACTGTATAAACTTAAACAATCAGTGGGTCAGGAAGAAATTGACTTGAAATAAATGAAAATGAGAACACAACATTTCAAAACTTATATGATGAAGCTAGAGAAGTGCTGAGAAGGAAATTTATAGCCATTATTGCATACATTTATAATGAAGAAATAACTAAAATCGAAGACCAAAATGCACACATGGAGGAACTAGAAAAAATGTTACAAAAGCAAGTAAATGGATGGAAATAACAAAGATTAGAGCAGAACTAAATGAAATTGAGAATTAAAAAAAAAAAATACTTGAAAAAATTCTCAAAATAAAAGCTGGTTGTTTAAGTTGAGTAATAAAATTGTCAAAACCCTTAGCAAGACTGAAAATGAAAAAGAGAGAAGTTACAAATGAATGAAATAAAAAATGAGAGAGGGGGTATCACTAATGATCCATAGAAATAATGAGTATAATATGATGATACTTCCAACAACACATAAATCAAATTATACAGCATGATCAAGTGGGTTTATCCCAGGTATGCCAGGATTTTTCAATGTAGGAAAATCAATAAATCTAGCAAACTACATTAGCAGATTGAAAGGAAAAAAAATCACACAATCATCTCTATTGAAGTACAAACATCATTTGACAAGATACAGTATTCTTTATTGATAAAAACAATTTGAAATATAGGATTATATATTCATATATATTCCTCCACATACTTTAAAGTATATATGGATCATATATTCCTATATATTCCTCCACATAATATAGGGTATATATGGAAAAATCCACAGTTAATATCATACTCAATGGTGAAAGGCAAATATTCTACTTCTAAGATCTGGAAAAAGGCAAGGATGCCCACTGTCACTGCTCTTGTTTAACATTGTGTTAGAAGTACTTGCTCGAGCATTGAGACAAAAAAAAAGAAATAAAAGGAATGAAAATTGGAAAGGAAGAAGTAAAATTTCCACTATTGGCAGATGACATGATCCTATATGTAGAAACCCCTGAATAATCTGAAATAAAGCTTCTAGAGCCGATAAACTAATTCAGTAGAGTGGCAGGATATAAGATCAACATGTAAAAATCAGGAACATTTCTGTCCACTAATAATGAGCAATTTGAGGAGGAAGTCAAGAAAGAAATTCCATTTACAATAGCAACTAAAAGAATCAAATATCTAGGAATAAACTGAAAAAAGGCTGAAGAAAGAAGTTTTCAGTCCAAAGAAAACTACACAATATTGCTCAAGGAAATCAAAGAAGGTCTAAATAAATGGAAGAATATTCCATGTTCATGGGTTGGAAGACTAAATATCATTATGTTCTCTATCCTACACTAATTGATTTACAATTTAACACAATACCAATAAAAATAGCAACAGCACTTTTCACTGAACTGGAAAAGCCAATTGTGAAATTTATTTGGATTTAAGGGGCCCTTGATAGCCAAAAAAATATTAAAAAGAAAACCAAATTGGAGGAATCATGCTACCTGACTTAGAACATACTACAAAGCTAAAGTGCTCAAATCTGCATGGCATTAGCACAAGGATAGACATACTGACGATTGGAACTGATATTCAACTATGCATGTAAAGCCAAATGATATTCAATAAAGGCACCAAGCCCACTCAACTGGGATAGAATAGCTTCTTCAACAAATGGTGGTGGGAGAACTGGATATACATATCCAAAAAAAAAAAAAAAAAAATGAGAGAGGATCATCTCACACTCTATACAAAAATTAATTCAAGATGGATGTAAAACCTAAATATAAGCACCAAGACCAAAAAGCTCCTAGAAGATAATGTAGAGAAGCATTATGATATTATGTTGTAGGAAATGGATTCATAATCTTTATACCCTAAGAATAAGCAACAAAAGAAAAAAATAAATAAATGGGACCTCCTCAAAATTAAATCTTTTGTGCTTCAAAGAAGTTTGTAAAGAAAGTGAAAATCCAGCCTACTCAATTTCAGAAAGCATTTGGGAACCACTTATCCAATAAGGGACTAATATCCAATTTATGTAAAGAAATCTCTCATCACAATAGGTTGTGTTATCTCTTATGTGACAATTTCTTCTGCATGTTCCTGCAGTGTTTTTTTTTTTTATTTTTGCTTTATTTTCAGAGAAACTTTAGGTTACAAAATACTCACATTGAAAGTATAAGGAATTTCCCTATACCCCACCCCCTCCCCTTCTCACATTTTCCCCTACTGATAACATCTTACATGATTATGACATATTTTTTACAATTGATGAATGAATAAAGAAGCATTGCTACTAACCATGGGCAATGGTTTACATTATGGATTACATTTTGCACCATACACATTTAAAGGATTTGACTTTTTTTTTAATTTTTAAAAAAAGATACTTAGATTAGATGTATGTTACACACAAAAAAATACAGATTCCCATACGCCCCACCTCCCAAACCTCCCACAACCTCCCACATAAGTAGCCTTCATTAGTGTGGCACATTAATTGACAAGATATATAATGGCTTGTATTCATCATTGCAAGATCATGCAGAATGATTCCAATGACCTAAAAATGTCCTATATTCCATATATTCTACCTTTCCCTTCCCCTCGCTGGGAACCTTTGGTAACCACAAAGTTTCAATATTTCAAGAATAAGGTTCATAGTTACATGCAATAATATTGAGGGCTTGATATTGAGCTGTTGTCTTTTATTAAGCACTGCCTCTGTTCTCAATAGATTCTTTTCCACTAACTGAAAATATGCAGGATTCCTCAGAATGGTTATGACATTAATGGGGAAAACTGTGGGAGGGGGTGGGAATAGAGTATATGAGAAACCCCCTATATTTTCAATATATCATTTATGTAATCTAAAGTTTCTTTAAAAGTAAAAATTAAAATTTAGGAAATCTAACATCTCAAAAATTAAAAGACAAACAAATCATTAAAATATGGGCAAGATATTTGAATAGACACTTTTCCAAAGTGGAAATAGAACTTGCTAATAAGCACATTAAAAGATGCTCAACATAACTAGCTATTAGAGAAATGCAAATCAAAACTAGAAGGAGATATCATCTTACAAACATTAAACTGGCTGCTATTAAAAACAAACAAACAGAAAACTACATGTTGGAGAGGATGTGGGGAAATGTGGACATTCATCCACTGCTGGTGAGAATGTAGAATGGTGCAACTATTGTAGTGGATGGTATGGTGGTTCCTTAGGAATCTGAGTATGGAGTTGACATAGGATCAAGCAATTCCACTACTAGGCATGTACCCAGAAGAACTGAAACTAAGGACATAAACAGATATATGCACACCAATGTTCATAGTGGCATTATTCACTATAGCCAATTGTTAGAAGCCATTCAAGTATCTAATAACAAATGAATGGATAATCAAGCTGTGATACACACACACACACACACACACAATGAAATTACATCTTACAATGTAAGATGGAATAAAGTATTAAGACATATGACAATGTGAATGAATCTTGGTGACCTTATGTTGAGTGAATAAGCCAATCACTGAAGGAAAAAGATAGCATGACCTCACTGATATGAACTAAGTATATTGAGGAGACTCACAGAAATTGAGTATGTTTGATAGGCTACCAAGAAACAGAAATGTACTAGAAAGTGGAGAGCCAATGCTCAATCTGGGAAGAACCTATGATTACATGGAAGATTGTTATTTTCAGTGGATGGGTATAATGGTGTTGCAATGATGTGTATGGCGTCGACACTGCTGGAGTGTGGGATAAAGTATGGTTTGTGGGTGCTTTGAGCTATTCATGGAATTGGTAGAGGAAGGGCTGGAAGAAGGAACAGACTCATGTTATGGAGGTCTGTGGTTAAAAATGCAATTGTGAAATTATTGTTTTGGCAAATATAGCATGGGTAGATCACTGATGCAGGGTGTTCATGGTGGGGAAATGTGTGGGGAAGGGTGCATCTGTGACATGCTTCCACCGAATATGAATGTGTTCATCTTGTCATAGGGTGTTATTTCAGTGGGTGTAGATCAACACAATCAGCAACAAAATATTAAATTCCCATTCTCGGGAGCATAGCTATGTTCTCACATAGTGAGTCAAGATCTCTCAAAGACATAGGCAGTGCCTAAAAAAAGAAAACAGAATAATATGCCAGGCCCCCAATATTAATGCATTTAACTGGGAACCTTATTCTTCTAAAATTGAAACTTAGTCTAATAATAATTATTGCCTAAGAAGGACCTCCTGAAAACATCCTAATTACTCAAATGTGGCTTCTTTCTAAGCTAAACTCAGCAAATGAGTGCATTACCTTTACTCTGGTGTGGGACGTGAATCCCTTGGTTGATCCTCCCTGGCACCAAGAGATTAATACAAAGCACCAAACTACGATGCATTTTGAAAAAGACCTTGACCAAAGGAGGAAATAATAAAGACAAAAAAGTTTGTGTGGCTAAGTGATTTCAAAATGAGTAGTTAGTTCATTCTAGAGGTTACATTTATGCATGCCTCAGGCATATCTCATTAACTGCCACAGGAAACAAAGCCTCAAATAGGGATGTTCCTGAGGGCTCTAGACCCACCTAGGCACTATAGTAAGTCCCCTTGAAATCAGCATCTAATCTGCAAGCCTTACCTTAGAATATATGATAACCTATTTCCCAAATGTAACAAAGTTAGGCACATTTATAAATTCCCTACACTTGACTCTTCTACCTCTTTTATTTGAACCTATAATTAGCTCCTTACCCATTAAATATATGTCTCAGAGTTAAGTCTTCATCTGTTTATATGCTCGTTGATCCTTGAATCTCAGGAGAGTTGCAGCCAACACCTACTCTCCAGTACATCAAACTCACCCAGGATAAATAAGAAAATTATGCCAATGGACAATCACTATAATGAAAAACAGAGTGTATCTAAAACTACAAGCTAAACAGACCCTTCAATCTACCACATATGATCTAAGCCCCATGCACATATTCTCGCTGTCCTGATTTTGTGATAATCAGAGTAGGCTAAACATTTGCTATATTAAAAACCATGCATGTGTCCCCAGACCTAGTTCTTCTCCCTAGGTTTGGCTTTTAGAATACTGGTGATAAACTAAGCCTGATTTAGTATATGACCATCCTGTATGGGAAATGATTGTAATTCTAGGTATCTCTGTTCAACCTTAAGAAATATAGCAGGGGGACGAATGTGGCTCAAATCTTTGGGTATATGTCTCCCATATGGAAGGACCTAGGTTCGATCCCCAGGACCTCCCAGTAAAAATTTAAAAAATAAAAATATAGAAGATGTGTGGGCCACCAGGCCCTGTGCACTGGTGAGCCGTCAGGCCCCACAAGCAGGTGAACCCTCCAGGACCGACACGTGGGTACGCCGTCACAACCATCAAGCTGGTGTGCTGTCCGTCCCTCCATGTGGGTGCACCGCCAGGCCCCACCTACTAGTGGGTGAGCCCCCCGGCTCCACAAGCAAGTGAGCCCTCCAGGCTCCATGCCGGGGTGTGCCGTCAAGCCCCGCGAAGGGATGCACCATCAGACCCTATGCATGGGTGTGCTGCCAGGCCCCATGAGCAGGTGCTCTAGCAGGCCCTGTGTGTGAGTGAGCAGGTGCACCGCCAGGCCCCATGAGTGAGTACGCTGACAGGACTCGGAAGCAGGTGAACCCCCCAGGCCCCACATGCAGGTGTGCTGTCAGGCCCCATGAGTGGATGTGCTACCAGTCCCTGTGCATGGGTGTGCCACCAGGGCCCGTGAGCAGGTGCACCACCACGCCCCATGCATGGGTATACTGCCAGGCTCCACAAGCGGGTGAGCCCCCCAGGCCCTGCACATGGGTGCACTGTCAGGCCTCATGCATGGGTGCGCCATCAGGCCCCGTGAGCCATGCAGCAAAATGATGACGTAACGGAAGAGTGACCCAAGGGAGAGCCAAGATGAGATGTACCAAAAAACCCAGAACTAAGGTCGCAAGGACTGTATGACACCTCCCTCCCACATCAGAGTTTCCGAGGACAGGAGGAGAAGGATGAGAAGAGAGGGCAGGAAACAGACACAGAGAGTTGCCCAGCGAATGGACACAGAAAAAGCAAAAATGGGGGGGAAGTGGTAAAAATGGATAAAAATAAATAAATAATTAAACAATAAATAAATCTTTTTTAAAAAGCCTAGGGGAGGAAGATACAGACTATAGTTAGTAGTGATAATTTGGTGATGCTCTTTCATAATTTGTTAACAAATGTTTCACAACAATGCAAAGTATTTGTGGTGGGGTGATGTGTGGGAGCCCTGTGTGATGTTATGCATGTTTGTTTTGTAAGTTCACAATGTTTACTGAACACATTGTTTATGTATGTTTACGTATGAATGATATACTTCAATAATTTGTTTAAATAATTAAAAAAAAAAAGATCTGCATTAGTCAGCCACAGGGGTGTTAATGTGAAATACCAAAAATGGGTTGGTCTTTATAAAGGGTATTTATTTGGGGTAGAAGTGCACAGATACCAGGCCATAAAGTATCTCTCACCAAAGTCCATCGCCACATGTTGGAGCAAGACAGCTGCTGACGTTTGCCAGGGTTCGGGCTTCTCGGGTTCCTCTCTTCCCGGGGCTGTGTTTCTCTCCAGGCTTAGCTCTTCTGGTTCCTCCACAAGGTCAGCTGTAAACTATCAGGTGAACGGCTCACTTCTCTTCTCCTGGAGCCTTCTCTCCAACATCAAAACTCCAATATAAAAACTGCTTCTCAAAAACTGCTGTAACTCTGTTCTTTGTGATGCCTTTTATATTTTCTTCCCCCACCCCCCAAGGGGTAGGGCTCAATGCCCTAATCATAACTTAATCATGCTCAGATTAACAGATCAGTTTACAAGCATGATACAATTATATTTTTGGAATTCATAATTACATCAAATTGATAAAAGGCTACATTCCACCCTCTGAATTCCAAAAATACATTACAATATTAAAAAAAAAAAAAAACTTAAATCAGTAACAATTCAAGTACAAAATCATATCATAGTCATTTTAAAAAAATACAGTTTGCCTTCAGGCAAAATCCCGTCTGTTGTAGACCTCTGAAACTTACAAAACCATTTAACTGCTTCGAATACACAAATGGAAAGACAAAGGATAAACATTTTCAATATCATAAGGAGAAATTGGGATGTTAAACATGAGTCATGGCTCCTCTGCAGTTCAGTAAACCTGCAGGGCATCCTCCATTATATTTCAAAGTCTGAGAGTGATTCTGAAGATGATGGGTTCTTCTTCTTGGGGCCACATGGGGACCCACCCTTTCTAAAGGCTTGCCCAATGACCACTTTCTTGGTTCCACCCTCATCAAGCATCTGGGAGTTGACCAATCTCTAGACCTCACCCTCCAAGAGTGTTGGGTGATTTCCACGCCTTACCCAATCTTTGGATTAAAGTCTTAGCCAAACGCCCTAATCATAACTTAGCTCAATGCCCTAATCATAAATTAATCATGCCCAGATTAACAGATCAGTTTACAAGCATGATCCAATTATATTTTTGGAATTCATAATTACATCAAATTGACAAAGGGCTACAAGATCTAAGCCCCCTCTCAAATGAGGAACAAAAGGCATAACCAGCCCAAAATTCTCAAGGTTAAGGGAATGAACAAACATAATGTGGAATGCAACCATCATATGTAAACTTAATACTGTAGTAAAAGAAGGAAAAAATTAGCATTGATATAAAGATAGTGGTTACCAGGTGTTCTGAGGGGGAGGACACAAAATAATTGGTGAAACATATGGTATTTTTAGGGCATTGGAATTAAGTGTAAACAACATTGTAAGCTATAGACATTCGTTAGTACAAATGATTAAAAAATATTCATTAGTTGAAACACATGTACCACACTGTTGCAAGATGTTACTAATAGGAAAATATGCGGGAGGGGGAGGGCTTGGGGTATATAGGAATTCCTTAAACTTTCAACTTAAATTTTCTGTAATCTAAAACTTCTTTAAAAATAATATTTATTATATATTAAAAAAAAAAAACAGTAAACTACACAATATTGCTAAAAGAAACCTAAGAAGATTGAAATAAATGGAAAAATATTCATTGTTAATGGCGGGAAAACTAAATACCATTAAGATGCCAGTTCTTCCAAAAACTATTTATAGATTCAACACAATCCTATTAAAATTCCCAACAGTCTTTTTATCAAAAATGGAAAAGAAAATCCAATTAATTTGAAATGTAAGGTGCTCCAAATAGACAAAAGAAGAAGAGTGAATTTTTAGAACACTCACTACCTGAATTTAAAGCATATTACAAAACTACAAAGAATGCTACCAAACTCATTCTATGAAGTCTACATCACTCTAATACCAAAACCAGATAGAGAGACTACAAAAAAAAAAAAAAAAAAAAAAATTACAGGCAAATATTTCTAATGAATATAGATGCAAAAATACTCAACAGAATACTCGCAAAGAGAATCCAAAAGCACATTAAAAGAATTATATACCATGACTAAGTGGGTTTTATCCCAGGTATACAAGGGTGGTTCAACAAATGAAAATCAATTAGTGTAATAAACCATACTGATAAATTGAAGAAGAAAAATCATATGATCCTCTCGATTGATGTAGAAAAGGTATTTGACAAATTACAGCACTCTTTCTTGATAAAAACATCCTTAGGAATAAAAGGATGCTTTCTCCATATGGTAAAGTAAAATATGTAAAATATACAGACAGCATTTTACTCAATGGTGAAAGACTGAAAGCTTTTGCAGTGAAATCAGAAACAAGACAAGGATGCTCAATGTCACAATTATTATTCAATATTCTGCTACAAGTTCTAGATAGAGCAATTAGGCTAGACAAAGAAATATCAGGTGCTCTAATAGGAAAGGAAGAAATAAAACTTTCATTGTTAATTAATGACATGATCCAATATCTAGAAAATCCTGAAGATTACAAAACAAAGATGCTAGAATTAATAGACTAGTTCAGCAATGTGCCAGCATACAAGATTTATACACAGAAATCAATAGTGTTTCTATACACTACTGATTTGCAATTTTATGAGGAAATCAGAAAAAATATATATATTTATAATAGTGCCTAAAACAAATATTTAGCAATAAACTTAACCAGCAAAAAAATATTTGTATTCAGAAAAGTACAAAACATTGCTAAAAGAAACTGAATAAAACTTATATAAATAGGATATTGTGTGTTCTTAGATTGGAAGATTAAATATTGCTAAGAAGTCAATTCTACCCAAACTGATTTACAGATTCAATACAATCCCAATAAAAATCACAATGTCTTTTTTTGCAGAAATTGAAAATCCAGTAATCAAATTTATTTAGAAAGTTAAGAGTCCACGAAGAGCAAAAAATGTCTTAAAAAAATGAAATTGGAGGATTCTCACTTCCTGACTTTAAAGCATATTACTTAGCTGCACTGATAAAATCCGCATGTACTGGCATAAGGACAGATCAGAACTCAGAAACTGACCCTTTTTCAAGTGGTTTTTTACGAGGTTGTTAAGCTCACAAAGCTGGGCGCAAACAGTCTATTCAACAAATGGTGCTGGGATAATTGGATAGCCATATCTAGAAGAAAGAAAGTATACCACTATCTCACACCATATAAAAAAATTAACTCAAAATGGACCAAGGATTTAAATATAAAAATAGCAACCATAAAACTCTTAGAAGAAAATGTAGGAAAACATCTTCAAGATCTTGTGGTAGGTGGTAGTTTCTTAAACCTTATGCCCAAAACATGAGCAACAACAAAAATAGATAAATGGGACCTCCTCAAAACTTTTGCACCTCAAAGGACTTTGTCAAAAGGGTGAAAATGCAGCTGACTCAATGGGAGAAAATATTTGGCAATCACGTATCTGATAAGGGTTTAATACCCATGATATATAAGGAGATCATGAAGTCAACAATAAAAAGACAAAGCATCAGATTTAAAAAATGGGCAAAAGACTTGAAAAGACAACTGTCCAAAGAAGTAAAACAAATGGCAAAGAAACACATGAAAAAAATGTTCAACATCATTAGTGAATAGGGAAATGCAAATCAAAACTACAATGAGATATCATTTCACACCTATTAGACTGGCCGCTATTAAAAAGTTGGAAAACTGTAAATGTTGGAGAGGATGTGGGGAGATAGGAATGTTTACTCACTGTTGGTGGGAATGTAAAATGGTACAGCAACTGTGGAGGATTGTTTGACAGTTCCTAAGGAAGTTAGATATAGGCTTGCCATGGGACCTGCAATACCATTGCTTGGTATATATCCTGAAGATCTGAGAGCAGTGACTCAACTAGATATCTGCACACTGATGTTCATAGCAGCATTATTCATGGTAGCCAAAAGTTGGAAACAACACAGATGTTCATCAACTGATGAATGGATAAACAAATTGTGGAGTATACACGCAATGGATTATTATGCAGTGGTAAGAAGAAATGAAGTAGTGAAAAATATGACTACATGGATGAACCTGGAGTACTTTATTTTGAGTGAAGCCAGCCAGACACAAAAGAACAAATACTGTATGATTGCATTATTTTGAACTAAATATATTATGTGAAATATGAATATTGGTATAATTGTATATATAAGACCATGTTTCTTTGAACAAATTTAAGTTAATAGTATAAATTGTTAATATCAGGCAAAAAAAATAAACAAACATTGTACTAAGAGAAGACCAGACACAGAGTACTACATATTGTATGATTCTGTTTACATAAAATATAAATATAAAACAATTTATAAAGATGTAAGTAGATTAGTGGTTATATAGGTCTGAGGAAGGAATGCTAAGGGGTGTGGAGTCTTTCTTTTAGGAGTAATGAAATTATACTAAAATTTTTGAGATGATGAATTCATAACATTTTGATTATACTAAAAGCTTTTGATTATACATTTTGGATAGAATAGCCAGAAACAGCAGCTATGTACAGTGGGGGAAGCATAGAGAGATTGAGAAGTGAGGAATTTTCTTGTTTGTTTTTCTGTTTTTTTTTGTTTATTATTATTGTTGAAATAATGAAAATGCTTTAATAATGATTGAGGTTATGAATGCACAACTGTGATTATAGCAAATGCCATTGATTGTACACTTTGGATGAATTCTATGTTTATTGATATGTATATCAATAAAATTGGTTTGTTTAAAAAATGGGCAAAAGACTTGAATTGACACTTTTGCAAAGAAAGCATATGAATAGCTAAAAAGCTCATGAAAATTTGAAAAGTTGCTGGATGTGACTAGCTATTAAGGAAATGCAAATCACAACCACAATGACATCATTTCACACCTGCTTGACTGGCTCCTATTAAACAAACAGAAAACCACAAGTATTGGAGAGGATGTGGAGAAATAGCGGCACTCATTCACTGCTCATGAGAATGTAGAATAGTGAAGCCACTGTGGGAGACATTTGGTGCTTACTCTGGAAGCAAAGAATAGAATGGCCATATGATCCAGTAATCACCCTACTAGGTCTATACCCAGAAGAATTGAAGGCACAGACATGAATAGATAGATACACATGGATTTTAATAGTGGCATTATTCACAATGGCCAAAAGATGGAAGAAACCCAAGTTTCCATCAATATATGAATGGATAAAAATGTGATATATATATGATGGGATGTTATTCAGCTATAGGAACGAACCCCCAGCTGTAAGAAGGGACATAGATGAACCTCGAGGATCTTATGTTGAGTGAAATAAGATAGACACAAAAGGAAAAATATGGCATCATCTCAAAGACATGAACTAAATATAGTGAGCATGGAACATGGAGGTAGAGTCTGAAAGATAGGTTACCAGAAGATAGAATGGAATAGAGAATGGTGAGCAAATGTTATTCTGGAGGTCAGGCTTATGCAGATCTTGCCAGACTTCTCAAACTGCCACAGTAAACAAAGCCTCAATCAAAAGTGCTCCCAAGGACACCAGGGAAATCTGAACACTATTGGCAAACCACACAGTGTCATGAAAACAAACCCCCTCAGAGCGCCCTGTGTGAGATCATATGAAAGTCTATTTCTACAATATGACATAGTTAGACACATTTATAATTCTGCTACTCATGATTCTTCTACTCCTTTTATTTGAACCTGTAATTTTCAATGAATCTGTTAAATATAGCTCTCAGAGATTTATTAATAAATCTTTGGATTGTTCACATGCTGATTGAGCCCTGAAACCCAGCAGAGTTGTAGTCAACTCTTATTCTTCAGTTCTTCACGTTTGCCCCGGAAAACTAACAAAATGATGATGATGGACAAGTTCCATCACAAAAGAAGGAGTATCTTGAACTGCAAGCAAAACAATTCCTTTCATCTGCCTCTTAGTATTTAAATCCCATCTCAGCTAAAAGCAGTAAGATTGGACATCATCCCAAATCCTACAAGATTGAGGAATGAACAAAAATAAAGTAGAGGTATAACCCCAAACCAAAGCAGATTTATTATTATTGCATTTATTAGCTTGCATTAATGAATAACTTTTAATATTGATATGAAAAATAAAATAAAATAATGATAAAATAAATTAAATTAAATTAAAATAAATTAAATATAAGCATTCTTAAATATGGTATGTCCCAAATGAAATTGGGTCTTAATCCAGTTATTGGCATTCTGGAGAAGGAGAAAGGAGAAAGCTTCCTGGAGAAGGAGAAAATGGAAGTCAATGGAATTTAGAAGAGAAAGGAAAGCACATTGCCATGTGCATTGCCATGCTACAGAAAAGCTAAGAACCAGAGGATCCATGCAGCCAATCCAGAATGCCATAGTCTTCTTGGAGAAAGCCTCCCCTTACTCATGCCACAAATTTTTACTTCTCCTAGCCTCAAAACCATAAGACAATAAAATCATCATTCAAGCCAACCTATTGTATTACATTTGTTTTAGCACCTGGGAAACAATGACAGAGATATTAAATGGAGAATGAGCATGATATACTCAATATTCCTACAAATGTTTAAAAATATAGATAGCTGGACAGACAGACATAGATATAAATAGATGATGATCATGAACATAAATAGGGAGATGATATAACATATGTGTAAGAATGTTTAAAAAAGGGTAAATATGGGTATCCATTTATGAGGTATATTGGAGTTCTCTGTATTATTTTTGTTTTATGTTGGCAAATTTCCAAAAAGCTTTAAATTAGAGCAATGTAATTTTTAAAAATCAGTTGTATAGTTGGGTATAATCCTTGCTTTTGTGACGTGGACTGTTCAAAGTCTCTCAAGTGCTATTGCAGATCTACCATCCTCTAATTTCATGCATGGATGCTTCTACATCTTAGGGATATTGAGTACTTTAAAAACATACACAAAGGAATCTCATTGAATGCCACGTGAAACCAATTGGTGATATAGCCATGATAATTTGTTTATCTTTTATGGTCATCAAAATTCAATTAAAGTAAATCCAAGAGACATTTTATAAATATAGTAGAAAAATATCTGCATAATATTGCAAAATTCCTAGACAATATTAAAACTTACTGTTAATTTTATCCCAATAAGATCCAACTAAATGAAGAAGATAAATTAATCATGAATGTTGACTGAACCCAGAACTCTAGAATCTCACTCATCCTATCTGAAGGCTTTTTCCTAGGTCACTGTGTTGTACTTCTAGAATCATTCTATTTTATTGAGAATCATAGTTAATTAACATGGCCACCACGAAACACTTAAATTTAGCATTCAAATATCCCTTAATTTTCCCAATCAGCCAATTACAGAGTAAATTTCATTGGGAAATATCCTGTTGCCTGGTAAGTTTTAAATACATTTTTATTATTTTTCCATATATTTAGGCATTTTTCTGTTTATCATACATAATATTTTCTGTTTCCCTTTCCTCATTGTTTTTTTTAATGATTCAATGCATTGAATAACAATTTGTTTCCTGCATCTAGGCTGTGTCTTCATGACTGTACATTAACTGTTTTCTTTCTCATTTTGTTGGTTTGAAATATCAAGGTTTATTTCACAAATTGATCTTAAGCGTGTGTCAAAATCGTTAGTTTAAAAGTGTAGTGGATTGAATTGTGTCCCTTAGAATATTTGTCAAAATCCTAACCCACAGAACCTTTGAATTTGATTTTATTTGAAATACTGCCTTTGTAGATATCATTAAGGCAAGGATCAAGCAGAAATTGTAATGGATTATGGTGGGCTCTAAATACAATGAGAAAGTCCTTATAAGAGACAGGACAGAGAAGAAATAGAGACATAGAGAGGCAAAGGTCATATAGAGGCAGAGGCAAAAATTGAATGGCAGTCACAAATCAAGGAACTCAAAGGATTTCCAGCAGCCACCTTAAGCCAGGAGACAAGTATATGGAATACATTCTTTCAAAAAGCATACGGAAGGCACCTACCACTCAGATAACTTGATTTTGTGACTTCTGATTCCCAAAACAGAAAAAAAAGTATATATTTAATTTAAGACATTAACTTCATGATAATTTTTATGACAGCCCTAGGGCATTAATACAATGAAGTAAAAGTAGTTGCCAATTTGAAAAAAAAAAACTTTAGAGAGAATTAATTTGTTTATCTAGCATAAGCATAATTTAAACAAGTATATAGCCCAAAAAAGAGATATAAGTTGATGTTAGGAGCTACGTGAACCAAAATGATTATAAGAGTTGATATGGGTTAATAATTAGGACAGACATTTAGGGGTCATCATCTCATAATTGTCAGATATTAGTGTTTAGGCAGAAAAATATGTGAGAAATACAATATTGAGAATTATACATTAAGAAAATTGACTGGTAGCACAGTTAGGTTTTAATTCCTGAATTTGAACCATTCAGGAGGGAACTTTAAAATATTTCAAATAAAACAGCCAAGAGAGTTAAAAGATACTCTTTCAAATAGCAAGTTATTCCTTTATCATATGAAGAAGGAGACTGCAACCTTATTTTTTTAGTTCCCATTTGGGGGATCTATTTGTTCACTTTACAAATATTTTGGATTTCATTTTTTAAATTTCCAAATACTTAAGTTACTTTAACTATATATAATGATTTATAAATTTATTTCACATTTCATGGGATATAATGGATAACATGGTCTGTAAGTTATCTCCATAATGATTTGTGATGGTTTCTTTGAGGCAACATTTATATTGGTAAATATTTTATAAAAGCTAGGTATTTCTCAGCTAAAATGATTCTCAACAAACATATTTAATCATATTTGTTCATTAAAATATGCAGTTTTTAGTCCTCACACATTTCACAGTAGATAAATTCAAAGTATAATGTAAAACACATAATTATTACTTTATAAGATTGATTAGCAAGTATTTTGTTGAGAATTTTTGCATCTATGTTCATTAGAGAGATTGGTCTGTAATATTCTTTTCTTGTGGAATCTTTATCTGGCTTTGGTATTAGGGTGGTGTTGGCTTCATAAAATGTGTTGGGTAATTTTCCGCCCTCTTCAATTTTTTGGAAGATTTTAAACAGGATTGGTATTAATTCTTTTAGAAATGCTTGGTAGAATTCACCTGTGAAGCCATCTGGTCCTGGACTTTTCTTTGCTGGGAGATTTTTGATGACGGATTCAATCTCCTTAATTGTGATTGGTTTGTTAAGTTCTTGTGTTTCTTGTTGTGTCAGTGTAGGTTGGTTATGAGTTTCTAGAAATTTGTCCATTTCATCCAGGTTGTCTAGTTTGTTGGCATATAGTTTCTCATAATATCCTCTTATGATTCTTTTTATTTCTGTGAGGTCATTTGTAATTTCCCCCCTTTCATTTCTGATTGTATTTGCTTGCATCTTCTGTCTTTTTTCTTTGTTAGTCTAGCGAGGGGTTTGTCAATTTTATTGATCTTCTCAAAAAACCAGCTTTTGGATTTGTTGATTTTCTCTATTGCTTTTCTGTTCTCATTTTCATTTATTTCTGCTCTAATTTTTATTTCTCAACAAAATATTTGCAAATCGAATCCAACCACATATCAAAAGACTTATACATCACGACCAAGTGGGATTTATTGCTGGTATGCAAGGCTGGTTCAACATAAGAAAATCAATCAATGTAATACACCACATTAACAAATTGAAGGGAAAAAAACCACACAATCATCTCAATAGATGCAGAAAAGGCATTTGACAAAATCCAACATCCTTTTTTGATAAAAATATTTCAAAAGATAGAAATAAAATGAAAATTCCTCAATATGATAAAAGCCATATATGAAAAACCCACAGCCAACATCATACTCAATGGGGAAAGGCTGAAAGCTTTCCCCCTAAGATCAGGAACAAGACAAGGATGCCCACTGTCACCATTGTTATTCGACATTGTACTAGAAGTTCTAGCTAGGGCAATTAGAGAAGACAAAAAAATTAAAGGCATCCAAATAGGAAAAGAGGAATTAAAACTCTCACTGTTTGTGGATGACATGATCCTGTATTTAGAAAATCCTGAAGTATCCACAACAAAGCTACTTGAACTAATAAATGAGTTCAGCAAAGTGGCATATGCCCAAGGGCAAACAATAAGGCCCAATTATTATTTCAAAAAGATTTAGATGATTGAATGGGCATAGCTT
>JAKSZT010054411.1:135038-146296 GCA_026826555.1 Tolypeutes matacus
AAACCAAATGAGGGAAATCAATGTTTGGAATGATGACATTTTTTTCTCGGAATATTTTCTGTTATTGTTAGGGATCCATTATCATATTGAAAAGTGAATATGACAATATCCAGTTATTGTTCTTGCTAATCTTTCACCTTTCTCATCTTTATTGATTCAAGCCATATCAGAGAAGATGAACTATGGATGTAACAAACCAAAAAACAGTGGAGGAGTTCATTTTTCTTTGATTTTCTGGTGTTCTCCAACTGCAGCTCACATTATTTGTGATGTTTCTCCTTGTGTACCTGCTACCCCTCACAGGGGCTACATGCCTTCACAGGTGGTCACCATCTCTCTTTTAGGTTCTATAACCCAGTACTACTTATTTTTCTGCATGGGATCTACTCAGTACACCTTGAGAAACAAGGATTCGAAGGAAAGTTCTAACACTGAAGGGACTGCTTGTAGCTTGAAACACACAGGAGTTTTCAGAGGTCCATTAAATGGAGCAATTTAGAGTGGGTTTCCAAACTACCTTTGAAAGTAGTAATTATTGAAAATTATTATATTATGAATTTGATAACCATATAATATGCACATCTTTCTGAACTTTAGTTTTCAGTTTGAATTATTTTCAAAGTTATTCTATACTTATTTTGTTTAATGATGCCATAGTACAATATCATAGTGATAAAAAAAGAAATACCACAAATTCCCTTTCCAGAAGGCTTTCTCAATCAGAAAATAACCTAGTTTACTATCATATAATGTGTCAGATGAATATTTTCATAATAAATCCATTAGCATCATCCATGATCCATAAAAAGACGTAGTTTCTGATAAAGGGAGCTGTGCTCTTCAATCTGGCAGATGGGCTAATAAACTCTTTGTAACTCAAAAATGTATTCACTATATAAGCATTAAGCACAAATTATGAGCTGTGAACTAGTCCTTGGCATTGTCTATTTCATTATTCCCATAACCATATACATATAAAAATAGACAAAATTATCAGATAATCAGGTTTTTCTTATAATATAAAACCATGAATAAATGGATCCATGATTAATAAGTGGAGGGAATTAGAGCAAATCTAAGAACAGAGTACAAGAATGGACTATCTAACATGGTCCATGCAGCCAATTGATTCAGCAGATATTATTTGAAATTAGAGTATAAAAATGTAATTACTTGCCATTATTATGTATCTTCCTCCTATGTGAATAAAAAGCTTTACAATTTTCAGTGCATTTTAGTACATTTTAGGAGCTAAAGGGAAAATAAAGATGCTGGAAGAAAGATTGCTCAATCCAGCTTTTTTAAATGAACGTGTTTCATTGATTTGGTCCCAAACCCTCCCTATCCAAAATGTCGTCTGTGGACCAGCAACATGAGGGTTGTCTAGGAGCTTCAGAGAAACACACAATCTCAGGCCACATCTTACATCTCATGAGCGACAATCTACCTGCCCTTTTTAACCAGATTCCTAGGTAACTGGTACAGTCATTAAATTATAAGAATCACTATTTTAAACTACCAATATTTTAACAATCAATTTTAGTTTGTTTGCGGCAACAGGACAGAGATTGAATCTGGGACCTCAGATTTAGGAAGCCGCGCTAGACCACTGAGCTTCCCTGACTTGTTTTTATTTTTTATTTTATTTCATTTTTTTGGATATACTGTTTGAAATATTATTTATATTTTAATATTTTTTTAATTTTTAAAATGCTTTAGATTACATAAATATTATATAAAAAATATAAGGGATTCTGATTTGCCCCACTCCCTACCCTCCCACACTTTCCTTCATTAACAACATCCTTCATTAGTGTGGTCATTTGTTAAAATTGATCAACACATTTTGGAGCATTGCCACTAAGAGTGGATTATACTTTGCATTACAGTTTACACTCTGTTCTACAAAATTTTGTAAGTTATGACAAAATATATAATGGCCTGTATCTTTTTCATTTGTTTTGTTTATTGTTCATTTTCATTTTTCAGGGGACACTGGGAACTGAACCCAGGACCTCCTATGTGGGAGGCAGGAGCTCAACTGCTCCAGCCACATCTGGTCCCTAAACAATCAATTTTAATGATAAAAGAATAAAATGAAACCAAGAGCCTGTGGCATATGCAAATGTTTGAAAATTTTCTCATATTAAATTTTTACATATGACAATAGGAATATATTAAAATTATAGTAAATATTTTTTTCTGATTGCCTAATAAGTTTTTATTTTAAAAGAGGTACAGGGAAGCGGCTGTGGCTCAATCAGTAGGGCTCCCGTTTACCATATGGGAGGCCCCGGTTCGGTTCCCGGGGCCTCCTGGTGAAGGCAAGCCCGCCCGCACGGCGTGGTTAGCTGACCCAGCGAGCACAAGCAGCAAGGGGGGGGATAAATTAATAAATAAATAAATTATTAAAAAAAAAAAAAAAAAAAAAAAAGAAAAAAAAATGAAAAAAAATAAAATAAAATAAAAGAGGTACAACTTCACCAATAGTTTCAACATTATCTCTACTCATAAATGTGAAATTTATGTCATACATCTTTCTCAAACTTTCTATTTCCATCAGAATATCAAACTAACAAAATATATACAAGCTATATGCAAATTAACAAAATAACAGTGAAATGTTCTGAATCAGAGAACAGCAAATTCTGCACATATTTCAAACTGAAGGGAGATTTCCTTAACTTGGTAATTGTAATAATCTTTCCAAAATGTGACTCCTTAGGATAATATATGTTAATATATTCATATTGAATTACTCTTTGTCACCTTCACCTCTCTAAAATGCTGTATTTCCTGCTTTTGCTAAGGCAAAACAGGACCTGTGGGTGGGCAACCTACCTCAAACTCAGAGGTTAAGGATCACAAAATCAATTCCACTTTGAAAAACCTATAAAAGAAGTTTGGTTGTCTCATCCATTCATTTCATCCTGACATTTTATTTTTGTAAATTCTTAGAACTTTTTAAAAATGCAGTAAATGCAATAAAGGTGGTTTCACTGGAAATGGGCAATTTGGCAATAGAACTACTTATCACATTTTCTTTAGGATGTAAGCATTAAAGCTGATGATTCTGAATCCTGGAATGAATAAAATAAAATAAAATGACATGTTCATAATAATGTACACAACAAAATGGAAACTTCAGGAGAAAGCGACTCAAAACAAGAGAAAAAATATATCTTTTATTTTATTTTGATTATAAAAGGAGAGAGTATTTGAAGAAAATTCTGAAAGCTAAAGACAAGAAATACTACAAAGAGAAGAAAATATTTTTTTACTGGCTGTTTCTTAAATCTTGACAATACTTTGGGATGTGAATTTTTTCACCAGCTGGTTTGAATACGCATGTACTATTTACTTTTTTAAATTTACTTTTTATAAGTAAGTAAGTTCCCATGTTAATAATTTATTTTCATCAAATAATTTATTTTTAGCCATATGATTTGTTTGGCTGCATGTTATTCTGTGTTGTAAATATGCTAAAATAATATTTATATTTTGAATATTAAGTTTGTGTTCATGTATGCTCCTTTAAATGCTGCTGTACTGAATTTCCATGCAAAATATCTGTCTGTTTCACTGATTATTTTCTTGTGAATACAGGATTTAACTGTGGAAGTTAGCATGTTCAAAATTAAACTCAGTTTTATTTTACCACCATGTAAAACTTAATAATAACACCATCTTATGTAATGGGATCGTACCCATTTGAGTTAGAAAAATCAACACGTTAGAATCTTCCTTGTTGTCTCACTCCATCATTGAACATAGCCAATCTATCACTAATCTTTGCTTAGTTTTGCTACCAAATTCTTTTGGATTACATCAACATAGTTCCATCTCCAAGACCCATACCGGAATCTGAGCTCTGCCTATCTGTATTTTGGATGTCACAGTAATCTCCTCATGGGTCTCTCCACTTCTCCTTACATCATCTTGCCAACCATATTCCATGGCCCAACCGGAGGGAACCTGTTCTAACATTAAATATAATTTGTTTCCTTCCTTCTTAAAACTGATCAACATCTTTCATCGTTTTAATAATATAAACTAAACTCCTGGTCCTGACCTAGGGACCCTGCATTATTTCTCTTATCTCCATGCTCCCTACCATTGTCAGCATTAAACCCAAACCATATGTCTTATCAACATATACTTGCCATGTTCCTTCCTAATAAAAATCTTTGGATATGCCGCTCATTCCACTAGATATACTCTCTCCACCCTAAAAATCTGGTTGTGTGCTTGTCCTGCAGGATCTCCCCTCATGCATATCTTTCTTAAGGAAGTTTCCTTGGCCTCACTGAAAAACTCAAAGCTCTGTGAATCACCTTCTTCCAATCCCCAGGTACATTTCACTCAAATTTTGTTCAGCACAATTTCATATTTCTTATATGATTATAATACCATGTGACTTAATTCATATAATTTCATTTTATAACTAAAATTGAACCCTATCACAGGTTTCAAAAATCAACACCATATAAAAGGTAAATATTCAAGGGTATATATATATATATATATATATATAATTCAAAGTATATTTGATATGAGGATAAAGCAAGCATTTATTTTTTATTAAATATTCTGAATTTTCTTTCTTTTAAAAGTACCCTCAATATTGGACATTCTGAATATTTCTAGTTTCTGAAATTTCAAGCAGGACTTCGACAAATAAATTTGTATAAATGTTTTAAACATGAATATGTATGTGTGTGTATGTGTTTGTATATATGTGTATGTATGTGTCCATATGATTAATTTCAGATGTTTAATTTTTAGTACAAGAGAAAATGCATTAATAAATCTAATACATATTGAAAATTGTCCTCAATAGGAACTATAAAATTTGTACCTCCAGCACCCATATTTAATGTTCAACAGCCATGAAAGAATGGCATTTACTCTGCAGTTTATTAAGAGAGCTAATTTTCAAAATATTGGATTATGCCTATCTGATAGGTGAGAAATGTTTGGATGTTTTTAGTTAATATTTTCATTAAGAATAAATATGGTATTTAGCCTATATATTTAAGAGTCAGGGTTATTTGTATTTGTTAAGTGTAAAAATACATATGATTTTTATTCACATGCTTTTTTCATTTTCTGTTTTGTTATTGTACTTTTTCTTCTGGATATCAATATTTTTATAAGAACTATTAACTGTTGGTTAATCTGAGTTTCAAATATTTTCCCCAATTGCCAGTTTTTAATTCTTTGTTTTCTTGAAAAATTATTTTATTTTAATTTAGTTGTACAATTTTTCATTTATTTTTCTCTCTTATATTTTAAACCTGAGTCAGAAAAACCCCCCTTAGCCAGTATCTCAAAGTTTTCACAATTTTTGACTCTGGAACTTATATTTTAATTGAGAATCATAAGACATATATCATCTAATTAGGGTAAATTGATATCATTAAGACAATAAGGCTTTTTTTCCCTAATAGGAGGACCTACAATTTCTCAATAATATTCTTTTGTACTTCAAGATTAGCTTACCATTTTAGTTTTTTAGCATTAACGTATTCCTGGCAACTTCATGGTTTCTTATTATTTTATAAATGAATCTTTTCTTGTATTATTTCTTCTAAATGTCTGTTCCTCCAAAATGTGCTGTTTATTTCAGCATATTAATATCAAACTCACTACCTTTGGAAATCTTCTCATTGTTTTGATTAAGATTTCAGGTGATTCAATATGTTTTCCGGCAGATAATCATAGTATCCGAGACATTTCTACTTCTGACATAATAAAAGAAGTTTTCAACCTATGCTCTAAGACACTCAATTACTTCTTTTTATTCTGCCCTGTATCTCTGAAAATTTCTCTTCATTTTTGTTGGTTTTGGAATGTCCTTATTTTGACTTATTTTTGTAAAATATTTTTGTCATATAGAAATTAAATTTAACAAGTTTTTTTCCTTGTTGATCCCTTCCAACATTTGGGGCATATATGGTCATAGTATTGATATTATGGCTTTTCTTTTGGGTTTATTTTAAGATTTTTAAAATATTTGGTCTTAGTTTGTCTTCAGGTGATTCTAATAAACTGAATTGTAATTTTTAAATAGATTATCTCAGCAAAATTTGGGGAATGGAGGAAATTTTTTCACCAGAAAATTTACAATAATGTATATAATGCAATCTCCTGAACATCTCTGTAGACTTTTGTTGTCAAATTGATATGTTGACTGTAATCTCTGTATTGAAAAGCAAATATGTAAACAGCTAAACATTTTTTGAAAATTAAAAACAAGTTGGAAGACACACGACACCTGATGACAAGAATTATTATTAAGCTACAGAAACCCAGGCTATGCAATATTGAAATAAAAAAAAGTTACTTTTAAGAAAATTAAGGGAAAAAACACGCTAAAATAAAAGATTTGCAAATCATATATATAACAAAGCACTTGTATCTAGAATTATAACGAATATTTAACACTCAATAATAAAAAAGAAAAGAACCTCATAAAATGGGCAAACGTATTTGAAAATATTTGTAAAATATGTAAAACTCCCAAGGGAATATGGTAGGTTTTAATTTGACTGTATTCATAAGTATATTAAATGTACTGTCAACTAAAGATCAAGAATATCTGTCTGGAAATATTAATTATTTTTTGGAGAAGTTGTGAGCTCACAAACCATCATGCATAATAAGCAGAATTCTCATAAATGACCCCTCCACCAACACCTTACATTGTTGTGGAACATTTGTTAAAGATTATGACAGAATAAGATCAGACTATTACCACTAACTATGGTCCATAGAGTACACTTGGTATATTTTCCCATACACTACCTATTATTAACACTATGTATTATTGTCCATTAGTTATAGTTCATGAAAGAACACACTCATATTTGAACTGACAATCAGTCTGTCTTCCACCGCATGGTTCACTGTGTTATACAGTACCATGCCTTGTACATTCTATCCAAAGTGTACACTCAGTGGCTCTCACATTCATTAAAGAGATGTGCAGCCATCGCCCCAGTAAACCATTGAATATTTTTGTTAGTGCAAAAGAAAAATATCCCATAACCCCCTATTATTGACACTTACTGTTGATATAGTACCTTCTTTGACATCGATGCAAGAGTATTACACTATTGGTATTAACTGTAGCCCCTAAGTACATTAATTATATTTTTCCCATGCCTCACTTTATTCTCACCACATTTTAATAGTGATATACATTTGTTCTAGTTCATAGAAGAACATTCTTGAGCTCATATTATCAACCTCAATCCTCATCCACCTCCAGGTTCACTCTATTATTCAGTCCTTAGATTATTCTCTAGTTTTATTTCAATTGACATTTACATACCTAGAGTACCTCCTATCAGCCACAATCCCACTTATAAACCTGCTGTGTTATATTCTCTATAACCTGTTACCATCAACTTTACCTATTTCCACAATTTTATAGCGAAGCTAATTAAAAATTCTACATAAATTAAGCATCAGTATGTCTTCTGAATCCTCATCCTATCTCCTAGTAACCTATAGTCCAGGTTTAAACACCATGTGTTTATTCTTTGTAATAATTACATATTAGTGAGACCATGCTATATTTGTCATTTTGTGTCTGGCTTATTTCACTTAACATATTGTCCTCAAGCTTCATCCATGTGTCCCAATTTCATTTCTTCTTACAGAAGCATAGTATTCCATTGTATATGTATACCACATATGTTTTATCCATTCATTCATTGACCAACACTTCGGTTATTTTCATCTTTTGACAATGGTGAATTATACCACTCTGAATATTGGTGTACAAATATCTGTTCATGTTGAAGTTCCTCTGGATATATTCCTAGCACAGGGATTGCCAGATCATACAAGAGTACTATATTTAGTTTCCTGAGTAACCACCAAACTGTTTACTACAGAGGCTGCACCATTCCTCATCCCACAAACAGTGAAAGATTGTTCCTATTTCTCTATATGCTCTCCACCACTTTTTGTTTTCTGATTTTACTTAACAAATCTATTTTACTGATACATATTAATAAAGCATAAATCCATTCAATGGAGAACAAATGAAAATCAATGTTATTTGGTATAATCGCATAATTGTGTAATCATCACTTCAATCAATTTTAGAGCATTTTCATTCTTATATTCCACTATTATTACTGAAATACTTTCATTATACCAGTAATAATAGTAATAATAATAACCAAAAACCAAACCAACAAACAAACCACATCACCTCTCAATCCCTCTATGCTTCCCCTTCCATACATAGCTGCTATTCTGTTTCCATCTCTTTGGTTTATTTTAATTTATATTTTATAAAAACAGTCATATATGCAATATCACCCATATTTGTATTTTACTTGAAGTTTCAGTATGTTATAAAATTCCATGTTACATTTTTTAGCTTTCCTTCTATTAATAAAATTATCCTTAGGCTTTCCCTTTCAATCACAGTGATACCCATATAATAGCTTTATTATACACCATGTGCTATCACCATTTCCATTTATTTCCAAAGATTTACAAACAACCTGTTAACCAAGTCTACACAGAATTGGTTATTTCTCTACCTTCATTATATTTTCTGATAACCTGTATTCTACTTATTAATTCCATGAGTTTAAATAATATATGTAGTTCATAATAGTGCAAACATACAGTATTATCCTTTTGTGTCCGGCTTGCTTCACTCAACATAATGTCTGCCGGTTTCATCCATGATGTGATAGTCTTCATGACTTCCTTACTTTTTAGTGCTGCACAATACTCCATTGTGAGTATACACCACAACTTGTTTATCCATTAATCAGTTGATGGACCCCTAGGTTATCTCCAAGGTGTCGTGAATAACACCAATATGAACATTGGTGTCCAGATATCTATTCGTGTCACTATTCTCAATTCTTCTGGGTATATACCTAGCAATGGTATTGCTGGGTCCCATGGCAAGTCTATATTCAACTTCCTTAGGAACTGCCAAAGAGTCCTCCTCAGTGACTGTACATTCTACATTCCCACCAACAGTGAATAAGTGTTCTTATCTCTCCGGATCCTTTCCAACATTAACGGTTTTCAGACATTTTAGTCTAATAAGTGTGAAATGATACCTCATCATGATGGAGTTTCAGGCTGAGTGCTGATGGAAAAGCAGGTCACCTGGGAATATAATAAACAAGCTCTCCAGCTGGATGGGGAAACAGCCTGAGACAATGTTTGAAATGTAAAAGAGCTGAGTCATTGACCTTTGGGATTTGTTGATTTCAGCTCAGGTGAAACTGTTGAGTCTCTATTATCCTTACACATGTGCACATGTATTTTGATTTGCCAAACAATGAATAAAAGCCACGCTCTATGAGGTGGCTGGGCTCTTCTATCCATATTGGACGGAGAGTCCCCTGATTCCAGTCTCTCTTCTCTTTTTGTCTTATTCTTTCTCCTCCGTGGCACTGTTTTCACGGACCCAGGTCCTAACCGGCACCTGACCGGCAACATATGGCACCCGAACAGGGACCCTGAAAACGAAACTTTTCTTTCATTCAGTGCACGGACCATGGAGCTCTTGAGAGCGGTTTTAAAAGAAAAAGAAAACAAAAGGTAAGCTTCATCCTTGGAATCATCAGGGTAATGGGTAATCAGCAGTCAAACTTTGAAGAGTTCTCTAGAGTGTTAAAAACTTTATTAAAATGCACCGGTGTAACCATTAAATCCTCGGCTTTTGAGGAACTTTTTTCTCTTGTACAGAAATGTTGGTATTGGTTTCGGCCGCAAGGGCGGGGTATTTTAAACCTAGAACAATGGAAGTTAGTGATGAAAGCTTTAAAAAGAGCTTATCAAAACGGAGAAATAATTCCCCTTCATGTATGGTCTTTGTGTAGTCTTATTTCTGTTGCTCTTGAACCTTTACAATCAGATGAAGATTATAAACAGGATACTGCTATTGCTGGACCTATAGCAGAACAAGCTAATGGTGATTTTGATGAAAATATACGTGAGAGGGTTAATGAACAGGCAAAAACAGATAGACTCATGTCTAATAGAAAGAAGGAAAGGAACGAGGAAGTTTATGGAGCTTTTCCAGCGGTCGCTATGCCATCTCCAAATTATGGTTTATTGTCTTTTCAACCAGAATCTGCACCGCCTAAGGTATCTACTGATCCATTTTTTACAACATTTGATGACCCTCCTAAAGTTTGTGTTTTTGTGCCAGCACAATCTTCGTCAATTATGAAAAGTATAGCACAGGGAAGTAGAGAGGTAGATTCAGAGGCTATGCAACTTTTTTCTACTTCTCCGGTAACGGTAACTCAAATTCCAGTAGATGCTGACAATTCCCAAGGGGGTATACAATATGAGCATGCTCCTATTCCTTTTAAAACTATCAAAGAATTAAAACAAGCATGCACTCAATATGTTGTAAATTCTCCTTATACTCAAGGATTGGTGCAAGGAATGGCACAAGCAGACAGATTAATACCCTGGGACTGGGATTTGTTAGCTCGAGCTGTTCTTAGTCCAGCAGAATTTTTACAATTTAAAACTTGGTGGGCTGATGAAGCTAATATTGTAGCATGATGAAATCAACAGCAAAATCCACCAGTGCCTATTACTGCAGTCAATGGGCTGGGGTTCCTTGCCAAGCTCGATATGATGATATTGCCATTGTACAAGTTCGAATGTGCTGTCTAGCTGCCTGGCGATGAATTTCCACCCCTGGACAGGCTGTACAATCATTTTCAAAAATTGTTCAAAGAAATACTGAACCTTATGTTGAATTTGTAGCTAGGCTGGAAGATGTAGTCAACAAGACAGTAACTCAGCCTGACCTTAAAGAGATGCTTATTCTGATGTTGGCTTTTGATAATGCTAATAGTGAGTATAAAAAGGCTGAGTCCCATAAAGGCAGATGGAGGTACTTTACAGGATTATATAACGGCATGCCAAGACATTGGGTCTAATACATATAACATGACCCTTCTTGCAGCAGCTATAAAGGGACATAGTCCTATGATTAACAATTTAAATTGCTTTAAATGTGGGAAACCAGATCATATGAAAAAAGATTGCTGAGCCCAAACTAGTGTAAGAACTCCATCTAGTGGCAATAATAGGTCAATACCAACTCGTGTACGCCCTATATGTCAGAAGGGGTTTCACTGGGCCAAGGAATGCCATTCTAAATATCATAAAAATGGCAGTCTCATTAATAAGTTGGGAAACTTCCAAGTGGGCCTCGCTCAAGGCCCTTAGACAAACAATATGAACAC
>JAKSZT010054411.1:160430-177034 GCA_026826555.1 Tolypeutes matacus
TCATGTGGGGCCTAAGCCCCATCTGATTTGTCCCAGCTCACTACCTTGTATGACCTGGGCTTTGTGGCAGTAGTCATATGATTGTTTTGCATCTTTGGCTTTCATTTCCTTTAGGGTGAATCTTTGTGATTCTCCAAGTCTTGCATATGAAGTGGGCTTCTTTGTCACATTTGGTGGTGGCAAATTTTTACATGCATGCTTAGTCAGCACAGGAATTTTATTTATGACCTGCTTTAAATGGTCATTTGCCATGGGCATGGAAGATGCATTGATCTCCTTGTCAGCTTGTAAGCTATTGCCATAGTCCCTGACCCTATAAGGAAGAACTTCTAATAGTCTAATCCTTGATTTGACATTTGCTGAACCATAGAGTAAACCCATTTGTAATGGTCCATAAGTCTGTAAATATGTAGCATGAATTTCAATTTAGAGAGACCAGAGCAGCCATCACCATTATGTGGCGTAGGCAGAAAGCTCTTGGTTAATCTCAGTTAGTAGGTGACTGACCTTGGGATAGATGTCTGTACCAGCCCAGTGGACTCTATCAGCCTTGAGTTTTGTAGATCTGTCTGTGAACCAAGCATTACCATTAGCTGGAAAATTTTTAGGCCATGGGGACCCACTTAGTCAAGGGATGTGCAGGAATAGCCCCTGCAAGATATTTAGTACCCTTTAGTAAAGCAGCTATATTTTATGGAGTCAACTTATTCCCTGAGTTATAAGTCAGGATCAGTTCTTGATATATTATTTTTGAAGCTTTTCTACTTTATTAGTTTGCGTCTTAGAATTACATATGGAGCATCATTGTTTAAATTCTTGTACTCCTTTAAGGCTTAATAACTGACTAATAGAAGCTGTTTGAAGGGGATGTATGTAGTGGCTGCCTTGGGTAGTCTTTGTATACAAATCTCTGGAGGTCAGTGCATCCTCATGGCATGTTCTGTTGCCACAGGCTCCAGTCAACTTGGGTAAGTGTTACTAAGACCTGTAGTTTTATAGGATTGGATGGCTCCATCGGCCCTAGTGGCAGAGCTCTGTCACTGCATGTTGTATGGCTTCTAGAACCTGTGTTGTTGGGGGCTCCCTTTAAAGGTGGCTGTCCTGCATATAAGATTAACTAGAAGGGCTTAATGAATACCAAGGTGTGTCACATGTTGTATTCAGTGCTCACACAGGCCTATCAGCTGTTGTGCCTCTGTCAGTACCAGGTGCTTGCAGTGACATAACTTTTGCTTCTCTTTGTCAGGTCTCTTCCTCTGACTATTGGCCCAAGTAGACCCTGGAAATTGTCCCTGTTGGGCACAGCACTGAACGTAGTTATGGTTGAATGCCCAATCTGTGTTATAATATTTATGTTTTTTTAAGACCTGCTCATCCAGCTTTTTACTGGGCCCTGCAATGAGGATGTCATCAATATAGTAGATGTTATAAGAACTTTTGGGGTAACTGTGCCTGATATAAGTCTAGCCATACTCAGAGGTGATGAATTGAAAGGGAGTTAAGATATTCCTTCAGGGACATGGTAAGTGTATAATGGAGGTTGTCACATATGAATGGAAATTGATCTTGTTCATAACCTGCAGAAGGATGGTAAAGTCATTAGGCTTTTCAATATCAGCATCCCCAGTGTCAGGGATGCTGATATCAAGTACTGCAGGGCCCAATGGTGACAAGCTCCAATTTCCTGAGGCTTTTTTAGAGGTTAGTCTGGGATGTTGAACTGTGACAGGGTAGTTCTCAACACTCTTGCCTGCATCAAGTCCTAACCATCAAAGTAATGACCCAGGGTCCTTATCCCTACCTTTAATTTTTTAAAGGGAATAAGATCAGTGTACAGGCCAGGGGGCTTTTCTTTCATATCTGATGCATCTACTCACAGACAAAATTGTCTTCCTTATTGTCCTGGTTTGGGTGCAACGAGGCCTTATTTATGTCATTTTCCTGCCCTCCACAGACTGTGTTCAGGGATTAACAGTGTGGCTGTGGCAATGTTGGATTCAAATTTTTTTCCAGTCCTGGGAGCCCTCTTCCTCCTCCTTTATAAGTCTTACTAAGGCTTTAATCATTAACTTAGAGGAACCCCCCCCCCTTTCCCAATAATGTTGGTGTAGTTCTTCCACAGGAATTCCATTAAAATCTGCTCTGTTTATCTCTTAAATTAGTAACCAAAGCCACACTGTCCAATGAATGGACCTAGCCCCTCCTTTGTCTTTCCCTGGTTGTTCTTTGTGTTCTTCTTATGGCCCTTTGGGTGGGGAAGCTTCCCATTGCTTTGCTCCTGGGTCCTTTCCTTCCTGACCTGGCTCAGTGAAGACAGCTGACACCTCCCTGTTATTTCCACCACAGAGCAGGACATTATGGTGGAGCTTTCTTACAGCTTCAACCACCATCATCCCAGGGACAACAAAAGGGACAGAGCAGTCTTCAACTGGGGAAAGTCTATGTTTATGAATGTCTCCAATATTGTCCAAGACAGTAACTTTTCATTCACATCCTTCTACAGTCAGACCAGTGTCTATCACCTTTACTGTCAGGATAACTACAGTATAATGAAGAGTTTTCCATAAAGTTTTAGTTTTCAGAAGTCTCTTGTGGTTGAGAATATGACTCTTATATTCCCAGCAACACAGACTAAAAGAATCATGGGCTTGTCTATATCTCCATCCTGTCAAGTGCCCTGTCTGATACAAGCAAAAATGTCTTGTAGTGGAGGATTAGGATTAACAGTTACCTTTCCCAAACTGTGCATCTTAGCCCTAGACATCTGAGTCAGCAATGCCCCCTCTTTGAACATATGCATCAACCAAATCATATGCTCTTTCACTATCTTCTTCCAATATCCGACTTTTAGCTTCCATGTTTTGCTCTTAGAGAAAAATACCTCCTTATAACAGTTCAGATTTTACCAGTCCTGTCATTTATTTTCTGTTGATTGAAAACAGATCTAACTTGAGGTTTGAAAATAGCCCAGACAGGACAGTGAAGCACACTGCATGGGGGCTGAAGACTTTCCTTTGGAGTTTTTTCCAACACTTGAGACACCATGGGTGTCAGTGAGTGGCAGGGTAGCAGGCAGGAGCCAGGATATAGTTTCTGTAACTCTTCTGAACTCACCTCCTTCAACTTCACCCTTATATACCGTATTATATCAGGAACACTGCTTATATCCCATGTGTCTCCATGTGGCCAGAGAGAGGCCAGCTCCTCGGCCAGCCAAGCATCCCCATGGAAGCTGGCATCACACTGGGATAACTGCACTGACCATACCTTGAGCTTACACCATGCTATAGTGTGCTTTTTTGGTAACTCACCCAACTATGCCTATCTGTTGGTCAGGAAGTGGGACACCTAAAGAGATGTCAACCCACTACATTATAGGTTTCTGGGTCACCAAATAAAGGATGACTAACACAGCACTGGATGGAACAATATTTTACTCACATAGAAAAAATACATGCCATGTTCAGATTCACAAGCATGCCTCCATTCCTCTTAGCAAGTAGTTCTCAATCCATGGCCAATACAGGGAGATATTTTAATTGTAGCACACTCACTGTGTTTGTATGTCCTAGTAGAGGAAACTGGTTCCTTCCTCTCAAGGGGTATTTATATGATCGGGGTATGAGCCGAATGTCATAAAACTTTCTCACCAGAATCAGACGGTCTCCAATGAATATTATATATTGGGACAATAGGGAAAGGAAGGTACTTTATCTAGTAGTTGATTGTATTTTATCCCAAAAGGCTGACACACCAGGTTCTGAGCACAGAAGGTACCAATAGATCTAAGAGAATAGAGACAGGCAGTACTAAGACTACCCCTCAAAACACACTCGAATATGAAATTACTTATTCTTCATCACACAGGGGTTTAATAGTCAATATTTAATTGAGGAAAGCAACTTTAGCATGGACTCAGTGTTATAACTTTGTTTTGTCCTTTTTCTTCAGTTTCATTTCAATTTTAAACATTTTATTACTTGGTGTAGACTTTTGCATAAAAGTAAAATTAAAACTATAATTTGAATTGAATTGTCTAATTCAAAACACTCAAGATTCTCTTCCCAGTTGGCAGTATCCAGTACCTTGAAATTGTCTCAAATGTATAGGTATCTGGTAAAGTACTAATCCATGGTCTTCTTTGTATGATACCATTTTTTTGTTTGTAGCTCAAAAACATCCAGTACATTATTCAAAATATTTTAACAATGTGGAAAATCTTTTCCAGAAGAATACATGGACTATATGTTATTAGGGATTTGAAAAATTAGGATGTAGAAAGGAATAGCTCACTATTACATATGCAAAAAAACTATTATTTACTAGGATTAGATTCAATTTTAAGAACATATATCAAATATAATTAATCTTCATTTACATATTTACATATTATTCAGAATTTCTTAATTAAAATAAAATCTCTCTTTGGGAGCTCAAAATATCTGAAACATTCAGCCTGGTGCTATATGAATTTCTCTGTTCCTCAAGCTATACATGATGGGGTTTATGCATGGGGGCACCACGGTGTAGAACATGGCAGTGAGAAGATTATTAAGAGATGCTTCATTTGCAGTGGGACCAAAGGCTGCCATTAACAAAGAAATTACAAACAAAATGAGAATTGCCAACTGTGGGGTACATGTGGATAAGGCTTTGTTACGGGCTTCCACAGAATGCATCCTAAGCACCATTGACAATATATCATTATAGGACTTAAGCAAAAAAGCAGAACATACTAAGACAATACAAATACTTATAGTTAAGGCCATAAACTCAGAAAACTGAACATTTGAAGATGAGACCTTCAAAATTTTGGGTATATCACAGAAATATTGATGGATCACATTGGATTTTGTGAAGGGAAGCCTGAACATGATACCTGTGTGGAAATAGGAATAGACCAAACCAGTTGCCCATGAGCCACCAGCTGCCTGTGTGCACATACATGGGGTGATGGTGAGCCCATAGTGCAGAGGGTGGCAAATGGCAACATAGCAATCATAGGACATCACGACAAGGAAGGCTAGCTCTGTGGATTCCAAGAAGACAAACAGGAAAATCTGAGAAGCACATGCTAAGGGAGAAATCGATTTATTGCCTGTCAGAGAATTCACAATCATTTTGGGAAGAGCAACTGAAGTACAACAAAGATCTATGATGGACAAATTACCAATAAAGAAATACATTGGTGAGTGTAGGTGTGGGTTGATTAAAAAGGCAGTAAGAGTTAAAAGATTGCCAGTCATGGCCCCTAGATACAACACTAAGAACATCAGACCTTGCAAGACTTGGAGCTCCTGTTATGATGAGATATCCATGAGAAGAAATTCTGTGAATATAGTGAGATTTTCCATGTCCTCTAATATGTTGTAGTCTCCCTGTAGTAAAAGTATAATATGATAAAATATGCTAAAAACTTAATAGAGACAATCCAATTATTCACAGATAAAATAGTCCTATTCACATCAATATATGTCTTTTCATTAGGAATTCATCATAAAGGAATTGGAAAAAAACTATTTTGAAATCAATGAATGGTCATATATCCCTTTTGATTTTCTTTCCTGATGATTATTCCCATGTTAAATTTAATATTAATAGGTTCAGAAAATCTAAGTTTATTAAATGATTTACAATAAAATAAATACCTATGAACAGTTCAGTTACTGATTAACATTTACAACATTTCATTAAAATGTATTTTAATTCTCTGCCTGGGCATATCCAGTGATAAATTCTTATATTCTCCCTTAGTGAATGATCATCCCAGACATGTTCTGAAAGAGATCCTCTGCATCAGATTTTTTTTTTTGCATACTCTACAGCTATTTTTGATGCATTTAATGTAATAGCTTACTAGGATGTTTGCTCATATTTCCTGTTCTTTGGTTGGCTGACTTAAAATTTGTTCCTATAACAAATTTTATGAATATTTTGAGGTACTTCTTTGAATGATTAATCAAAAGGATACTAGATAGATGTCTCATCACTCTTTCATTTCAGTTTAATATAAAACATAAGGGTGAACCCCTTCCTTCCTCCTTTGTCCCACAATCCATAAAATATTTGATTTGATTCAGATAATATTTTATTCCATTTTTCTGTGGCTGTATGTAACAGAGTTTCCTTGTTATCTCTCTAACTTGTATTTTCACTGGCATGTAATCTCTAGAAAAGTATCTCACCTGATATTATTCATCCTCAAAGAACCCTTGCTACAACAGGCATGGATTCTCAATGTGATGAATGATTAATTTCTGTCAGGATATTTTGCCTATATGCTTTTCTAGATTTTACTGAAACCTCCTTAATCAAATTAGCTATTGTAATTACAGCTATGCTACTTGTGCTTATCTTGAAGCTCTCAAAATCATAAATAAATACTGTTTCAGCTTTAATTATGTTTTCAAATCTAATGCATTATCTTCAGGTATATAATTGCAGAATTATTTAACTTTTATATGTGGAAAACTTAGAATACAGGAGTAATAACTATAAAAAATATCCAAATTTATATTCTTATTAATATTTAATTTATATATAATCTTATGTAATTATAAAACTAGTATACAATTTAGATAAAATTATACATGGATAATAATAGTAATACTAATTTTCATTTACTTCCCTTGATTATACCCATGAATTTCTCATACTTTTGCAGAATATTTTATAGAAATTATTTTTCTATAATAACCTTTCATTTATGAATTTTTCTTCTCTCAACCTTATTTTATGAAGAAAATATTCTTTAAATGAGAATTTTATTAAATATTGTATCAGTACTCTATGATTAAGTTGATAGTATTGACTTAAGGATAGGTTATTGGACCTATCCAAAATTCCAGATATTTTTTTCTTTAAAGGCCCTCCATCAAAATCATGCATGGTTTTTGATCCTTGGAAGTCTCATTATTCTTTTCTGGATTGCATCTTTATCCTGTCTGCACAAATTCTCAAATTTCCCTAGCTAATTTACCAAACATCTGCTACTTCACAGTGCACAGTGATGGTGAAAGGCATAGCCTTGGGTGTACATGAAAGAGATAAAGAAAGTTCAGGCTTTTTTCCCTGCTCCTTATTACCTCAGTAATATTTAGAAATGATTTACTTCACAATGTTAAAATGTGGAAGAAACACAATGAGTGGGAAAACTATCCTTGATGAATTTTTATAGGCATGAAATATTTTAGTATATTTAAAATCTATACTGAGCATATGTGGTTCCTAATATCCAGCAAATAAATATAAGAAATTGTTCATGGTAAAAACTTCACTGGATAGCTCAAGAAATCTATTGATATTTGAAAGACTATTTTTTCTTACATGGGTTTATTTCTATGAAATGTCTTGGCAACTTAGGTTGGCCCCGAATATCTTAATTATCCTTGACAATCCAATTGAGTTTCATTCTTAGTTCTTGAGCTAGTTCAATTTCTTGGTAATTTCTGTAAAAATATAGATTCCATATTTTAGTTACTCTATTTATCATATATATTTCATCAATTACCATTTTTAAAACCTATTATAAAACCAGAATCATTAACATTTAGACTCTATGAATTCAATGTTGGAACAGAAATAAAGTATGCTAAACATAATGAGACATATAAGTGTTATGCATATAAAGTTTTCATTAGGCATTTAAAAGAAATACATGAATATATATATATATATATACTTGATAAATGTATTTCCTGTAACATGACTATTTCTTTCACACAATATACATACTTCACAAAAACTATATCATATCACTTTTTTTCACTGATTAAAATCAGTGGAGTTACTTCTCAGAGAAGTCTATATTTAACCCTAATCATGGGAACAATTCTGTTTTTAGTTTCTTTGTACACATGGTTATTCATTATGAAGTAGATCTATGGGTCATCCCTCTCAGGAGACCTAAAGGAATGGTGACTTAACCCTCCAGAGAGGCCAGTTTTCCCTCAACTCCTGACTGGTAAGCATTCCTTGCCTATACTTTTGAGATTAGTTAAATTCATAATAGTGCTCATTATAAAAAATTAGCATAGATATTTCTGTTAAAGTTAACAAAAGACATGCATTCAAAAAAAATTCATAAGCCATTTGTAATTCAATATATTTTCAGTTTTATGTAGTATTATAAATATAATTTATTCATATTGTAATATATCCACAATGCAAACCCCAGTAAAATATGTTTTAGAGGAGTTTTAACTAACATTAAGGAATGAAACAAAATCATATACTGTTTAAAATTAGAAACAATAATAAAAAATTCCCAGTAGCTAGTAAATTAAAGAAAAATAAGATATATATTAGAGTGGGTTTTAAAAGAATGCAAGTAAAAAGGGTTATGGCACATTGTCATCAAAATTGATTTGAAGAGATCCTACTACATGGTATATCACAATAATGAAAAGTACCTCTCAGATTTTCAGTTACCAGCCCCAAAGGCAGTTCTGTGGAATGTAGACCATGGGACATTTTCTGAAAATTCTTGTTAACAGAAACCAATCAGGAGAGGATCATACTTCAGGAGATGTTAAGAAACTTCCAGGAAAGTCTTAGATACATATGCTCATAAATAGAAGTGTCCACATCAGCTGCTGGGGACCAATAGAATTATGAAATCTGTAGGGAAGTGTTGTGACTAGTGAAAAGAAGTCAAATCTAGGAAAGCAGAATCTTCCTTGACCAAGCATGCAGCACTTTTTACTTTGTTACAAGTAAGAACACTAGGGAAGGGTTTCACAGAGCCCAAGCATATATTTAACTACTTTCATGATTACACCATATTCTTGATCTCTGGTGTTTATTTTGGACAAATAGGCTAAACACTGAAGATTTGCTCAACTTGTTAGAGCCAACAAAATTTTCTTGATATGGCAAGTGTAATTCAGAGTGAATTAAAATATATAGATGTATTGGGGTGATTTGCATCTGGGGAGGAATATGAGAGAAAAGGATGGCCAAGTGTAACCGTTGGCCAATTTGAAATAATTATGACTTCCAAAAATATAATTGGGTCATGCTTGTAAACTCATCTGTTAATCTGGGCATGATTAGGTTATGATTAGGACATTGAGCCCTGCCCCTTGGTCAGTGGGGAATCGAATATAAAAGGCAAGACAAAGAACAGAGTTGAAGCAGTCTTTTGAGAAGCAGATTTGATGTTGGAAAGAAGGCCCCAGGAGAAGAGAAGCAAGCTGTTCTTCTGATTGTCTACAGCTGACCTTTTGGAGGAAACAGGAGCTAAGCCCAGAGAGAAATGCAGCCCCAGGAAGAGAGGAACCCCAGAAGCCTGAACCCTGGCAAACGCTGGCAGCTGTCTTGCTCCAACACGTGACAATGGACTTAAGAAGAAACTTAACGCTTCTTAAGCGTTTATTTGGACTTCTATCCCAAATAAATACCCTTTATAAAGACCAACCTATTTTTGGTATTTCACATTAGCACCCCTTTGACTGACTAATGTACCAAGCTTCTAGTAAAGCCAAACTATTATTATTTTCATAGAAATTCAGCTCTCAAATGAGGGTAATGGTAGAAAAATACATAAAAATCTTATATCCTGAGATTCCCTGAAATATTGAAAAACATAATTTAATAGAATTTTTAGAAATCATCTTTTCTCATGTTTTTTGGTTTCAGGAACATGTTACATCTTAAATAATTATTGGAAAATCTAAATAACATAATTTTATGTGCTATATATGTGGAAAATTACCATATTAGAAACTAAACCTTATATAAGTATTAATAAATTCCTTATATTTTAATGCAATAATATATGTAAAAATGTTTTTATCATAAAACCACAGTAAAATTTTTGAGAAAAGAGTAATGTTTTTATTCTTTCGAATATCTCTTTATTCTGGCTTACTGGAAGATAGATGAATTCTAATATCTAATTCTTCATTTATTCCATTGTAATATGTTGGTTTGAATGAAGAGTATGAAGAAATTGTGAATTTACACAGATAATATGGTTAGAAAAGGGAAAGATAATTTGATTACCACTTTGTTAATGTTCATATTCTATTTAATGCTAATATTCTACATCGAAACTCCACAAATGGTGATTTTTTGAAGAATAACTCCAATTTCTAATCTGAACCCTTATTAATGAACTTTACACATACTCTTAGATTTAAATTAATTGTCTATTTAGCAATTGGAATGGATTTTACCTGCAAATGATTTTGTACAGTAAATAGTATTCATCTGGAAAATATTTGTTCAGAGAGTAATGCATATCTATAAATATGACATCTTTCATTTACTATACCAAAAATATACATTTATCAGTATAACCAATAAACCTTTCAAAAAGGATTTCAAGTATCAGGAAGCTAAAAATCAATGTGGAGATCACACGTTTTTCTAAAATTGTAATTTTTGTTTGAAACAAATTTTATCATTAGTAAGTGATTTTGGTAGCTCTTTGTATTATATTCAGTATTTAATTAATCAGATGTAATTTTACAGAAGTCTTCCAGAAAGTACGGATTTCCTATATATGCCCCACACATGGTTTTATCTACTATTAACATTTTCTATTAATGTGTTACCTTTGTTACAGTTGATGCAATCATATTGTTATAATTTTACTGATCTATAGTCCTTAGCTTACTTAAGGATTCAAACTTTGAATTGTACAATTCTATGGATTTTTAAAAAATTCTTATACTGGTAACATATCTATATGACCTAATATTTTCCATTTAAACACTTTTAAGTGTGCAATTCAGTGGTGTTAATTATATTCAAAATGTTGTGCTACCATCACCACCAACCATTACCAAATTTTTCCAATACCACATACAGAAGCTCCCCCTATACCACATAAGCATTATATCTCTCTTCCTTAACAACACACTGGACCTTGGTAATATATACCCTAGTTTCTGAGTTTAGGAGTTTGCATATACTTATTACTTCATATGAGTGAGTTCATAAAATATTTGTACTTTTGTATCTGGCTTATTTCACTAAACATGTTGTCTTCAGTGATAACCCATGTAGTAGCATATTTCAGAACTTCATTTTTTAAAATATTCTAATTATATGTATATACTTCATTTTGTTTATCCATTCATCAGTTAATGGCCATATAGGTTGTTTCCATGTTTTCTGAAGTTGTGTATAATGATGCTATTACTATTTATTAATAAATAGCTGTTCAGATCCCTGCTTTCAATTCATCCATGTACATATCTAGAAGGTTTTGGGTCATGTATTAATTTTATACTTAACTTTTTGAGGAAATGTCAAACTGTTTTCCATTGCAGCTGATCAATTATACTTTCTCACCAACAATGAACTAATGCTCTTATTTTTCCAAACCATCTAAAAAATTTGTGATTTTTTCATTTGTTTAATAGGAAAAAGTCTAGTAGGTGTGAAATGTCATGGTTTTTATTTGCATGTCCCAAATGCCTAATGATGTTGAACGTCTTTTCATGTGTTTATTCTTCATTTGTATATTTTTTGGAGAAATGCCTATTCATATATTTTACCCATTTTTTAAATTAGGCTGTTTGTCTTTTTGTTGTAGAGTTGTAGCATTTCTTAATATATTCTGGACATTAAACCCCTAAAAGATATGTTATTTCCAAACATTTTCTCCATTTATTCTGTCATCTTTTAATTTTATGAGAATGTACTTTGATGTGCAATTTTAAAAAATATATTAATGAAGTCACAATTTATATATTTTCTTACTATGGTTTGTGTTTTGTGGTAAAGTCTTAATAATTATTGCCTAACCTGAGGTCCTGAAACTATTTCCTGAATTTTCCTTCCATGAGTGTTGAAGGATTATTTCTTATATTTTGGTACATTGATGTATTTTGAGTTGAATTTTGTTTATGGTGTGAGATAAGGATCCATCTCTATTATTTTGCAGATAACAACCCAGTTCTCCTAAATCTATTTGTTGAAGAGGTTCTTCCTTCCCAAATGAGTAGACTTGGCTTGCCAAAGATCAATTGCCCATAGTTCTGAGGGTTTATAACTGCACTCTAAATTCTATTTCATTGGTGCATGTCTGCCCTTCAGCAAGCATCATGCAGCTTTAATTATCATAGCTTTGTAATAAGGTTTAAAATGGGAAAATGTGAGTCCTTCAAATTTAATCTCCTTTTTTCAAGGTATTTTGTCTGTTTAGTTCTCCTTACTATTCCATATAAATTTGATGATTGATTTTACTATTTCTTCCAAGAAGGTTGTTAAAATTTATTGGGATTTCATAGAATCTATAAATTGGTTTGTGTAGAATTGATAGAATTGATACCTTAACAATATTGAGTCTTCCAATCCATGAATGTGGAATATTCTTCCATTTATTTAGGTCTTTATTTCTTCCAGCAATATATTTTTTAGTATTACACTTGCAGTTGCTTTTGATCCTTGAACAGATATATTCCTATGCACTTCATTCTTTTAGTTGTTATTGTAAATGAAATGTTATTCTTGATTTCCTCTTCAGATTGTTTGTCACTAGAGAATAGAAACACCAATGATTTTTGGAGGTTGAATTTGAACCTCACAACTTTGTTGAATTAATTTGTTAGCTCTAATAGCTTTGCTGTGGATTTTTCAGGATATTCTATATATCAGATAATGTTATCAGCAAATATGGAATATCTGTTTTTCCTTTCCAGTTTCAATGTATTTTATTTCTTTTGCTTGCTGAATTGGTCTGGCTAGAAATTCCAGACACTATTGAATAACAGTGGTGACAGTGGATACTCTTGTCTTATTTCTGATCTTAGGGTAAAACTTTCATTATTTCAAGGTTGAGTAAATATTAGCTTTGGGCTTTCAAACTATGTTCTTTATCTTGTTGAGATTGTTTCTTTCTATTTTATGTTTTCTGTGTTTTTTCATCAAGGACTGGTGCTGGATTTTTTCAAATTCCTCTTCTGTATCAATTGAGATGCTCATGACTTTTAAAAATTACTATTTTCTATTAATATTGTATATTACATTAATTGATTTTCTTATGCTGAACTCTCTCCTTGCACAATTGGGGTACATTCAGCTTGATAATGGTGTATAATTTCTCTAATGTGCAATTCTATTCAGTTTGCTTGCATTTTATTGAGGATATTTGAATCTATCTTAATAGAGTAGTAGTTTGATATTGTATGTACACACAGAACATCATGTTCTTAAAAGAGGTCCTTTCAGTGGACATGAATCTATTGTGGGTGGGACATCTGATTAGGATACTTCACTAAAGGGCCATTAGATTAGGATACATCAAATATGGCATGACACAGGGTGGGTCATAATCCTTTTACTTGAGTCCTATATGAACAAGATGATTGTGGAGAAAGAGACAGAGAAAAAACACAGATTCAGAGAGAAATCCATGGAAGCCAGAAGCTGAAACCAATGAAACCTGGAAGAGAAGGGAGGGACCATTTGCCTTGCCATGTAACAGATGATTTCAGGATTGTCAGCAGCTGCTCTTCAAGAAGAACACATTGACTGATGATGCCTGGATTCAGACATTTCCATGGACTCCAAACTGTAAGCTTGAAAGCTAATAAATCCCTGTTTTAAAATCCAACTCATTTCTGGTATATTGCTTTTGCAGCCTAGCAAACTCCAACATATGGGATATTGGTATTTCATTTTCTTTTATTGTGATATGTGTACATGGATTTGGTATTAGGGTGAAGCTAGTCTCATAGAATGAGATAAGAAGTGTCATCACCCTCTTTAGTTTTGGGAAGATTTTCGTTAGTATTGGTGTCGATTCTTCTTGGAATATTTGTTAAATTCATCAGTGAAACCACCTTGTCCTGTTTTACTTTTTTGGGAGTTTTATGATTTTTGATTCAATCTCTTTATTACTTCTCTGTGGAAATGTTTTCTTCTGAGTCCGTTAAGGCAGTTTGTGTATTTCTAGGAATTTATCCATTTCACATAGGTTATCTAATTTGTTGGTGTGCAGTTTTTCATAGTATCAACTTGTAAAACTTAAAATGAACCTACTTTAATTTTGATTTTATTTATTTGCATACTCTTTTTTTTCCTTTGACATTCTAGATAAAATTTGGAAATTTTTGGTCAAAGAATCAGGTTTTGCTTTTTTGCTTTTGTTTGTTCCTTTTTTTTTTTTATTATGGGTAAAAATCAAAATTCTCATAATACATACAAACATTTGCAAAATGATATATAAATATACATGCATATATGTGTATTTGCTTACAAAAATGTTATTTATATATATATATTCATATATTTCAAGAGGTGCTTAGATTACCCAAAATATTACATGGAACCCACTGGGATTCCCATGTTGCCCACCTCCCACACCTCCCACCACATCCCACACAAACATCTCCCACAGTGTGGCCCACCAACCTCAATGAACTTACACATCCTGGAGCCATGCCACCAACCATAGACCACAGTTCACTCTGTAGACCACACTCTCTCCCACTCAGTTCTGAGTGGTGTGTGCTGATTTAAAATGGCCTACATCCGTTGCCACAATAGTATTCAGGACAACCTCCAACTCCCAAAGAAGCCCCTGTATTTCAACTGCTCATCCCCTCCCTACCCCAAAAGTGTCAAGTGGCCACTGGCTCCACCTCATTGTTATAATTTCTTGCATTGCTAGAATCACCATATGTGAACAAGAGAATACCATCAAGTCCACTCTAGTCCATAGTTCTTCCCCCAATCCTGAGGGGACTGGGATGGTGATGTCCACTCCAACTCCAAATGAGAGAGGGCTTATATCTCATGGATATGGTTGGTAGCATGATCCTGCCTGCAGATGCAGGCCCTCTCCATTCCCTGGGATGGCCATTGCCCATCGTTGTCTCCTCACCAGGTGACTTGGATGAGTCCATTGAGCTGTAGGGTAGGAGTTGCAGCTCCATCTAGATTTCATGCACACCTGGCACATAGGTAGGCGGGAGGCTCCAGTCTCTGGAAGTATACCTAAAAACTCCAGCATCACATATAGGTTTGAATAGAAGGGACTGGTGAACCATGTGCAGGGAGGACTTATTTGAGTCTAATTCTGTCACTCTCAGGAGCACAGATTCCAAAATAGAACCCACTGATAAGGCATCAGTCTCTGGGGCTATCCCCCCTTATATAGTATCAGGGTGTCTCCGGAGGTCTCAGGAACCCCACTGAGTGGGGTGATAGGCACTTAGATGTTCTATGAACTCCTACTGAGGTGTGCATAAGAGTTACCTCTGGGATGACCTCCTGACTCTCTTTGAAGTCTCTTAGCCACTTGAACTCATTTGTCTTTACCATTTCCCCCTTTTATTCAAGGTCTTTTTCCAGTTGTGTTGCCAGTTGGCACTTGGTATTAATCCCTCGTTGCCAGGGAGGCTCATCCCCGGGAGTCATGTCCCACGTTGGGGGGAAGGTAATGCAATCATATGCTGAGTTTGGCTTAGAGAGAGGCCACATTTGAGCAACAAGGAGACTCTCAGGTGGCAACCCTTAGGCACCCCACAACTACAGGCTAAGTCTCATTTACAAGAGCAAAGACTCACACGGGTAGTCATCAATAAAAAAAACACATCAGTGGGTCATCCTATTTTGACAGGCACTGTCCGTACACTGAGAGGACTATTGCTGCAACCTTGGAGACTGTGGCAGAGCTGTCTAGGCTAGGAATTCAGATTCCCTCATTTATTGTGTGATTATCCACCCATCGTGACCATGCCCCATCCCCCGATCCTTTGAATGATTTTGTATATCTTTCATGTATATTCGGATGAACCAATCCCCATGAAACCCCCCCCAGACACCCCCCCAATAATCCCCCGCAGTACCCATTGTAACCCTTCTGTGATCCAAATCCTCCATGAACATTTAGTCCATAAAATAATCAAATACACTTACTAGGAAAAAGATAAGCTTACATGCAAGAGACAAACATAAGGAAACTCAGGGGGAAAAAAAAAAAAGAGAGAAGGAAAAAAACAAATAATCAAACAAAGAACAAAACAAAATGAAATATAATTACTGGATTGGGACATTCAAAAAATGGGCAAAAAAGCAAAGGAAATGCCTTTAAAATATATATATATATATATATTCATTTTTTTTCCTTTCTCTTTTCTCTTTTCCCTTTTTTCCTTCCCTTTATCACTGTGTTATCGGAAGTCTGGTGTGCCATGACACCTTCCTCCTCTCAATCCCCATTGTCTCCCAATTTTTCATTTAATTTTCAAAGAAGTTTTAGGTCACAGCAAAGTCACACACGGAGTGCCGGAGACTCCCAGATACCAAACCACCCCCCCTTCCCCACCCCATATTAACTCCCCCCCCCCTTTTTTTTTTGGTTGTTAGCATTGTTATAACTGTTACGCAGATAGCAAAATATAGCAACTAAACATTGTCAGTGATTTACAGTTTAGTTTACAATTTAGATGATACAGTTTAATAATTTTGATGATATTTACCATGTCCTGTGTCCATTCCTGTAAGGTAATGAAAAACCTTCCCCATGACCACCAAACAACCCATTAGATCTTGACTGTTCCCTTTTTTATAAAATAAAAAATTAAATTAAATTAAATTAATGTAAAAAATAAAATAAAATAATTTGCACAACAATAAAGCATGAG
>JAKSZT010054411.1:177434-236460 GCA_026826555.1 Tolypeutes matacus
GATGGTGATGCTCACTCAGTTTCTGATTGAGAGGGACTTTGAGCCATGTGTCAGTGGATGGAACTGTCTTCCTTTCAATTGTAGATATTCTGTTTTGGGGCATGGGTGTTGTCATCATCATTTTGTTAGTTGTCCTGGGCATGTCTGGTGATCTGGAGACAAGGTGCTGCAATTCTGCTGAGATTCAGGGCTCAACACCATATGAAGAGAATGTAGATTTAAGTCTCTGGTACATATATTTAATAAGTATAGTGCTAATTATAGCACTATGCATACAAATAAGTGGGGCAGAAGAGCCATGTGTAGGGAAATTATAAATGAATCTAACTCTGTTATATTGGGGAACACATATTCCAAGGTAAGGCCTGCTGTGAGGGTGCCAAATTCTTGAGATTGTCTGCCCTACGTATAGTTTCTAGATTTCTCTAGAGCCCTCAGGAGACCTGCTGTTTGATGCACTGTTTACTGTGGCAGTCAATGAGATCCTCCTGAGAATTTCATAAGTGTAACCTGTGGAATAACTCCCAACTCACTTTGAAATCTCTTAGGGGAAGCAGATGTGGCTGAAGTGATCGGTCTCCCATCTACCATATAGGAGGTCCTGTGTTCATTTCTCAAGGCCTCCTGGTGGGGGTAGGCTGGCCCACACAGTGAGCTAGCCTAAGTGGACTGCTGGCCCATGTGGAGTACTGGCCTGCACAGAGTGCTGGCCTGCATGGGAGTGCCAGCCCAGGCAAGAGTGCTGGCACATGCAGGAGTACTGGCCCATGCAAAGAGCTGGTGCAGTGGGATGGCACAACAAAGGGAGACACAGAGGAGATACAACAAGAGACACAGCAAACCAGGGAGCTGAGGTGGAACAACAGATTGGGTGCTTTTCTCCCACTCCAGAAAGTCCCAGGATCAGATCCCAGTGCTGTCTAGGGAGAAGACAAGCAGACACAGAGGAGCACACAAGCTAATGGATACAGAGAGCAGACCGTGGGGGGGGGGAAGGAAATAAATTTAAAAAAATCTTTTTAAAAAATCTCTTTGTCATAAAAACTCATTTGCATTTAATATTTTCCCCATTTTGTTCAAGGTCCTTTTCCAAATGCATCACAATTTGGCTCTCGGTAATAATCCCTTGGTGCCAGGGAGGCTTATCCCTGGGAGTTATGCCCAACACTAGGGGATGGGGGGGGAGGTAATAAATTTGTATGCTGAATTTGGCATAGAGAGAAATCACATTTGAGCAATAAGGAGGATATCAGGAGGTAACTCTTTGACAATATATAATACTAAGCTAAGTTTCATTTTCACAATAACAAGGTTTATAAGTAAAACATCAATGTCAAGGGCCTGGTGTATTGGTCTGTGCTCCTTTCTAGGCACTGCGCATGTACTCTAGGGGTTGTTGGCACTCTATTAGAGAATGTAGTGGGATTTCCCAGGATGGGGACTCAATATTTTTTTGGTTATTTATTATGTGGCTCTACACCCACCGAGACCACACAGCATGAACCTTCAACTTATTCATATTCTATAAAGGCATGCCCCAGCTGCACCCCTCCCCACACCTCCCCCTATCACTGACACCTCATACCAGTGATCCTCCCGTGCCACAGTTGTGACCATTTGAAATTCAAACCTCCCTAAAAGCAAAGCCAAAAAATAAATGAATAAACATAATAAAAAATAAAATAACAATTAAAAAAAACAAATAAAATACAGATATTAAATTTAAAAACACAATTAAATTAATTTCATTGTTTCTTACTACACCATGAGTTATGCTAGCTTTTAGGTATAGTCACAATTTCTTCTGTCTGTTCTACCAGTGTCTTTTTTTTTTTTTTTTTTTTGCTTTATTTTCAGAAAAGCTTTAGGTTACAGAAAAGTCAAAAAGAAAATATAGGGGATTCCTCTATATTTCATTTCCTCCCCTTCTTGTATTTTCCCTTTTTGATGACATCTTACATGAGTATAATACATTTCTTGCAATCTATGAACATATATTAAACATTGCTACTAACCATGGTCAATGGTTTACATTATGGGTTAAATTTTTCACCATATAGTTGTATAGGTTTGGACAATGATCTTACAATGACAGTCCATATCCAGCATTGTAAGATCATGCAGAACAAACCAATGCCCTACAATGTCTTTTCTGTTTCTTGAGAAAATCCTTTGAAGTACAAAAGGTTTTAGTTTTGAGGAGGTCCCATTTAGCTATTTTCCTTTCATTTTTTGTGCTTTGGGTCTAAAGTTTATGAAACTATTTCCTACTACAAGATCACATAGATGGTTCCCTATATCTTGGCTCCTATATTTAGATGTTTGGTCCATCTTGAGTTAATTTTTGTATAGGACATTTTTTTTTCCAATATGGTTTTGGTTATTCAGGGCCCCTTGCCCTTCCAAACAAATTTCATAATTAGCTTTTCCATGCAACTTGTTTTCAGCATGAAATTTTTAAATTATTCTTACAAAACAAAAGAAAGAAAGGCACCCTTAATTACATTTGCCTTTAAAAAATCAGTTTTTGATTTTAATACAATTGCAAGAACCAATACCAATGCCAACTTCATAAAGAAACAAAATTAATACTGTGTAGTTTTACTTTTAATTTTAAGAATACATTTTAATTCTTTTTTGAGTAAGCATGACACTGGACACAGTAAGAGTCGAACAATCATTTTGGAAAAGTTCAATTTGCTGCTATTCAAATACATAAAATGATCAGTAAACTATGTTTTCTAATATTTATGCACAATAATAAAAGCTTATGAATGATTGGAATTTCCCTCCACTTTTAAGGCTAGGAAACACTCTCACCCATTTTGTGCTGTGTTAACAAGCACTCACTTACCTTATGATTGAAGAGTGCACATGTTGAACAAAGACCTTAATTTCCTCAGCCCTTTACTTAGTGCTTTATATAGGCACATTTTGCTTTTTGTGTTTTCATTTGCTGCAGTGAAAAGAGTCAGTATTTTGTGCCAGTGGAGCCACCATGGCTGACTTATGTAGAATTCACCAAACATTTTTGTTTCTTTTCCATTTTTTTCCCCTTAGGTTGACCCAGTAATTAACTTCATTAATTGTTGACTGTCTTCCAGAATGGAGCAGTATATATCAGCATTTCTAGTTACCACAAACTGATCTATAAATTCTGTTAATGAGGAAAATAATGTTAATTTTTTTTAGTGCAAATTTTATATTTGGAACACTTGATTTGTTAGTTCTGGTGAAGAAAATTTTTGTAGCAGCTATGGATGATAATCGGTTAACATTTCCCCAATGATGGACTGCATTCAAACACCAATACATTTTTAGATTGCTCAACATTAGAGGAGTATGCAACAATTGCTTTCTCAAGTCTTCATGATTCCTCTGACCTTGAGAGTTTAGCTCTGGCAATGTCTCTCTGGCTACCAAATGCAGCGCTGTTGTTTTGCCAAATGAAAGTTTTAATGTTCCTAATGTGACATTTCCTTGAAGAAATTGTCCTTGAAAATAAGTCCTAGAATATTTGGACTGCTGATCTGTTCTTCTTCCCAGTCCACGGACCAGTTGTCATACACATGCTTTGCAATGTATGAAGCAGAATCATTAGGAGAAAACAGTAGTCTTTTGTTTTTCCACTTGCTAAAATGAGGCACAAGGTTATCATATTTGCCGGCACATTTGTGGACTTGTCATTTGATCGATCACCAGATCTTTCTGCAAAAAAATAAAAATAAAAATAAATAATACAAAGTAGACAATCCAAAGCTGCTATCTTCAAGCCACTGAAATAAGCCTTATTAATAAATATTCTAATAAATATTAGAAAACAGCTACATTAAGGCTAGTTATGTGCTGTCCCAGAGAGAAGTTATTCCGGAGCCAGGAAGCACCTGAACTTTCTGTAGATGAGGTGTGGGGCAGGGTCTGGCCTTGGCCCAGCAGCCCCAGAACTGGTCCCACCAGGTGGACTGACCCTAGTGACACAAGGGCATGAACTGGGTGTGAGGGAATTAAACTCGCCCCAGCGATGAGTCACAGCCGCTTTCCAGTCAAGAGAAATAAACAAATGACCATTGCAGGTGTGTCTGGAGAGGGAACTCCACATGGAAGAGCACAGGAAAAGGACCTAGGGCCAAGCTGGGGAAGAGTTGGGCACTCAAGGGCAGGGAAGTAGTTTGCAGCCAAGGCAAGAGCCGTGGCAAAGCAAGGGGGGAGAGAGGGCATGCCAAGAATCTGAGCCCTGTGGAGCCTTGGGAACTGGCAGTGGGCTTGCCCTTGGGCAGTGGCTGCCCAGCAGGGGCTCTGGGAGCTTGGCCTCCCTCTATTGTTTTTTTATTGTTTGATTTATCTCCACTCTAACCTTTGTTTCCTTCCTTTTCTTCATTTTGGATTTATATTGCTCATCTTTTTATAGTTCCTCCAAGTATTAGGTTAGGTTTTTGACTTTAGATTTTCTTTTGTATGTAAGCATTTAAATCTATAAATTTCACTCTTCTCTGCTTTCACTGCATACTATATGTTTTGGTATGTTGTGTTTTTATTTTCTTGCACTTCAACATAGCTCTTAATTTCTTCTCTGATAACTTCTTTGACCCGAAAGTTGTTTAAGAATGTGATGTTCAATTTCCACATATTTGTGAATATTCCAGTTCTCTCTCTGTTACTGATTCCCATTTCAATACATTGTAGTGTGAGAAGACACATGCTTTCAATATTTTCAAATTTACTGAGATTTATTTCATGACCTAGCGAACATCCTGTTTTGGAGACTGATCCATGTACACTAGTGAAGAATTTGTATTCTACTGGTATTTTGTGAAGTATTATCTACATATTTCTTAGGTCGTGTTGGCTTATAGTGTCAATCAAACCTTCAATTTCCTTATTGATCTTCTGTGGAGATGTTCTATCAATTATTGAAAGTGTTGTTTTGACACCTACTATTCCTGCAGAAACATCTACTTCTCCCTCCAAATCTGTCAATATTTTCTTTGTGGTATTTGGGAGCTCTACTGCTAGTAGAGTATATATTTATAACTGTTAAGATTTCTTCTTGAATTGACCCCTTTATCAGTTTATAGTGTCTTTGTCCTTTGAAATGTTTTTTTTGTAAATTAGAGTAGTTGCATAAAGAACAATCATGCAAACAGAAAGTACAGTGATCCTATATACTGCCCATCCACAAACAAACAACTTTTTCTAATACTAACAATTTGCATAACTGTGGTACATTTGATATAATTGAAGAACATATATTACTATAATTATAAAATTAACGATACTCCATAGTTATACATAGTCCATATCCACAAACACTATAGTAAACTGCTACATCCAGCACCATTTTGTTGTACTTTTTAAATATTGTATCTTCATATTGCATATTTGAAATCAAGCAGTATCATCACTTTTCATATATTTGCATTTTATATCCTGTAAGACACAAAAAGTGTATTAAAATACCAATAATACAATACAAGAGTTCTGTTGTTTGTGATTAACCAAATGGTTATCTTTACTGAAGGTTTTTATTTCTTTATGCCACTTCCATCCACTGTCTAATGTCCTGTCATATGAGTCTGAAGAACTCCCTTTACAATAACTTCTAGGGCAGGTGTAGTTGTGATGAAATCCCTCAGCTTTTGTTTATCTGAAAATGCTGTAATGTTTCCCTCATTTTTGAAAGACAGTCTTACCAGATATAACACAATTGCTAATCAATTTTTTTCCTTCAACATTTTAAATACTTTGTCCCACTGCCTTATTCCCACCTTAGTTCATTTGTAAACATTACCTAATCTTATTGGGGCTCTCTTGTACATAGTACAGTACTTTTCTCTTTTTCCTTTCTGAAACTTTTTCTTGTTCTTGGCATTCAAGAATGTACCTCAATGTGTCTGGGCATGGTTTTCTTTGAGTTTGGGATTCATTGGTTTTCTTGAGTATGTATAGTCATGTCTTTGTGAAATTTGGGAAGGTTTCTGACATTATAACTTTGAGCATTCCTTCCGCTCTTTTCTATCTTTCTTCTCTTTCTTGATACCCCATAAGTTGAATACTAGTATGCCTGATGGTGTACAACAGGCATCTTAGGATTTTTTTCTTTATGTTCCTCAGTGTGAATCATTTTTATTCTCATATATTGGGATTCACTGGTGCTTTTTCTAAGTCTGTTTTATTGAAACATATTCATAAACTATTCACTCCATTTAAATTATAAAATCAATGGCATTTGATATAATCATGGAGTTGGCCATTCATCATTTCAAACAATATTAGAGCATTTACATTATTCCAAATAAAAAAGGAAAAAGAAAGAAGAAAGAAGGAGCACACAAAAAAACAAAAAACAAATAAAAAACCCTCCCCCTTCATAGTCACATCCCAATCTCATTATTCTTCTCCTGCCATATATAACTACTAAGTTATTTCCCTCCATATAATTTATTTTTATTTACATTTTGCATAGATGGAGTCAAGCAATATGTAGTATATTTGTCTAATATCTTTCACTTAGCATGCTTCCATTTTTTAACCATTGATGGAAGGTTATTGATATATTACTGTACACTATTTTCCATAATTTTCTCTGATTGAATTTTTGTCCAAATATCAGCCTGATATTAACATCTTATAAAATTAACATATATTGGTTCTGTCTTAGAGAAAAAATATTTTTATATATGCACTATTAACCATACTCACTTTTCACAAGAGGATTTGCTATGCTATACAGTCCCATGTTTAAGTTTTTAGCTTTACTTCTGTGATATACACGACCTTAGACTTTCCCTTTCAATCACCATCATACCCTTGTATTAACGCTGCTAATTACAAACACTACCATGTGCTTTCACATTTCTATTCATTTCCAAACATTTACAACCTTTTCACAAATTCCCTATAGATAAAAACTCAGCTTTCCATTCTCCAACCTCATTCTATTTTCTGGTGACTTATATTTTAGCTATTAACTCCATGATTCTACACTCTCTAATCTGCTATTGAAACCCTCTGGGAATTTTTTAATTTTTTAAATTTTAGTTCATGCAGGCTTCAAGTCCCGTATTTTTATATTTGGTTCCATGGTATAATTTCTACCTCTTTATTGGGATTCACATTTTTTTAATTCATCATTTTACTGATATCTTTAGTTCTTTATCCGTGTTTTTGAGTAATTTGAAGAATATTTTTATAGTCTTGGCTGATATATCTAGATTCCTATCTTTTTCATTGACTGTTTCTGATGTTTTTATCTTCTTCCTTTGGTTGGACCATTATTTCCTGGGTTTTTTTTTTTTTTTCTTGTAATCTGTATTTTGTGCAGTGTACATTTGAATATTTTAATGTTGTCTCTGGGATTTAGTCCCTGATATGTCTGTTCATTAAGTTTGTAACTGGCTAATCACAGAATAGAGATTTCCTTGAGTTCAAGAAAATAACCAGAACAAACAAACTAAAGGGGGAAAGAAAAACAATAACAAAACCCCACACATTTCATACACCTTGCAATTTAGCTGTATTTTGACTGGTGCTTTCTTTAGGAGTTTAGACTTCCTACCAAGTTTTTCAGCCTAAGGCAAATACACTGTGTTCTCTCAACCTTTTCTGGGTCTGTGTCGTGTCTTGGGCATGTGCTTGTGGCCTCAAAGATTGCCTTTTTTAACAGGAATCCAAATATCCCATCTTTTCTCCATGGAATAGACTCATCTCCTGTCCAATTATTCTATTGTAAGTCTTGATACAGCAATCCTTCGATCCACTCTGATTCAAATCTATTGATTGTTACACTGCTTTAGCTGTGTGCAAATGAATTCTGCCTGCAGGGTAAGTTTTGGGAGGGTGAACCAGAGATGAGTGGCCTGATTCAGCACTTCAGCCTGATACTCCATAAATTAGCACCAAAATGCATGTGCCTTCATCTGCACATAGGTTTAATTCACAAGCACACAGGCCAAATTCTCACCATAACATTAAGGGGGTGGAGGAGATCAGCATGATCTCCATCCACTTATCTCACGTATTTTCAAATGCTATTTTGTTGATTCAGTGTTGCGGCAGTTACTGCATCCATTTTGTACTTTCCAGAGCTCTAAGGGTTTTGGCTCTGCAGTTTTTAATAATTTTGCATTTCTGTGGGAGAATAGACCCTGGGAGCTACTTACACTACCATATGGATTGCCTGCTCAGAAAAATCATTTTGATAGGATATCTGTAAAAAAACAAAGCCTGGATATGTATATCCAGTTCTCCAAGCACCATTTCCTGAAAATGTCATTCAGTCCCTGTTGAGTGGGCTTTTTGGCCTTGTTGAATAACAGTTGGCATACATGCACAAATCTATATCATAACTCTCAATTCAGTTCCATTGGTCAGGATGTCTATCCTTGTGCCAATATCGTGCTGTTGTGATTCCTGTACCTTTGTAGTATTATTTAAACTCAGGTAGCATAATTCCTCCAATTTCATTTTTCATCTTCAACATATTTCTGGCTACTTAGGGCCCTTGCATTCCAAAAACTTTTGATAATTACCTTTTTCAATTCTGTAAAACCTGCTGTTGTAATTTTTATTGAGATTGTATTAAATTTGTTAATCAATTTGTGTAGGACAGACATATTGATGTTAGGTCTTCCAGTCCATGAATATGGAATATTCTTCCATTTATTTAGGTCTTCTTTGATTTCCTTTAACAATGTTATGTAGTTTTCTGTATACATGTCTTTTACACTTTAGTTCAGTTTATTTTTAGATATTTGAGTCTTTTAGTTGCTATTGTAAATGGAATTTTGTTCTTGATTTTCTCCTCAGATCGCCATTATCATATACAGAAAAGTTATGAATTTTTGTGTGTTTATCTTATATCTTGCCACTTTACTGAACTTATCAGCTCTAGAAGGTTTATTGAAGATTTTTTTTTTTTTTTTTGTATAGGATCAGGTCATCTGCAAATAGTGAAATGTTTACTTCTTCCTTTCCAATTTGGATGACTTTCATTTGCTTTTCTTGCCTAAGTGCTCAAGCTCATACACTTAATACAATGATAAAATAAGAGTGGTGAACATGGGCATCTTATCTTTTTCCAGAACTTAGAGCAAAACCTTTGCCAATTCACCATTGGCTATGATGATAGCTGTGGGTTTTTCATATATACGCTTTATCATGTTGAGGAAATTTTCTTCTATTCCTGTATTTGAAAGTATTTTTATCAAGAAAGGACGCTGTATCTTGTCAAATGTTGATTCAGCATCAATAGAGATGCTCATGTGACTTTTTTTCTTTCAATAGTTACTGGGTGTATTACATTGATCTTCCTGTGTTGAATCATCCTTGCATTCCAGGGATAAAGCCCATTTAATCATGATGTATAATAAATTTGATGTGTTTTTTAATATGATTAGCAAGAATCTTGTTGAAGATTTTAGCTTATAACTTTGTTAGATTGGTCGGTAGTTTTTTTGTTTTGCTTTGTTTTGTTTTGTTTTATTTGTGGTATTTTTATGTGGCTTTGGGATGATGTTTGTGTAATAGAATGAGTTAGTTAATGTTCCCTCCACTTCTATTTTTTGGAAGAGCTTAAGCAGGATTGGTGTTAGTTCTTTCTGGTATGATTGGTAGAATCCACCTGTGAAGCCATCTGATCCTGAGCTTTTCTTGTTTGGGAGGTTTTTGATGAGTTATTCAATCTTGTTACTTATGATTTGTCTGTTGAGTTCATCAGTTTCTTCTTTCATCAATGTAGGTGGCTTGTGTGTTTCTACAAATTTGTCCATTTCATCTAAATTATCCATTTTTTGGCATACAGTTTTTGAAAGTATTCTCTGATGATACTCTGTTTCTGTGGAATCAGTGTTGGTATCCCCTCTCTCATTTTTCATTTTATATATTTGCATCTTCTCTCTTTTTTTCTTTGTTTGTCTAACTAAGGATTTGTTAATTTTAATAATCTCAAAGAATCATCTTTGGGTTTTGTTAATTTTTCTAGTATTTTTTATTCTCAATTTCATTTAGTTCTGCTGTAATCTTTGATATTTCCTCCTTTCTGCTTGCTTTGAGATTAGTTTTTTGTTCTTTTTCTAATTCTTCCATGTGTGCCATTACATGATTGATTTTAGGTCTTTCATCTTTTCAACTATAGGCATTTAAATATAGGCTATAAATTTCCCTGTCAGCACTGCTTTAGCTGCAATCCATAGGCTTTGGCATGTTTTATTCTTATTTTCATTTATTTCAAGGTGGTTATTTTGTTTGCAATTTCTTCCTTGACTCAATGTTTGTTTAGTTTTTTTTTTTAACTTCCACATCTTTGTGTCTTTTCTGTTGCTCTGCCCCTTATTAATTCCCACTTTCATTCCATTATGGTCAATAAATTATTTTGTATAATTTCAATCTTTTTAACTTCATTGAGACTTCTTTTGTGACCTAGCATGTGTTCTATCTTGGAGAATGATCCATGTGTACTTGAAAAGAACATATATCCTGCTGAATTTGGGAGTAATGTTCTCTATATGTCTATTAGGTCTAGATCATCTAAAGTATTATTCAAGGTCTCTGTTTCTTTATTAACCCTCTCATCATATGCCCTGTCTAATGATGATAACTGTGTATTAAAATTTCCCACTATAATTGTAGAAACATCTAATTCTCCCTTTAGTTTTTCCTATATTTGCCTCATTAATTTTGGGGGACCCTAGTTAGGTGCATAAACATTTATGATTGCTCTTTCTTCTTGATGGATTACCCTGTTATTAATTTATAGTGCCCTTCTCATCGCTTACAATAGTTTTGCATTTAAAGTCCATTTTGTCTGATATTAGTATAGCTACTCTGCCCTTTTTTGGTTATAGTTTGTATGTAAAATTATTTTCCATCACTTCGCTCACAACCTCTTTATGTCCCTGGATCTAAGGTGATTTTCTTTTAGACAGCATATAAATGGGTCCATGAATATTCAGTGTTCTTACTATTAAGGTAGTACTTCCATTATCCATTTATTCTTTAAGTATTATATGTTACATATATTTTTTATTTCTCTTTTTATCCTTTTAGTTACAATTAATAATAATGTTATTTTCTACACTCTCCTCCAGCCCTCTTTCTCCTATTTTCCTCCTCAACTTGCAGCACTCTGTTTAGTATTTCTTGAAAGGCAGGTCTTTTATAGGCAAAAAAAAAAAATCCCTTAATTTCTGTTTATCTGTGAATATTATGAAGTCCCTCACATTTTTGAATGCCAGCTTTGCTCAGTAAAGTATACTTGGGGGGAGTTTCAAGCTAGCGGCACGTGGCGGGCCTGAGCCAAGCTCCAGGGCCCTACGTTCCTTCTCGCCGCTCTGGCCCCACTGGGTCTCCACCGATGGATATGATCCGCACCTTCTCCACGAAGCTGCGGGGTCTGGCCGTCACCCTAGATCGCGAGACCGCACGGCTGCAGCTAGTGCTGAGCGGAGAAGAAACTGACTTTGAAGATTATCCAATGAAAATTTTACATGACCTGCATTCAGAAGTCCAGGCTATAAAGGCTAATGTTAATATTCTTCTTGATAAAGCAAGTTTGGAAAGTCAAGAAAATATTGGGTTCATAAAGGCAACCAAAGTACTGAGGAAAAAAAATACAATGGGCATCATGAAAATAAGAGAGTTTTTTCAGACATATGGATATAATCCCCGTGCCAAGGAAAATCCAGGTTTGAGTAACTCATTTTGTAGCATTTGTTTTAGTATTTTATTTATTTATTTTTTTTAAAAAAGCAACATGATTAAGACAACTGTAGGCTTGGCTATTTTTGACCATCATTTGATAAACATTTATTCAGTGCTCACCTTGTGCTGGAAACAATGTTGATCATTGGTGCAACGTAACCAAGACAGTCGTTGCTCTCCTTTCCAAAATAAAAGATGAGAATTAAAAGCAATGCTAAATGGAGGAATTCTTTGAGCTATTTAAAAAGGAAAGTATAATAAATCTGCGTGATTTAGGATTCATGGTTTCTAGTAAACTCTGATAATAAATAGCTGAGAGACCTTAGGCAAACTATTTCATTTTTCTTATTCTGTTAACTCTTCTATAGAATGAGAGATTTGGACTACATAATTGATAAAGTACTTTATAGTTCTAAATTCTAATAAAGGGTAGTATAGCATAGTGGTTTAGAATTTGAAGCCAGAGTGCCTGGATCAAACCTCAATTCCACCACTTTCTACCTACATTGTATCTGACAAGCTACTTCAACTTGTGCTTCAGTTTCTCATTTATAAAATAAAGATATTTAATAGTATCTACCTCTTGAGGTTGTATAGGGATTAAATTAGATAAAATTTGCTTAGAAGAGTGCTTGGTCTCTATATTTTTTATGTAGCATTTATGTAATCTAAGTATCTTTTGAAAAAAATAAAAAAGAATATATATATATGTAAGAGTGCTTGGCATGTATTAGTTACCAATATCAACTGTTGTTATGCCCGTAGCTATTTAATTTCAATATACTTCAGTATCTTCATTTCTGTTAAAAGAATGATTTCTGTACATAAATAAAACATTAATTATATCCAACAAATATTTATTGAGGATGTGTGTGCAAGGCATAATGAACAGTTCATGTTGTATAATAGAAAGAATGTAGTTTGCTTTGGTATGAAAGAACCATGGATCCAAATTTGAGTATATAACTCCTAGCTCTGCCAGATACTACCTCTGTGACTTTGGATAATTTCTCTAAATTGTTTTTCCTTGCCTCCAAAATGGGGATAATAATAACCTCTAATAGGAGATTAGGGGAGTGATAATGTTGATGATATTTCTTAATAACATTATCAATGACAGCCTGTGAAAATACAGTGGTAGGCTTTTTTTTTTTTTTTTTCTTTTAAGGAGGTACCGGGGATTGAACACAGAACCTTGTACATGGGAAGCAGGTTGTAACAGTTTGAAATTATTGATGAATTCCAAAAAGAAATATTGGATTATGTTTGTAAACTGGTCTTTTCCTCTGGGTGTATTAGAGTGTATTGGATTCAGAGGTTATACTTTTACTGGATTAAATAATGATTAAGGCTTGACTGGGCCACTTCAGTAAGCTGTTGAGTCCCTGCGCACCAAGAAACTGCACTGCAGAGAAGGAAGTTTGGAGTTTTTGAGCTGGAGCCCTGGGAAGTAAGCACACAGAGGAGCTTGGTCGTGAGGAAAGAGAAAAGGCCAAGGAAAGAGAAACAAGCTGTTTGCCTGATAGTCTACAGCTGGCCTTGTGGAGATAGTAGAAGAGCTGAGCCCTGAGAGAAGCAAGCCCAGGAAGAGAGGACCCCAGGAAGCCTGAACCCTCAGAGATGTCAGCAGCCATTTTGCTCCAACACATGACAGTAGACTTTGAATGAAGTAACTTATGCTTTATAACCTGGTAACTGTAAGTTTCTACCCCAAATAAATACCCTTTATAAAAGCCAACAGATTTCTGGTATTTTGAATCAGCACCCCTTTGGCTGACTAATATAAAATTTGGTACCGATGAGTGGGGAAGTGCTTTTTTCAATTAACAAAATGCTGGGATGGTTTTTATAAATGGATAAGGGGTACTTTAGGGAGGAATTGTGAGATGCTTGATGGAAAAGGCCTAGATTGCTTTATAGAGAATGTTGGTAGCAACATGGCACCTAAAGTAATTTTTGATAAGGCCTTAAAAGGAAATAATTGTGAGATGGATGCTAAAGAGACTTTTTATGAGGCCTTAGAATTAAATGATGAAACCATTATTGGAAACTGGAGGAAAGGCAATCCATGCTTTAAACTCCTGAAGTTTTATGGAAGGAAGAATTTGAAAATGGTAAGCCTGGGCATTTAGCTGAAGAACTTTCCAAAGTAAACGTGGAGAACGCAGCTTGGCTTCTCCTTGCAGCTTATAGCAAAATGTTAGATGAGAGAAATACACTGAGGACTGAACTGTTGGGCACAAAGAAAACAGAAACTGATTCTGGAAATTCCAAGCCCCAGGAAATTGAGCTCCCAGACAATAGTGCCCCATTTGAGGACTTAACTAAACTTGGAACCTGTAAATCAGGATTGAAGGTACAGTTATCTAGGAAAGATATGTGGAAAGTCTTACTGTCTGATGACTTGGACCCCTGCTTCTTGCATGCTAAACCAACAAACTTTTTGAGAGCACTGTATGAACAAAACCATTGTCAGCTTAGACTAAAAGGGACATGGAAAGGAGAGACTGAAGGATAAACAGCTTTAAGAGGAAAACCATGGAAACCGAGATCTGGAAATAAGACATCACCTTGGGCCGAGAGAGGAACCCCACCCATGTCAACGGAGAGAGTGAGTTTGCCCCAGCAGTTGAAGAGGGTGGATGTTCCCCCCCAATGTTCTGGAAGAGTTTTGCCACCCTCCAGGGTACAGACATGGTGGAGCACTTTCCTCAAGGGTTAGGGTCAGGCACCCAAAAGGTCTGAGAAGGGTGGACCTGTCATCCATGGATTAGGGAAGGCCAGGTGGTCAACTCTGCTTTGAGAGGGTTGAACCTGTATGCCAAAGGTTAGGGAGGATGTTGTCTTCACTTCACTGTAGTAGTGGGGCTACTACAAAGATTGGGTAAAGTGTGGCAATCACCCCAACACTCTTGGACAGTGACGTCTGGAGCTTGGTTTGCCACCCAGATGCTTGATGAGGGTGGAACCAAGAAAATGGCTGTTGGGCAAGCCTGTGAAAAGGGTGGGTCCCCATGTGGCCCCAAGGAGAAGAAACCATCATCTTAAGAATGACTTTCAGACTTTGAATGGAGGATGCCCTACAGGTTTACTGAACTGTAGAGCTTGGACCCCTGACTCATATTTCCCTCCCAATTTCTCCTTATTGTAATGAAAATTTTTATACTTTGTCCTTTTGTGTATTGGAAGCATATAAATTGTTTTGTAATTTCAGAGGTCTATAGCCAGACAGGACTTTGCCCCAAGACAAACTGTATTTCTTTAAACTGATTGCTATGGGATTCTATACTTAGCATTGCTACTGATATAAGAATTATTTGAATATTGTAATGTATTTTTGGAATTCAGAGGGAGAAGTGTAGCAGTTTGATATTGCTTATGAATTCCAAAAATAGATATTGGATTATGTTTGTAAACTGGTCTGTCTGAGGTTTCACTTTTACTTGATTAAATTATCATGGGGCGAGGGCGGGGTAAATTTGGTTAAAAGTAAATAAATAAATCTTAAAAAAAATTATCATGAGGGCTTTGATTGGGCCACGTCAGATAAAAGACACGGCAAAGGACAGAGTTGGGAGTTTTTGAGCTGGAGCCCCAGGAAGTAAGCACACAGAGGAGCTTGGTTGTGAGGAAAGAGAAAAGGCCTGGGGAAGAGAAACAAGCTGTTTGCTTGATAGTCTATAGCTGGCCTTGTGAAGATAGTAGAGGAGCTGAACCTGGAGAGAAGCAGGCCCCGGGAAGAGAGGAACCCAGGAAGCCTGAACCCTCACAGACGCAGCAGCCATTTTGTTCCAACAGGTGGCAATAGACTTTGTGGATGAGCAAGAAGTCATGAACTCTAAACCAGAGTTGGCAAAATACGAAAATCTTCAAAAGCCTGATATGAAGGATGGTCTGTCTGATCCTACTGTTCCAAGCAGTTCTGTTGCTGATACACTTCCATGTAGTCCCCAACTTTCTGATTTTGGGCTTGAACGGTACATGATAACCCAAGTTCTGCCAAACCAGCCATAGGCAGTGAATAACGATCAGGAAAAGCCAAAAATTTTAAGTCCACCTACCAAACAATCACCAACTACAATACTAAAAACTCCAAAATGTGCACTAAAGATGGATGATTTTGAGTGTATAACTCCTAAATTAGAACACTTCGGTATCTCTGAATATACTATGTGTTTGAATGAAGATTATACAATGGGGCTTAAAAATATGAAGCATAATAAAAGGAAAGCAATTTTCTTAAGGCTTACATGGTACATTATGGAAAAAGCATCTTACCTAACTTTAAAAAAAAAAAAAAAAAAGAATACTTGGCTGGCAGTTTTTTGCCTTCTTCTTCTTTTAACACCTTAACTATGTCATACCAATGCCCTCTCATCTCCATAGTTTCAGATGAGAAAGCACCTATTTATGTGATTTATTTTTCTCTTGCTGCTTTGAGAATTCTTCCTTTGTCTTGAGAGTTTGACATTTAAGTATGTTTTTCAGGGTAAGCCTATTAGGAGTATATTGTGCTTCCTGGACATATATATCCATCTCCCTCAAAAGAGTTGGGGGATATGTGGGAAAGGTGCATTTGGGACATGCTCTTAAGAAATATGAATGTTTCCATCTTCTCAGAGGGTGTTATCTCCTTGGGTAGAAACCCAAACAATAAACAAGAAAATATTAAACTCCCATCCTGGAAAGACCTTCTATATTCTCAAACATAGAGGCAAGAATTTCTTGAGAGCATACTAAGTGCCTAATAACAGAAAACAAACCATTTTGTCAAGCCCTCAGTATTATTACACGTAATTATGAACCTTATTCTACAAACCTTGAAACTTAGTGGTTACCATAGTTTCTGAGGGAATGGGAAACGAAGAATAAGTGGAACATAGAATTCTTTTAAGGCATTTGAATTATTCTGCATGACCATGCAGTAACAGATACAAGCCATTATACATTTAGTCAAAACCTATGAAAGTGTAAGATACCAAATCCAAATCATAATGTAAATTATTGACTATGGTTAGTAGCAATGCTTCAATATTTTTCAATTGTAACAAATGTTCCATACTCATGTAAGATGTTATTAGTAGAGGAAAGTGTGAGAGGGGGAAGTGGTGGAGTATATGGGAATCCCCTATACTTACTATTGACTTTTCTGTAATCTAAACCTTATTTGAAAATACAGTGAAAGAAATAAGACACTTGGGGAACATATAGAAGAAATTGTCATTATACAAAAAAGCTAACAGATTTTATGGTGATAAAAGGCACATGCAAAAAATAATTTTTATTTTTTAAAAAACTTATTTTTATTATTATTTGGCTTTGTTTTTCAGAGGGTTTTTTGTTTGCAAAAGGGTTGCAATTGTGGCAAGGAAGGATCTCTGGTATAGGGTGTGAGTGGTGAGGGGATATGTTGGAAGAGTGTACCTGGGAAATGCCTCTATGGAATATGAATTTTTTCATGCGATCATTGAGTGTTGTCTCAGTGTGAAGACCCACACAATAGCCAAGAGAATATTGAATTGCCATCTTAGAATCAATCTTGGAATCCCAGAATCCCATCCAGGTACATTCTGTCATAGAGTGACATACATCTCTAGAGTACATGGACAGGGCCTAGTGAAGGAGGGATAGACCAATACTCCAAACCCTTGATATTGATGCTTGTATATATGAACCATGTACTTGTTAAATTGAAAATTTGCTTAGTAATATATATTGCCTAAGAGTTAATTCCTATGGGCCTTCTTGTTGCTCAAATGTGGCCTCTCTCTAAGCCACACTCAGCATATAAATTCACTGCCTACAAGTGAAGTATTTGGAAAAAGACCTAGACCAAATAAAGGAAATTTAATACAAATGTGTTTTTATGGCTAAGAGATTTCAACGTGAGATGGGAGATTATTCCAGAGGTTGCTTATGATCACACTGACTGCAACAGCCCAAGCCAAGGGTGCTCTTAGGGTTCTAGAAACATCTAGTTTAGGGAGGGCAGACACCCCCAGGAAACTGGTATCCCATTGATGGGCCTTACTTTGGAATATATGATAACATATGTGCCAGTGTATAGAGTTAAACTCATTTATAGTTTTCCTACACATGGTTCTTCTGCCCCTTTTATTTGGACTTATAATTAGCATTATACATATTAAATATATGTCACAGAGACTTAAATTCTCTGACTATTCATATGCCGGTTGAGCCCTGCATCTTAGAAGAGTGGCAGCCAATACCTACCCTCCAATTCATAAGAGTCACTCAGGACAACTAACAAAAGGATGAAGATGTACAACACCAATCCAAAAAACAAAACAAAACAGAGTATCTATAACTGCAAGCAAGACACTTTTATCCATCTGCTCCATGACATCTAAGCCCCTTCTCAATTGGAAGCAGAGTCGGGCATCACTATCCCCAAAGCCTTAAGATTGAGGAATGAACAAACCTAAGGAGGGAGTGCAAGTATGGACTAAAATAGACTTAAAATTATTCAATTATGGAAGAACTTATAACATTGATATAAAGACATTGGTCACCAGAGATTCTGAGGGGTGAGAGGAGAAGAATAGGCATTAGCATGAGGTATTTTGGGGACATTGGAATTTTTTGAATGATATTGCAGTAATGGATACAGACTATTATATATATTTTGTCAAAACATGTAAAACTGAGTGGTGCAAAGTGTAATCTCTGATGTTATCTATAAACCATGTTGATAGCAATCCTTAAATACGTGTTCATCAATTGTAATAAATGTACTACACTAGTGAAATATTTTGTTACCAGGGAAAATATGGGAAGGGGAGGGGTGGATTATATGGGAATCCCCTATATTTCAAATGTAACATTTATGTAATGCAAAGCTTCTTATAAATAAAGAAAAAATACACCAAAGTTTGTGCAACTCTTGTCTATCACTAGTAAATCTTGTTTAAATACTGATATTGGTACATTATTTTCTCTTTTATTATCCATTAAATTATGTAGCAGTTAATCAGTTAGTTTGATTTTCTCAAAAAGAAACATTGTTTTTTTTAATTGAACATGTTGCTTATCTATTTTGCTTATCATTGATTTCTATTCTTTTCTTTATTATTTTTTCCATTTACTTAATTTAGGATCATTTTGCAGTTCTTTAGTTGATTTCTGGTATTGTAAATGTAGGACATTTTTCTTTAATCTCTTCTCCTTTTAGTATAAGCACTGATAAATTTTTTATCAAATTAATTTTATTTATACATGTTAATAAAGCATACATCCATCCAAACTGTACAATCAATGATACTTGTTATAAACATATAGTTGTGCATTATCAGTTCAATAATAAGCACAGCATTTTCATTTTTCCAATAATAATAATAAAGAAAAAGCAGACAAACAAAAACTCATGACCTCTCTCTGAGTCTATGTTTTCCCTGTTATGCATACCTGCTATTCTGTTTTATTCTCTTTAGTTCATCTGTATTTATATTTTGTAAAAACAGTCTTAAATATTCAATATCACCCATAATAGTATTTCCCATGGGTTTCACTATGTTATACAGTCTGATGTTACAATTTTTAGTTTTCCTTCTAGTAATACACATGACCTTGTACTTTCTCTTTCAACCACTGTCATACCTGTATCATAACTATGAATTATAAACATTCTATTTTCTGGTGACTTATATCTAATTATTAACAACATGAATTTACACAATATATTTAGTTCATAATAGCTCAATCATCCAGTATTTGAGCTTTTGTGTCTGGCTTGATTTATTCAACATAATGTCTTCCAGGTTCATCCATGTTGTCATATACTGCAGGACTTCATTCCTTCTTACCACTGCATAATATCCCATTGTGTGTATACAACACAATTTGTTTATCCATCCATTAGTTGTTTCCAAATTTGGCTATCATGAATAATACCGTTATGAACACCATTGTGCAGATGTCTGTTCATGTCACCTCTCTCAGTTCTTCTGGGTATATACCTAGAAGTTTTAATGCGAGGTCCCATGGAAAGTCTATTTCAACTTCCTTAGGAACTGTCAAACAGTTGTCCATAGTAGCTGTACATTGTACATTCCCTCCAACAGTGAACAAGCACACCTATCTCTTCACATCCTCTCCAACACTTACAGTTTTCTGACTTTTTAATAGTGGCCTAATAGATGTGAAATTATATCTCATTGTAGTTTTAATTTACATTTCCCTAATCACTAGTAATGTTGAACATTTTTCATGTGTTATTTTGCCGTTTGTATTTCTTGTTTGGACGATCGTTTTTTCAAGTCTTTTTCCCATTCTTTTTCTTTCTTTTGTATATGGCTAACCAGTTCTCCCAGCACCATTTGTAGAATAGACTCTTCTGGCCCAGCTGGGAGGTCTTGACAGCCTTGTCAAAAAACACTTGATTGTAGTCATGAGGGTCTGTTTCTGAATTCTTGATTCAGTTCCATTGGTCAATATTCCTGAATTTATGCCAGAACCATTGTGGTTTTTACCACCATATATAAGTAATAAGCTTTATAGTGAGGAAAAGAGAGTCCTTCCACTTTATTCTTCTTTTTAAAGATATTTTTGGTTATTTGGGGCCACTTACCCTTAAAAATAAATTTGACAATAGGCTTTTCCATTTCTCCAATAAAGGCTGTTGGAACATGTATTGAGATTATGTTGAGCCTGTAAATCAGATTGAATAGAATTGACATCTTGAGGCGTTAGGGGCATGAGCCCCGCCCAGCCCTGCATCATCCTGGAAGGTCCAAGGGATGATTTTAAGTGGTGGAGAAACGCTGGCAGCAGGGCATGGCTCACAGCGCCAGCTGCGTCTCTTTTATGGCAATTTGGGTTTTTAAATTTTATTTTCACATAAATGCAACATTTTGATATGTAGTTTTCCAATCCATGAACACAGAATGTCTTTGCATTTATTTAAGTCTTCTTTGTTTCTTTTAGCAATATTTTACAGTTTTCTGAATACAGGTCTTTATATCCTTGGTTAAGTTTATTACTAAATATTTGATTTTTTAAAATCACTATTATAAATGGATTTTCTTCTGATTTCCTCCTCAGATTCCACATCAATAGTGTATAGAAACCTTTTTTATATTTGCATATTAATTTTGTATCCTGCCTCTTTGCTGAACACATCTATTAGTTCTAATAGTTTTGTTGTAGATTTCACAGGAATTTAAAGTTATAAGATGATATAATTAGTGAATAGTGTAAGATTTACTCCTTAATTTCTTATTTGGGTGCTTTTTATTTCTTTGTCTCACTTATTTGCTCTAGCTAGAACTTCTAGCACAATGTTGAATAACAGTGGTGACGTTGGGCATCCTTGTCTTGTTCCTCATTTCAGTGGGAAAGCTTTCAGTCTTTCACTGTTGTGTACAATATTAGCAATATCTTTTTCATATATGCACATTACCATATTGTCAAAACTTACTTCTATTTCTATCTTTTGTAGTGCTTTTCATCAAGAAAGGATGCTGTATCTTGTCAAATATCTTTTCTGCATCAATCGAGAGGATCATGTGATTTTTCTTCTTCAATTTATCAATGTAGCTTATTACACTAATTGATTTTCTTGTCTTAAACCACCCTTGCACATCTGGGATAAAACCCATTTGATTGTGGTATATAATTCTTTTAATGTGTTTTGGGGTTCTGTTTGCAAGTATGTTGTTGAATAATTTTGCATCTATTTTCATTACGGATATTGGTCTGTAATTTTCTTTTTTTGTAGTATCTTCATTTGGTTTTGATATTAGGGTGTTGTTGGTTTCATAATATGAGTTTAGGAGAGTCACCTCTTGTTCAATTTTTGGAATAGCTTGAGTAAGTTTGGTGTTAGGTCACTTTTGAATGTTTGGTAGAATTCACCTGTAATGTCATTTGGACCCAGGCTTTCCCTTTGGGAAGCTTTTGATGACTTTTTCAATCTCTTCACTTGTGACTGGTTGGTTGAGTTCTATTTCTTCTAGGGCCAGTGTAGATGGTTCATGGATTTGTAGGAATTTGTCCATCTTGTCTACATTGTCTTGTTTTTTTTTTGGCATACAGTTGTCAATAGTATCCTCTTATGATCTCTCTTATTTCTGCATGGTCAGTGGTAATGTCCACCCTCTCATTTCTGATTTTATTTATTTGTGTCTTTTCTCTGTTTATCTTTGTCAGTCTCGCTAAGGGTATGCCGATTTTGTTGATCTTTCCAATGAAACAAATTTTAAAAAATTTTCCATTCTCTCTATTGTTTATAATTCTTGATTTCATCTATTTATGCATTGATCTTTAATATTTCTTTCCATTGGTTTGGTTTGGGATTAGTTTGCTGTTAGTTTTCTAGTTCCTCCAGCTTTGCCATTTTAGCTGTGCCATTAGCGCTTTCCTTTTTTTTAAGGTAAACATTGAGGGCTATACATTTTCCTCTCAGCACTGCCTTTGTGGTACCCCATAGGTTTTGAGATGTTGTCTTCTTTTTTCATTCATTTCAAGATATTGGCAGAATTTTGTTGAAATTTTTTCTTTGTCCCACTGATTATTTAATAGTGTGTTGTTTAATCTCCATTAATTTATGCGTTTTCCTTTTTTCTTCCGTTATTCATTTCCAGCTTCATTCCATTATGATCAGAGTATTGTTTTGTATAATTTCAATGTTTTAAATTCATTGCATCTTGTCTTGTGACTCAAAACATGGTTTATCCTGGAGATAGATCCATGAGCACTTGTAAAGAATCAATATCTTGCTGTTTTGGGGTGAAATGACCTATAAATGTCTATTAGGTTTTTTCATTTATCATATTATTAAAGCTTTCTGTTTCTTTGTTTATCCAATCTAGATTTTCTATCCAATACTGAGAAAGAATATTGAACTCTCCAACTATTATTGTAGAGACATCTATTTCTTGCTTCATTTTTGCCAGGCTGTGCTTCATGTATCTTGGGGTACTCAGGTTAAGTGCATAAATATTTAGTATACTTATTTTTCCTGGTGAATTGCCACTTTTATTAATATATAATGACCTTGTTCACCCATTATATCAGTTTTGCATTAAAAATCTATTCTGTCCAATATTAGTATCATTACTCTGGCTCTTTTTTTGGTTACTATTTACATGGAATACCTTTTTCCAAACTTTCACTTTTAACCGGGTCGTGTCCTTATATTTGATGTGAGTCTCTTGTAGACAGCATATAGATGACTCATTTTTACCCATTCTATCAATCTATGTGTTTTTATTGGAGAGTTCAAGCCTTTAACATTCAATGTTATTACTGTTAAGGCATTACTTACTTCATCCATTTTGTCCTTAGGATTTCTGTTGTCATATCTTATTATTTTCTGTCTTTTTGCCATTTAATATACTGTCCTTAATAATCTACATTTCCATACACTTCTCCATATCTTTTGCCCTTGGTTTTTCTTTTCAGGCTGCAGCACTTCCTTTAGTATCTCTTATAATTCTGGTCTTATGGTAACATATTCTATCTCTTTTGGTTTGTCTGTGAAGACCTTGAACTCTCTCTCATTTTTGAAAGTCAGTTTTGCCAGATACAGAATTCTTGGGTGCTGTTTTCCTCTTTCATTATCTTAAATTCATCATACCATTTTCTTCTTGCCTACATGGTTTCTGATGAGAGATCAGCACTTAATCTTGAGGTTCCCTTTTTTGCTTTTCTCTTACTGTGCTCAGGATCCTTTCTTTATCTCTGATATTTGTCATTCTCAATAGTACTTGGCTCAGAGTAGTTCTATTCAGATTATTCTGTTTTGGGTGTGTTGTCCTTCTTGAATATTGATATTTATATCTTTCATAAGTGTTGGGGAATTTTCAGGCATTATTTTCTTAAATATTCTTTCTGTCGCTTTTCCATTCTCTTCTCCTTCTGGGACAATGATAATGTGTATGTTTGTGCATTTCACATTAGCATTCAATTCTCTGAGTCCTTGTTCCATTATTTCTATTCTTTTCACTTTCTATTCTCTTGTCTTTTCCAGTTCAGGTGTTCTGTCCTTGAAATCAATAATTCTGTCTTTGAACAATTCAAATTTGCTCTTTTCTGCTTCTAATGTATTTTTAAATCTTGTCCATAATGTTTTTCATTCCCATAAGATTGGTTACTTTTCTTTGCAGGCTTTTAACTTGTTATTTATGTTCACCCACTGTCTTCTTAATATCCTTTATTATGTTTTCAGATTTTCTCTCAATTATTTGAATTGATTTAAGACAGTTGTGTGATTATCATTGATTAATTGCCTTCAATACTGTAAGTCTTCAGGATATTTGTTTTTTTTCCTTTGGCTGAGCCAACTATATCTGTTTCTTAGTATGGCCTGTGAGTTTTTGCTGATGTCTAGGTATCTGAATATACTGGTGAATTTACTGTATTTGTCAATTTTTTGCCCTTACTCATTGTTGCTATGTTTTTTTTCACAGCTCTTCTGTGATATTTGGTTCAACTTATTCTAAGTCTTTAAAATTGTCCAACTTAATTTATTAAATTCAGGCCAGGGACTCACTAATGGGGCACAGATTTTCTCCCAGGAATTTGGGAAAAGAGAGCCCTAAAATCAGTTTTTCTCCATGCAGTTTCCAGACTGGCCAGCATATTGTGCATCTTGCTCTATCTTTTTGCCAAGTTTTTCAATCTCTGCTTTCCTGTGGTTTGGTCTGGCCAGAGACAAGATTCAAAATGGGCTCTGCTGGCCAAATTCACTGAAGAGAAGACCCCTGTGTTGTTTTATCAAATTAACTCACATTTGTTGTTTTGTGTTCTCTGTCTCTCTGTCCCTTGCTTTCCTGTGAGTTATGTAGCACTGTCCTTATTGCTGGCCAACAAAGCAGATCCCTTAGACAGATTTTGCTCTTTCTTCATTCATTGTTTTGGTGAGAAACAAGCCTTGCCTGACTACTCTGACAGCATTTTCCTGGAACTCTCTAGCTAAGTAAATTTTCACAATGATGTCAAGCTCTCCCAGTGTGGCCAGCACAGTCTATTCAACAAATGGTGCTGGGAGAACTGGCTATCCATATGCAAAAGAAAGAAAGAAGACCCCTATATCACACCTTACACAAACATTTATTCAAAATAGATCAAGGACTTAAAAATAAATGCAACAACCATAAATATTATTTGAAGAAAATGTAGGAAAACATCATAAATACCTTGTTGTAGGCTCTGATTTCTTAAAACTTACTCCCTAAGTGCCAGCAACAAAAGAAAATAGATAAATAGGACCTCCTCAAAATTAAGCATTTTTGCACCCCAAAGGACTCTGACAAAAGGGTGCAAAGGTGGCTGACTAAATGAAAGAAAATAATTGACAATTACATATCTGAAAAGGATTTAGTATCCATGATATATAAATAGATATTACAACTCACCCAAATATATTTTGTAAACTCATGTGTAGCAGTTTGATATTACTTCTGAATTCCAAAAGTAAATATTGTAATAAGTAAATATTGGTCTATTCCTCTGGGCATGTTAGATTGGATTGGATTCAAAGGTTTCATTTTTACTTGATTAAATTATGATTAAGGCTTTGATTGGGCCATGACAGTAAAATATGGCAGAAGAGCAAGTTAGAGCTTTGATGCTGTAATTATAATGCTGGAACCCTGGGAAGTACACACACAGAGAAACAGATATGTGAGGAATGAGAGAAGGCTCCATTAAACATGGAAGAGGCCCTGGGAAGAGAGATGATCTTTTTGCTTTTTGGAGAGAGCAGAGCAGCTGAGCCCAGAGAGAAATGAGCCCTGGGAATGAGACAAGACTTATCCTAGCCTGCAGCTGAGATTGGAAGAAGCTAGGACCATGGAACCTTGGGAGGAGGAGGAAGACTGCAGACATCACCTACCATCTTACTCCAACATGTGACAACAGACTTTGGTGAGGGATGTAACTTATGCTTTATGGCCTGGTAACTGTAAATATCTACTCCAAATAAATACACTTTGTAAAACCCAACAGAGTTCTGGTATTTTGCATCAGCACCCCTTTGGCTAATACATCATGGAATTAATATTTAGAATTTAGGTCACCAGAAAATAAAATGTGGGTAGAGAATGGAAAGCTGAGGGTTAATCTGCACAGAACTAGTAAAAGGTTCTTAAATATTTGGAAATGAAGAAAAATTAAGAAAATGGTGAGGGCACATCACAGTGCTTGTAACAAGCAGAGTCATTATATTGGTAGTAGAGTGGTTAAAGGATACATCTAAGGTCATGTATATTAGGAAAGTTTAAAAATGTAATATGGGACAGTAAAACATAGTAAAACCTCATGTAAAACATGAATATGGGTGATATTGCTTACATAAAACAGTTTTTACAGAAAAAGAATTACAAATAAGTTAGAGAGATAAATACAGAAAACCAGCTATGTATGGCAGAATAAGTACAGAGAGATTGAGAGGTGATGAGGTGGTTTTTTTTGTTTGTTTGTTTTCTTTTCTTTTCTATTATTTTTGGAATAAGGAAAATGCTATAAAAATGAAGTGGTGAATACACAACTATGTGATTATTCCCAATACCATTGACTATACAATTTGGAGGGATTTATGTTATATTAATATGTATCAATAAAACTGATATATAAAAAATATTTCTTTGACCATAGATGTGAAGGTCTATTTGTTGTTGTTGTTGTTCTTGTTCTTTGAAGATCTATTTTAGAGTTCTTGATTTGGTTCCATTGGTTCATCTGTCTGAATTTATGACATTACCATGCTGTTTTTACAAGTGTAGCTCAGTAATATGCTTTAAAGTCATGAAGTGAGAATCCTTCAACTTCATTATCCTTTTTAAAAATATTTTTGGCTATTTGGGACCCCTTTCCATTCCAAATAAACTTGATAATTGGCTTTTCATTTTTTGCCAAAAAGGCTGTTGCAATTTTTATTGAGATTGTCTTGAATTTGTAAATCAATTTGGGTAGAATTGACACTCTGATGATGTTTAGTCTTCCAATCTATGAACACAGTATGTCCTTCCATTTATTTAAGTCTTCTTTGGATTCTTTTAGCAATGTTTTGTAGTTTTCTGAATATTGGGCCTTATGACCCTTTTTAAGTTTATTACTAAACATTTGATTTTTTAAGTCACTATTATAAATGGATTTTCTTCTGATGTCCTCCTCAGATTGCACATCAGTAGTATATAGAAATGCTATTTATTTTTCTTGTCCATCTTGAATCCCACCATACTGCTGAACTCATATTAGTTCTAGTAGCTTTGTTTTGGATTTCTCAGAATTTTTAGATATAGATTCATATCATGAGTGAATAGTGAAAATTTTACTTCTTCCGTTCCTATTTGGGAGCCTTTTATTTATTTATCTAGCTTAATTGCTTTAGCTAGAACTTCTAGCACAATATTGAGTAACAGAGGTGATAGTAGGCATTCTTGTTCCTGATCTCAGCACAAAAGTCTTCATTCTTTCACTGTTGAGTACAATATTAACTGTAGGTTTTTCTTACGTGCACTTTACCTTACTGAGAAAGTTTCCTTTTATTCCTATCTTCTGGAGTTTGTTTGTTTTTTAATCAAGAAAGTTTGCAATATTTTCTCAAGCAACTTTTATGCATCAATCTAGAGAATCATGTGATTTTTCTTTTTCAATTTATCAGTGTTGTGTATTACACTAATTGATTTTCTTGTCTTCAACCACCCTTGCTTGCTTGGGATAAAATCATTTGAAAGTTGTGTATTGCAAATAAGCAATTACTTATGAACCTGTGTATTACATTTAATATGAACCCGTGGCTCCAGTCTTCATTAAGCACCCAGTGGACTAAAAACTTATGTCCAAAGGAACATATACAAGACTTTCCAGGAACTTTATTCCTAATAAGTAAAGCAGTGATATGGCTTTGGTGGCCATTAAAGGAAAATTGTTTAATAAAATGTGAAATATTTAGAAAATTTAGTATTACTCAAACAATAATATTAGTAGACTAATGTACTGCCAACGAAATGGATGACCCTCACAAACATTAATACAACTTTGAAAAAGATCCTTGTAAATATGATTGACAATTTCATGATGTGATTAACCATTGTGTTTATCTAAATGTTTATTGCAGGAAAACTATCTTATGGTAAAAGCAGTAAGTAAATGAATGGACCAAAAGTTCTAGTGAAGATTTACTAGAAAGGGCCAAGGTAATTCACTGGGATTAGGGTAATATACTATATTTTGTTAGATTTTGCATAACACAGGTAATATATTTGTCAAATTTCTTAGAATAACAGTTTAAATTTTATGATTTTACTCTAAATACAGCTAATAAACAAGATGGTGCCATACTCAAATAATTATCTTTACTTAACAGTATGCATCTGGAAGTGCTTAGGGGTAAATAGAATTAATGTTTGCAAATTACCTTGAATGTATATAATTTAAAAAGATTAAAAAAATCAAAGAGTTATTGGGTTAAAGTAAAAAAGGACAAATGGTTGAATAGACATATGATAAAAATAAGTTTTGCAAAATGTTCTGTAAAACATGAGATAAATCATTAGTATACATGTGTTCAAAGTATAATTCTTTCAACATTACTAAATGTAAATTTTTCCTTAGAATTATTTCTACAAATAGAAATATATTAATATTGCTTAAAAATAAGACAAGTCTAGAAAAGTTAAATAATTTGTTGTGAATTTATAAAAAATATATGCCTATTATGGTTAAAAAACTTTAAAAAATCTGCATTACACCCCATATAGAGCAAAATAATTTGTTTGGAATAGTGTAGCATTTTAAATAATGTCATTATCATTATCTTAAAGACAAGAATATAATAGGTAACACAACCCATTAAAAACTATTTTAAAGGAAAAGAGAAACATATATATATATAAAAATAAAAAGATGAGTTAAACTATATATATATATATATATAGTTTAACTCATCTTTTTTAAATTTTATTTTGTACATTTAATAATTGAAAATTTAAACAATCAAAAACTGAAAAGAAAGCACAGTTGAATAAAAATATACATTTCTCAATTAAATGTACTGGGTACCTATAAGTATTTTGAATCATACAATATGTTACACAATATATTTGGTTCATATTAATGCAATCAAAAGAAACATATTAAGTTAAAGAAGAATGCATTACTCAAGTCCACATAGGCAATTCAGAAAAATCTATAGCTTTTCTACACACTAATGAGCAATCTGAAGAGGAAGTCAAAAACAATTCCATTTAGAGTAGTATCTAAAAGAATCACGTTATTTAGGAATAAATTTAAACAAGACATAAAGGAGGTGTATTTAGAAAACCACAAAACATTACAAAAAGAAACCAATGATGAGCTAAATAAAGGAAAGAATTTTCAATGTTCACATGTTGGAAGACTAATATTAAAATGTCAATTCTACCCAAAAGTGATCTACAAATTAATGCGATCCTGATTTTAAAAATTCCAATATCCTTCTTTGTAAAATTGTGAAAACCATTTATCAAATTTATCTGGTAGGGTAAGGGTCCTTGAATAGCCAAACATATTTTTAAAAAAATGAAGTTAGAGGACTCTTAGTTCCAGACTTTAAAACATATTATCTAGCTACAGTGGTGAAAACAGCATGTAACTGGCATAAATATAGATCAGCCAATGGAATCAATTCAAGAGTTTGGAAATAGACCTTCATATCTATGATCAAATGATTTTTGAGAAGGTTCGCAAACCGATTCAGCTGAATCAATGCCTATTCATTAAATGGTGCTTGGAAAACTGAATATCCATATCTAAAAGAAAGAAAGAGGAACCTTATCTCACACCTTATACAAAAATTAGTTTAACATGGATCAAGGACATAAATAATGAGAACCATAAAAATCCTAGAAGAATATTTAGAAAAAGCATCTTCAAGATTTTTCAGTTAGTGGTTTGTTGGACTTTACATCCAAAAGTACAAGGAAAAACAGGGAAAAAAATAGGTTATGGTACTCTTCAATATTAAACACTTTTATATTTCAAATGATTTTGTCAAAAAGGTGAAAAGACAGCCAACTTAATGGGAAAAAATCTTCAGAAACTTTATATCAACTGAGGGATTTATCTTCATGTTATGTAAAGATATTACACAACGGCAAAATGACAAGCAGCCCAATTAAAAATTGGGAAAATAATTGAATAGACATTTTTCAGAAATGGAAATACAAATGGCCAAATGACACATGAACAAATATTCAACATCACTAGCAATTAAGGAAATGCACATCAAAGGTACAATGAGATATCATCTTGCAGCATACCGAATGATCATTATTTAAGGAAAAAAATCCCAGAAAACTATACATACTGGAGAGGAAGTGGAGGAATAAGAACACTCCTTCCCTGTTAGTGGGAGTATAAAATGGTGCATCTTTGTGGAAGATGAATGGCAGTTTCTCTGTAAACTAAATATGTGATCCAGTAATTCCACTACTAAGAATATATTCAGAAGAACTGAAAGCAAGAATGTTAACAGAAATTGCACACCAGTGTTCATAGTGGCATTATCCACAATTGCTAAAAGATAGAAACAACAATGTACATTTACCAATGAATGGGTAAACAAAATGTGGTATATTCATATGATGTAATATCACAGGAAAAAATCAATTGAGGAAACTCATGAAAAAATGGAGAAAACTTGAGGATATTATATTGAGTGAAATAAGCCAAACACAAAAGGACAGATATTGTATTGTCTCACTGATATGAACTAAATACAATGAGTAGACTTAAGGAGTTATTTCATCATGTCTTTTCTCTGTCAGTTGAGATGATAACTAGCTTTTTCTTTCTTTTTGTTAATGTGATGTAGTAAATTGATTTTCTTATGTTGAACCACCCTTCATACCTGGGATGGATTAAATTTGCAATTATTTTGTTAAAGATTTTGGCCTCTATATTCATAAGAGAAATTGGTCTCTAATTTTCTTTGCATAAAATATCATTTTCTGGCTTTGGTATTAGACAGCTGTTGGCCTCAAAGAATGAGTTTCCTCCACTTCAATTTTTGGAAGAGTTTTAACAGGATTAGTATTCTTTCTTCTTGTAATTGATTGGTAGATTTCAACTGTGAAACCATCTGTTCCTGAGCTTTCCTTTGTTGGGAAGTTTTGGATGACAGATTCAATCCCTTTATTTGTAATTGTTCTGTTGAAGACATTATAGTCAATGTAGGATATTTGTCTGTTTTTAGGAATTTGTTCATTTCATCTAATTTGTCTAATTTCCTGGCATACAGTTGTTCATGTTATCCTCTTATAATCCATTTTGTTTTGGGGGGGGGCGGGCATGGTAAAGTCCACCCTCTCATTTCTGATTTTATCTACTTCATTTTTGTTTTCTCTGTCAGTCCAACTAAGAATTTGTCAATTTTACTGATTTTTTTTTCAAAGAACCAACTTTTGACTTTGTTTATTCTATTGCTATATTTTATTCTCAATTTCATTTATTTCTGTTCTAACCTTGATTATTTCTTTCCTCTGCTTGCTTTGGGATTAGTTTGCTGTTCTTATGTTAGTTCTCCCAGTTGTGCAAATAGATAATTGATTTTACCTCTATTTTTAATGTAAGTATTTAGGGCTATAAATTTCCTTCTCAGCAATGCTTTCACTGCATCCCAAATGTTACTATATATATTTTTTGTTACTATATTTTTATCTCATTTTCATTCATCTTAAGAAATTTACTGATTTCCTTTTCAATTTCTTCTTTGACACACTGATTGTTTGAGTGTGTTATTTAAATACCATTTTTCATGAAATTTCCAATTTTCTGCCTATTGGTATCCTGCTCATTCCATTATGGTCAGAGAAAATTATTTGTATAATTTCAATATATGTAATTTATTGAGACTTGTTTTGTGATCCAAAATGGATCTGGAGAGGGATCCATGTGCAATTGAAAAAAATGAACATCCTGCTATTTTGGGGTGTGTCTTAGTCAGCCAAAGGGGTGCTGATGCAAAATACCAGAAATTGGTTGGTTTTTATAAAGGGTATTTATTTATGGTAGAAGCTTACAGATACTAGGCCATAAAATGCAAATTACCTTCCTCATCAAAGTCTATTGCTATGTGTTGTGATAAGATGGCTGCAGAAGTCTGCAAGGGTTCAGGCTTCCTGAACTCATCTCTTCCTGGGGCTGACCTCTCTCTGGGCTCAGCTGCTCTACTTTCTCCACAAGGCCAGCTGCAGACTTTCAAGTGAACAGCACTCTCTCTCTCCCAGGGGCTCAATGATCTTCAGGTCCAGCTGTTCTGCATTTTCCTGTGTGTTTACTTCTGGGGCTCCAGCTCAAAACTCTCAACTCTTGTCCTTTGTCATGTCTTTTCACTGTGAGTCCCCACCCACCAAGGGAGCAGGGATGCAATGTCCTACTGATGTGGCCCAATACTGCCTTAATCATTATTTAAAAAGTGACACCTCAGAATCCAATATAATATAATAAGCCTGGAGGGAAAGAACACTTTACAAACATAATCCAATAAATATTTTTGGAATTCATAAACAGTATCAAACTGTCACAAGGTGCAATGTTCTGTATATGTCTGTTAGGTCTAGTTCTTTCATTATTATGTTAGTCAGCCAAAGGGGTGCTAATGTAAAATACCAAAAATGGGTTGGTCTTTATAAAGGGTATTTATTTGGGGTAGAAGTCCACAGATACCAGGCCATAAAGCATTAAGTTTCTTCTCTCACCACAGTCCATTGCCACATGTTAGAGCAAGACAGCTGCTGGCGTTTGCCAGGGTTCAGGCTTCTGGAGTTCCTCTCTTCCCAGGGCTGTGCTTTTCTCCAGGCTTAGCTTCTGTTTCCTCCACAAGATCAGCTGTAGACGATCAGGTAAATGGCATGCTTCTCGTCTCCTGGGGCCTTCTTTCCAACATCAAAACTGCTTCTCAAAAGACTGCTTCAACTGTCCTTTGCCTTGCCTTTTATATTCGATTCCCCACCCCCAAAGGGGTGGGGCTGAACGCCCTAATCCTAACCTAATCATGCCCAGATTAACAGATCAGTTTACAAGCATGATTCAATTATATTTTTGGAATTCATAATTACATCAAACTGTCACAATTATATTATTCAAGTTCTCAATTTCCTTAATGGAATTCTGTGTAGATGTTCCATCCATTGATGAATGTTAAACATCTTTTGCACAAACTTATACAGCACAGCCCATCCTTTGTTATTTTGGAACATATACAGATATCTTTAAACCATATGTAATCTCTAAATAAAAAGAAGTCATAATACAACTTTCCTGTGTAAAACTGGAAACATATTAACTTTTCCCCCATAAGATGAGTCATATTCTCTCTTAACTTTGGTATCCTGTAACTTAAGTTCTTTATCATAAAGTTAATACAACTTCTGGTATATGATAAAGGGATAAGATAGGGAAGAAAATAAAGATCTATATGTATTCAAAATGAAACTAGGACAAATATCCATAACTGATATAAAGTCCTCATTTCTTTAATTTATAATATAATCATAGCTTGTTTTTGTAACTTTCTTTTACCACACATTCCATATTTCCTTTATCTTCAGCAATTACCTCAGCTGGCTCATGGATCTTTTTCTGTACTGGTGAACAAACTTTCATTCTTCAAGTTTCTTGGTCATTAGTGATCCTGCCAGATTGAGATATTGCAGTTTTTCATTAATTTTATCACAAGGCATGGAAATACTAGGAGATACTGTAGGGGTTTTCTGTATTCCAGGCAAACTCTTCTGTACCTCCATTGTTTATTAGCACTCCTATTTTCCCTTGATAAGAATTAATCACATCATCCAGTAAACTAACTCCTTTTTTTCCTTTGTCTGTTGATTCAGAGGCATGAGGAACCCAAAGTGTCTCGTTGGCAGTCTTAACTTGCTGTTCAATGGAATCATTGTTTCTCATGGTGAAAGTGCTTCTTTTTGACATCGAGTCCTGTAGACAAGCAGAGCTTAATGTTTCAGGAACAGGGAGCAAACATTTTTCAACTGGATTACTAGAGGTAATGGTAAGTGGTGCCACTCCCACCTCCAACCCTTTTTTACAGAACCCATTTAATCCTGGCTATAGAAGAATAAAACAATGTAGATTGCACACGGATTTAGAGAGTGTTTAGCCTCCTGGAGAACTTTGCATGAGCCTTGAAATGTTTTGCCTCCCAGTTGTCACTATATGTGAGTCTTCAAATGGCCATTCCACAATTCTATCAATCCAGTTGCATTAGTATGATGGAGAAGATGATAAGATGAGTGAACTTCAGGAGCATGTGCCCATACCCATACCTCATTTTCTGGGATGAGGGTTTCTTGATCAGAAACAATGCTCTGTGGAATACCATGGCTGTGGACAAGGCATTCTGCATCTAACATCCACAGATGTTCAAAACTTTACATGCATGGAAGGCAAAACTATTTCCAAAATTTGTGCCTATTTCTGTTAAAACAAAATGTTGCCTTTTCCATGATGGAAGTGGCTCAGCTTAATCAACTTGTCACTATGTAGCATACTGACTACCTTGGAGAATGATGTCATATCAAAGTGTTGGTCTGTGCTGCTGGTAGATTGGGCACTCAGCAGTGGCTGTAGCCTGGTCATCCTTGGCAAGTGAAAGTCTTTGGAGCTGAACCTGTGCATAAGCTCCATCCCTACCTTCATGGCCACTTTGTTCTTGAACCCATTGGGCAATGACAGGAGTGACTAGAGAAAGAAGCTGACTGGTATCCACAGAATGGGTCATGCTCAAAATGACTACTAAAATCCTCCCCTGAAGTCACTGTCTGGAGAGCATTAATAGGACACATAAAGGTTTCTATGTTTTGTTTTTTATTTCCCACTGCATAATTCTCCCCAAACCTGTTTTTCACCTATTCTCTTTTCTTGTTACTTCCAAGTCTTTGGCCATCCATGCAAAACACTAGCCAGACACCATGAGTCAGTATATAAATTCATCTCTGATCATTTCTCCTTACAGGTAAATTGAACAGCCAGGGAAAATGCTCAAATATCTGCCCTCTGGGAGCATTCCCATTACTACTGTCTTTCAAGGATGTCAGGAAAGGAGCTGTACTGCTGCAGGTGCCCACTTTCAGGTGTAATTTGTATATTGTACAGAACCACCTGTAAAGCAGGCCTGAGTGTTCTTCCTCATTCAACTGAACATAAGGAACTACCCAAGAGTCAATGGTCTAGGTAAAAGAGGATAATGTGTCAGGATTGGGGGCCAGTGGCATTTGAGCCATTTCCATGCCTTTGGGGCCAATGGCCTTTGAGCCATTTCCTTAACTTACTTGTGTCTTCAGGGCTTGCACAGCCTGGTTTCATATATCCCACTTCCATTTGATGTTGGGGTGTTGCTGTGCCTGTCAAACTTTATGGGTTGGTGTGTCTGACAACATCCATGTCATGATAGGAAACCCAATTCTCCTGGTAATATTGTAGCTTATGTTTAAAATTTTTGTCTCTACCAAAACCAAGAAAAGGTCAAAAGCTGTTTCTCTAAGGGTTAGTAATTATCTGCAGAGGATGTCAGGTCTATGTTTCAAAATCCTAAGAGTGTTTACTGTAATTCTCCTACTGGGGCCTAAAGGGGTTCCAGATAACATCTCTATTTGCCATTGAAAATACCAGCAACATTAGATATAGTGGATCATATGGCCCAAGTGGCACAGCAGCTTGCATAGCAACTTGGACATGTTGCAGAGCCTTATCTTGTTCTGGTTCCCACTCAAAACCAACAGCTTTTTAGTAAATCAGTAAATGGGCCCTGGTAGCTAATCCAAATGAAAAAAAATGTCCCCAAAATCCATAGAAGCCAACTAGACATTGTAAATCTTTTTGGTTTTATGAGGAATGAGATGCAATAACATCTTTCGCCTAAGAAGGGATATCTCAATATACCCCATATCACTGAACATTTAAAAATATACCTGATATGGAAGGACCCTGAATTTCTTGTTGGATTTATCTCCCACACTCTGAGATGCAAATGCCTTACCAGTAAGTCTAGAGTAATTGCTCTTTCTTGCTGATTATTTCCAATGAAATTGACATTTTCATTATTATGGATTAATGTGAAGCTTTATGGATGTGAAAGGTGATCAATGTCCCTGCAGACTAGATTATGACACAAGGCTGGGGAGTTGATATACCACTGAATTAGGACTGTGAAGGTGTATTGCTGGCCATCATGTGGAAAGAAAACTGTTACTTCTGGTCTTTACTAACAGAAATGGGGAAAAAGTATTTGTCAGATAAATAGCTACATATCAGTTACTAGTCAATCTATTAATTTACTCACACAGTGATACCACAACCATAACAAGAGCTGAAACTCAAGTAACCACCTGGATAGGTTTACAATAATCCTTTGTCATCATCCAAAGTCCACCTGTTTTCTACACAGGACAAATGGGATAACTGAATAGGGATGTAGTGGTAAACACCACCCCTGCACTTTTTTTTTAATAATTTTTTTTTTAAAGATACTTAGATTACATAAATGTTACACAAAAATTGTAGGGATTCCCATGTGCCCCACATTCCACTCCTCCCACAACCTCCCACATAATGATCCTTTATTAGAGTTTATGCAATAGATATACACATCTTAGGGCTTTACCACTAAGCATGGACCACAGTTCACATTGTAGACCACACTCTCTCACACGCAGTTCTGCATATTATAAGGTGATATAAAATGGCCTATATCTGTCATTGCAATGTCACTCAGGATAATTCCCAAGTCCCAAAAAAGCCCCTGTATTACAACTGCTTTTCCCTCTCCCTGCCCCTAAAGTGTCCAGTGGCCACTGGGTCCACATTAATGTTGTAATTACTTCCATTGTGTGAATCACAATATGTCTATAACAGAATACCAGTAAGTCCACTCTAATCCATAGCTCTACCCCCATCCTGAGGAGTCCGAGATGGTGATGTCCACTCCACCTCCAAGTGAGAGGGGGCTTAAGGCTAAGATGGATGGGATTATCCTGCCTGCAGCTGCAGACTCTCTCCATTCCCTGAGATGGCTGTTGTCCATCACCTCCTCCGTACCAGGGGTCCAGGGTGTGGAGTAGGAGCTGTGGAGTAGGAGTTGCAGCTCCAACTAGATTCCAGGCCCAGCTGGCACATGGACAGCCCAAAGACTCCAGTCTCTGGAAGTGCACCTACAATCTCTGGCACCACATATAGGTAACGCTTATGCACATCTCAATAGGACCTCATAGGCTTCCAATGTGGATATCACCCCAAACAGAGGGGCTCCTGAAGGTTCTGGAGACACTAGGTCCTATATCAGGGCAGATAACCCCAGATTTTTGTGCTTTATCAGTGGGCCCTACTTTGGAATCCTTGCTCCTGAGAGTGATAGAGTTGGACCCAAATATGTCTTCCCTGCACATGGTCCATTTGTCCCTTCTCTTCACCCTTGCATTCTTAATCTCCTTAATGGTGGCACTAATCTCTGCAACCCCTCCAGGAATGCAGTATTGTTTCCATTTACTATTTTCCTTCATAGAGGCTGTTCTAGGAAGTTTCATGTGGTCTTTCCTTCCATGTTGCCCTCACACCATAAGTCAGGGAAACAATGTGGTTATTCTGGCAGTTGAAATAGAGGTATCTGAATACCTCTAATTGAATTATGCATTCTGAAACTGGAGAAATAGTCACATAATGAATCCAGGGACCCACCGGATCCAATGGGAGATAGCCTGAGCTAAAGCACCATTGATCACCTGACTTCTAAAATCCCTTATTTTAACTAGTGGACCACAAATGATGTTTTAGGACTTCTGGAATTAATGTCAGTACTTAGTGGCTAATAATCCAGGTTTTATCTGATCATTTCACTTTCCCCAGTGCACTCCAGTAAAAGACCATAAGTCTATTTGGGAAAGCTATCATAAAGACAGTATAAATTTTTGTTAATGCAGAATGATTCATCACCAAGGAGACCTAGACTTACCATCATTCAAGGGTTTCTGAATCTGTAACCTTTCTCAAGTCAGTAAATAGATTGAGAGGGGTGACTTTCTGTTTTTGTGATTCAATTTAGAGTTTTGTTCATTTGTCCTAGATCAACTTTGCTTATTCAGGTCAAGTAATAATTTAGTAGAGAGCCCAAGTATTTTACTTCTAGGTACACCATGACAAAATAGCCAACACCATAGGTCTCCGTAAGTCAGACTATTCTGATTACTGCTTTGACTTTGCTGTCCATTATGAGAGCCACACCTACTTTGCTTTCATGATTAATGCTGTCACTGGATTTCTGTCAACCCAGCATCTGATCATCCTCATTGTCTTTAAGGATCCAAGTGCAGTGACAGCAGTTCCCGCAGTATGAGCTTGACCTACAGAGAATAAACTACCACAGAGCTTTTCAGAGATAATTGGGTTTCTTTGACAAGTTTATTTCTCACATTCTTGGTGAATGGCACGTCCTCTGGACAGTCCTTTAATGAGTAAGCAGGTCTTACATGATAAATCCATTCTAATAATCCAATTTCTCTAAGCTTTTGGATTCTCTCATCTATATTATTCAGGGAAGTTCTTGTATTTCAACTTCAGGCAATGTAACCCACCTTTGGTGCATGTTTCAGGCAAGGACCAGAACAAACTGTTAAGTCCCTTTCTAACATCCCAATCCATATTTTATCCAGAATATCTTCTAAGTGGTCCATATCAGTAAATTCAAATTTATAGAAATTTATGTTCTTTACACCACAATCCCAAACCCTTAATATCTTTTCTCATGGCTTTTCTCCTAATTTTTCCATATAAATTAGATAAATCATGAATCTTTTTAGGATGTAACACACTTCTTCATGGGTTATGCTTTCTACCTCTCCATTTGTGGATTGTTGGGACTTCAGTTTAATTATAGGTATAAATTTTAAAAAGGGTGATGGATGTGATTCATGAGAGGAATTCTCAGCATCTTGCAAACCAACTAACTCAGGGCATTCTATTGCATTTTCATCTGGTGAAACAGGATCAATCTCTTCAAACAGAGGTTTTTAGGCAAGTTATTGTGGGGGCAGCTATAGGTTTACCAGGCACTCTTTGTTTAGTATCTCCAGATGGAGGTTGGATGTCTGACTCCTCAGGGATGACTGAAGGCATATTGGCTAATTCCTCAAATCATACCATTATAACTTTATCTGGCAAAAAATACTCATCAGAATCCATGGTTTCAATGTCCTCACCATTAACCTTTCTATCTATATGTAACTATTACAATTTTGGGGCTTTCATTCCTTTTGAAGCAACACTCCCTTTTTAACAGCAGACATCCAGCAAGGTTGGGAATTTAATTTCTGTTGTAAGCCAGCAACTTGCACAATGAGACTCTGAGTCTGGTTTAAAGAATTTGCAAGCCTGTGGCTATAAGAAAAGTTTCTTTCAGGTCACACTTAGAAATTTTCATATCCCTCATGCTTTGCTTATGCTCAGAATTTGAAACTTTGAGTTCATTCTTGTTTGTAACAACTGTATCTGGCATATTTAGGAAAAATCTAGCATTATACTTTTAACTCTACAAAACTCTATTAAGGAATCAAATAAATTGTCACTCAAAGCTATTCCTCTTATTGGCATTTAAGTAGCAGTATCCAATGATGGTATTTTTCATATCACTATTGTCAGTTCATGCCATGTTCTATCAGTGACACCTTGATTATTGGAAACATTGTCATTAATGGCTTTGAATCCAATCAGATTAGAAAAACAATTCCCAAAAACTCAGAATCAATTCAGAAATCTCTTACTTAAAATTCAGTTTTTCAAGAAACACCACCAATAGCAAATTTGTATTAGACAAGCTTCCCCAGGGAAACAATGTACAGGAAAATATACAAATATACACTGTATATATAGGAATTTTAAGAATTGGATTAGGCAACTGTGGTGATGAGCAAGTCTGAATTCCAAAGGGAAGCCTGAAAACTTTGAACTCCAGTGAAGGTTTTCAATAATTTTCCCACAAGTAGCTGGCTTGCTGAAGTAGAGGGATAAATTCTTCCTTCTGATCTCTGAAATCACACAATCTCCCTTTCAATCCTTCAGCAGATTGGTTGAGATTTCTTTAATTGGTGAAGGCAACATCCTTAGTTGATTATAGATGCCATAGATGCAATCAACCTACTGATGATTTAAAGCCACACAGGGTCCTCACAATAAGAATTAGGCCAGGGCTAGCTTGACCAAACAACTAGACACCATAAACTCTCAAGATGACATGTAAACTTAACCATCACTTGTAGGAAAAATATTGACTTCATCTATCTTTTTTATCTTTAATTAATCTATTTATATCTACCTATCTATTGCATAAGAAAATGTTTGTGTATGAGTTTATAGGATTTGCAATGTTTGCATTTAATTTTTTCTAATTTATTTGAAGTAATAGAAAAATCAAGTAAGTTAACAGTGGAGAAAGCATCCTTAACATGTATGCTAAAACAACAACAACAACAGCATTGCAGAAATATGTTTGAGACACTATCTTTTCAGGAGATATAGATTGAAATGACTCTATAGGTGGATATTGAACCAATGGACAAATATATTAGAGAAGAACTCCTCATTCCTAAGTGTTGGTATCAGGCAGATTTTCCAAATCAAGGGATAACCAGCAAATTTCCTAAAGAAAATGAAAACGAAAATAAAGGTGCTCAAGTGGGTATTTATGATTCTTTCTTATTTGGAACTTATGGAACTATCAAATGTTCTCTCCACTCTTAACCTCAGGTCAATTCTATCAATTTACAAGTTCCATAAGTAATGTTGATCCAGGAAAGAATTCTAAATAACTTCAGTCACAGGAAACCCATAATCATACAGAGTACAGTTCCTTCTGACATAATATGAGACCATTTGTGTTCACTAGTTTTAATATTATACCCACATAAATATAAACATACCTACAAATCTGCACAAAAAAGTGAAATAATTTTAATGGAAATAAAAAAAGTATCAAAATATTTATTTCAAAAAAATCATATGAATATGGAGAACAGTGTGCAATGAGAAATGAATAATGAGACAATTTCACAGACTTTAAAAATATTAAAGTGATATAAATTAAATGCAGTTAAGAATTTATTGTGCAGAAAATGTAAATAAATAAAGACAAAAAAGAGAAGATTATTTGAAAAATAGAAGAAAACAGAGACTTGCAAAAGAGTATAGAATAAGAATTCGCCACTTTCACCAGGGTTAAAAGCAGCAAATGAGGCAAAACAAAGAAAATAAAATATACAGGAATTTGAGTAGAAGAAACAGCCCTTGTATTGGCAGCAGATTTAATCTGAAAGTGAAGGATAAATAAAAATCTACACAAATTTTATGTAAATGACATTTTAATCTGGTTGAGAAGGCAATTGCATGCAAAATGTCAATAATGTAATAGGAAATATCTATAGACTAGTATAGAAAATAGAAAATGGGCTTAAATGAGACTATTTAAAATAGCGTGGAATATTTATAGCAGATCTGTAGCAGAGATATTCAAGATATTAAGGAGAAAATTTTAAAAATAATTCATAGAGAGATATTAAAGAAGAACTAAACAAATGGAGTGAATGATCAAATTTATTGATTTGTGGACTCAATATTATAAATGTGTCACTTATATTAATTTATAAAATGACACCAGAATAAAAATCCAAACAAATATTTTTCTTTAGAATTTGACAAAGTGGTCCTAAGTTTCATAGTAATCTCAAATATAATATGTAATTCAAAGAAAGGAATTGTATATATATATATACACAATTACAGATTTAGCACTGTACTGTGTGGAAGTGGTATGCATATTTCAGTAAATGGTGCCAGGAATTTGATTAAAATTATTTGAAAAATAAAATTGCATTCATATTTATGAACATACACAAACCAAATGTAACTGGATTAAAGCATAGAATATTGAAAACAGGATAATCAAAATGAGCAATATGAGCAAAGAAAACACTCCCATTTTGCTGATATGAGTACTAATTTGTACAATCAATTTGAAAAATAGTGTAGCATTGTGTCAAAATACTTAGATATTGTCTTTGAGTGAACCCTCAATTCTTGCTTAGATTTAGTTCAAATTCATGTTTAATATTTATTGTGTGTTAAATATAGCTGTTTGCGTTGGAGCCAAAACTCATTGTGCAGCCTCTACCCAAGTGTCAAAGAGAAAACAGTTTATGCAAATATAATCAAGCTCTTATATCCACATTCTCTCTTCTTTTGCTTTTTATTTAACTAATCTTACTGTATCCTCAACCTTTATATCAATGGGGTACTGGAGTACAATCACCTTAAAGGAAACATTATTAAATATTAAGAATAATTCAAAGTATATCAAACTTACTGTATTAAAATTAAATATTTGAATAGCCAAAAACAATAGGCATGTTTTGTAGCAAGAGACAAATTTTTTAATTGTAGCCATTGAAATTATAATTCATGGGTTAATGCATAATTTAATTCCAGAAAGTTTGAAACCTATAAGGAAGAGAGAGATCTTGTTACTAATATATGTTCCAGATAATCCTTTAAAATAGACTTATTAAATCTATTCTTATTTCCAAGAGTTGTATTTATATATTCTCCTGGATAATAGACAAATGTGCATGGCCCTATGTTTCTGGAACAGATTTATATCATCTTAACTGCTCAATATTTTAGAAGCAACCCTTGAGAGATATTGGCTTCACAGAAGACTTAGCACAGTACTAGGTGAAAAGTAGTTAATACAAGCCTGACCTGACTGCGTGAGATGGGTTTTACCAATCTACTAATTCACTAGCTGATTTTGTGTTTCTTCCTTGGATATATTTAAACCATAAATTTCCTAATCTCTAGAATGATGAGAAGGGCTGGCTGTCATATCCCTAACCTGGGACACACAGAAAAACTATAGTTGCAACCATGATTGTATCATGTTAATGTATGGGAGAATTGAAAAATAAGGACTTACGGAGAGTTATAAAAGCTCTCAAGATCAAGCCATATTTCCTGAGTTCGTTTGAGAATCACATAACTGAAATCTAGCCAGTTTCCACTCATCTGTTAGCCTGTTCAAGATTTAAATCATTTCTTTATGATTTAATGCACACATCTTCATATCATATCTCTTTGCAATATCTTCCATAGACATATAGTCTAATTTGAATGTATTTCTCTCTCATCCTGATGAATACATCATCAAAATAATAGTAAGGAAAAATAAAATATATGAATATCAGTGATGAAGACAATAAGAAGGTTCTCATGAATTCATTGCAATAAATTTTGTAATCAATATTGGAAAATTGGTATCTAATGAACAGAAAAAGAAGCCTTAGGTGATAACATATATGGTAGCACAATGAGGGGTAGATTGTTTTGGATATCTTAAATATAAAAAATTTGTAGCTGATTGGAAAGGGAAAGATCATGTAATGCTGATACCTGGTATATTGACTGAGTTTTCTTGAAGAAGAATAAAATCATTTACCCTCATCCTGATAACACTAGGAGCACTCAACAGGCAGCCATGCACAGATTAAAACTATCTGAAGGTTGATGATTTTTTAAATAGATACTGAAAAAATTGCCAGGAAAATCCATGGTCAGCTTTTTTGGATTGAAGCCTAAGAGGAAAGAGATATGCAATGTACTATGGATGGGGCACTAAAAATTATGGCCTGCTGCAAACTTATATACTCCCCCTTTTTAATGAGAGAAACAACTCTTCAAGATTGCCAACACTGGCACAGTTCTCAGTGCTATATCCTTATTGAGTCCTCACACCCAGTATAGTTTCTTAGCTCTAATCATGTTATTACTTAGACCAGACATATATGAATGCATGGAAATATGTTTACAAAAGAGTGTTTCTCTAGCCCAAAGCACTCAATATTTACCTGTGGCATGGCATTATCTAGTATGATATATATTAAGTTCAACATTAACAACAGAAAATAATCTAAATAAATGAAAGAATTTAATATGAGATCAAGTTCCAACAACCTTTCAGTCATTGTGTCACATTTACAATGTTTTGAAAAATATTTTTTAAAACTTTGCCTGAACACACCCAATATTAATTTTAGGTTTTCTTAAATATCAAATGGTAATCCAAGCATGTTCTGTAAAATATTTTCCATGTCAGCCAGTGGGTTTGAACACCGCACAACTCTTAAAATTTATTGAAGGATTAACATTCTTCCCAGATCTAGCCCAATTATGATTTGCTAGATTACTGAAATATCTTTTTCTTAAATAAATATGCTGACTTCAACATCTTTAATTGTGCTTGCCTTGTGGCACATATGAACATAAAGAAAAAAATATTTCAATATTAATTATATTTCAATGAAAAAACTTGTTATCTTTAAGTCATATTTCAGTACTATTTAATTTTCTTTTATAAAATACCTAGTATTAAAGGTTTATAGCTATGAAATTTAGAATTCATATTTTATTAATATTTTATATACAATCCTTTGTATTACAAAGGTCATGTACATTTTTCCATGACTATTTTAATTTCTGCTGATATTACTGCTACTACTTACAATAATGTTGATTTGATTGTATTGGGTATACCCAAAGGAATTTCAAAAGGTTGAAATGTATTTTTGTGCATGTATTTTCAATAATATCTTTTCAATTATATGTGGTTTCTCCTAATATCCTCATTTTTAAAAGTAGAGGGATTACAGATAATTTTATTAATGATCCACACATTACTAAGTGTTTAAGATGATACTACTGACCTACTGTGTATGTTTATAAAAATCATGCATTAGGGAGACTTCTGGTGAGATGTCATCGTAGTATTTACACAGGACACAACTCTCTCAAAAAAAAACAATGGAAGAAGGGCAAAAAGGTATCCAAGGAAACTGCTTTGGGGACATACAGACCAAGAGAGTGCTACACATCATCCAGGAAGGAGAGGGAGAGAGAGACCAAGAGGTCAGTTTAAAACTGGAACACAGACAACTACAAGGATATAGAATAAATCAAATCAAGTGTCAAAAAGAACCTTAACACAAAACAAAACAAAATAAAACCTTATAATAGAAAGAGAATGTATCTGAATAAGCCCATCAAAATAAACAGATGTCCAGACACCAATAAAAAATTACAGGCCATAATAAAAAAACAAGAAGACATGGTTTAATACAATGAACAAACTAAAAAGGGAGGAGATGTAGTATATGAACAAATTAATCAAAGATATCCAAACATAAATCCTGAATCAACTTAATGAAGTGAAGGAAGAGATAAAAGCTATTGTAAAGACACTAGGGGAACATATTGAAGAAATTGTAAACATATATAAAAAGATGAAGGATCTGATGATGAAAGGCACAAAGCAAGAAAACTATGATGGACGCATATACCACAGAATTTAACAGGCAGAGTAAAGAATTAGTGACATCAAAGATAGTACATCTGAATTCAGACAGTAGAACAGATAGATAAAAAGAAAGAAAAAATTCAACAGGGACACAGGGAATTGAATGACAACAAAAAATGGACAAACATATACATTAAAGGTATCCCAGGTGAAGAAGAGCAAGGAAAGGGGACAGAAGGAATTTTGGAGGAAGTAATGGCTGAAAGTTTCCCAACTCTTTTGAGGGACATGTACATACATGCCCAGGAAGCACAGTTTACTCCAAACACCATAACAGATCTATTCCAACACATGTGCTTAAAAAATTGTCAAATGCTCAGGACAAAGAGAGAATACTGAAAGCAGCATGAGAAAAGAGATCTATCACATACAAGAGAAGAATGATAAGATTAAGTGTGGGAGTGCAGGGGAGGTGGCAAGATGGCATCAGTTTAAGTAGGCACTCACCATCTCCCTCACAAATAATGGCTGAGTGGGAGCAAAATCCTTCCCAAGTGAGCTGTTTTGGGAACGCCCAAGACAGGAGGCTTCCGGGCAACAATCTGGAGGCAGCTGGACAAAGGGATAAATTGCTCAAGGTAAAAGTGTGAGTTTCTTACCCCTGTGGCTGGAAATGGCAGAAGGCTAAGCCCCACCCTTAGGGCAAAAATCTGCTGTGAGCCCCAACTCCTGCAGCCACCCAGCAGAAGGGAGCATGCTCCAAGAGTGGGAAGTTTTTGGCAAACAGAGGAGAGGGGTTTCCTTTTGGTGAGTTTGGTTGCCTGGACACCCTTTGAACTTTGGGGAACATACCAGCTTGCTTGAGGTGGCACCAGGAAGAAGGCAGAGGTGAATCTGTTGAGGCAGCCTGATTTACCTAACTACCTTGGGATAGAGAAACTTGGCCTGAGAGAAGATGGATTCAGGCAGTTGACTAGTCCTGTGAGGAAAACTATCAAAATTTCAACTCCCCTAGGAGAGGTGGGCAGTAGGAAGAGCTTAAAATGCTTCCAAGAGCCTATTTAGGGTCCCCTGGGTGGAGAGGGTTGTCTGGAAAAAGGTTGAGAGTCATTTTACTGTGTTGAGTTCAGTTACGAGGGTCCCATTTTAATTTCAGAAGGGAACTCAATCCCGCCAGGAGAGGTGAGGGGGGATCTGATCTCACAGGCTATTGTGTCCTGCTACCCTGGGAGAGGAAGCTATAAGAATAGAAAGGGGGCAGGGACAGACAGGCTCCTAAGCAGCAGGAATCTACCCAAATGCAAAGAGTCAAACCAGCCTGAGGAAAAGTGACTGGATAGCTTTCTGAAGAGTTAACTGACCCAATGAAAAAGTTTAGCTCAGTGGAAGAGTTTCCACCTTGAATATACGAGGTCCCTAGTTAAATTCCTGTCTCCTCTTAGGGGACTGATCCACCAGGATATGAAACAAAGAGCTGATTCTTTAGGACAGGGAGAACATAGACATTATTTTTCCATTAGCTTCTCTTGGGTCTCTTATTTTTCCTAAAACCAAAGGTTACTTTTAAAAAATTACTTAATTTACTCACTAAATCTTGCTTCAAACCTACACAGGGAAGGCTGCAGGGTAATTGGTTGATGAACACCGTCAACCTGAGAAGCTCCTCAAGGGCCAAAGAGGGAAGGCTATTTACCCCAGTTTGTGTTTGCTTGCTTGTGTATTTGTTTGGTTTTGTTTGTATTTTTTTTTTCCTTTTTATCCCCATCCCTCTTTTTTAAATTAGGTGCTGCTGGCCTATTTCTTGTTTGCTGTGTTTCCTCTTCCTAGATGTCTCCTTTTCTGTGTATCCCAATTTGGTCTACCAATGCTATCTCTTTTCCTACTTTCATCTTTCTATCTTCCAACTTCTGTTGTTATTCTTACATTCCGCCTATATATGTTTAGTCCTCAATTTTTCTGGTTTTTATTTCTATCTAGTCTATTCTGTTTTCTCTCTTTTATGTATTTTTCAATTTCTTCAGTATGTTCTCCCAGTGTCTTCTTATTATCCTTAATATCTTCCTTCACTTAATTATGATAATTAGGTTTGAGTAGTTGTCTAATGCTCTGCATCTCTTCCTGGTTTTTAGTTTTTTCATTGGACTGGAGCATATATTCCTGTTTCTTAATAAGATTTGTAATTTTTTCTTGCTCTCTCATCATCTTTTTATCATGATGGGTTTATTCAGTTGATTAGCATCTCTCTCTACTCTAGGGTTTTATTTATTTGCTGTTTTTGTGTGTGTGTTTTCTCTTTGAGACTTTGTTCCTCTCATTCTTTGTCCTTGCTGCTGCCTATGTTCCCTTGAAGGAAAAAACATAGGGCCAGAGAAAGTGAAAGAGGTAAGAAAATAAAAAGGATAATAGTAATAACAATAGTAAAAGTTAGAAAAGGTACCATATAAAACCTTGGAAAATGAATATTTAACTCATGTAAATGGCGTAGGGTAATAAGAATAAAGAAGTGGAGCACCGAGGGATTGCTACCAAGTGCCAACTGGCAATGCAACTGGAAACAAACCTTGAATAAAAAGGGGAAATGGTAAAGACCAATGAGTTTATATGGCTAAGAGACTTCAAAATGAGTCAGGAGGTCATCCCAGAGGTAACGCTTATGCACATCTCAGTAGGATCTCATAGAATTCCAAAGTGGATATCATGCCAAATATCCTGAGGGCTCTGGAGATACCCAGGTCCTTTGTCAGGGTGGATAGCTCTGGAGTTTGGGGTCTTGCCAATGGGTACTACTTTGGAGTTTGTGTTCTTGAGTGTGACAGAGTTGGACTCAACTATGTCTTCCCTGCACATGGATCATCTGTCCCTTCTATTCAAACCTACATTTGGTGCTGGAGTGTGTAGGTTTGTATCCAGAGACTTGAGTCTTTGGGCTGTCCATGTGCCAGCTGGGCCTGGAACCACAGTGGAACAGCAACTCCTAAGCTACAGCTCGTTGGCCTCTCCCAGGACAATCGGCAGGAAGATGATGATGGACAATGGCCATCCCAGTGAATGGAGAGAATCTGCAGCTGCAGGTAGGATATTCCCATCCATCTTCCCCATGGGTTATAAGCCTCCTCTCAATTGGAGGTGGAGTGGACATCACTATCCCATACTCCACAGAATGGGAGGAAGAGCTATGGACTAGAGTGGACTTAGTGGTATTGTACTTTAGACATTGTGATTCAAGCAATGAAAGAAATTCCAGCAGTGATGTGGAGCCAGTGGCCACTGGAGGCTTTGGGGGTGGGGAGAGGGAAAAGCAGTTGAAATACAGGGGCTTAGTTGAGGCATGAGAATTGTCCTGAGTGACATTTCAATCACAGAGGGTGAAGAGAAGGGAAAGGGAAAAGCAGGAGTGTTGGAGGAAATAACGACTGAAAAGTAACCAACCCTATAAAAGGAGATGGATGTACATTTCCAGGATGCACTGTGCATGCCAAGGAGTATAAATCCAAACAGACCTACTCCCAGACATATACTTGTCAAACTGTGCAATGCTCAAGACAGAGAAAATACTGAAAACAGCAGGAGAAAAGAGAACCATCACATACAAGGGAAGCTCAAAAAGAATAAGTCCTGATTTCTCATTTGACAACATAGATGCAAGAAGGCAGTGATATGATATAGTTAAGGTACTGAAAAAAAAATTCTAGCCAAGAATTCTCTATACAGCACAGCTGGCATTCAAAAAAGGTGGAGAGTACAAAATATAAACAGATAAAAAGAAATTAAGAGAATATGTGAATAAGAAACTTGCCATTCAAGGAATATAATGGGTGTTCTGCATGTTGAAAGGAAAAAACAGGAGAGAGAGATTTGGAGAAGAGTGTAAAAACAGCTTAAAAGACAAAAAGAGAAATAAAAAACACATGTGACATACATAAACCCAAAGAAAATATGGCTAATGTAAATAAATACGTTGAGAGTAATAATCATGAATTTTAATGGATTAAACTCACCCATCAAGAGACACAGACTGGCAGAATGGATAAGGAAATATGGCCCATGTATACATTATCAACAGAAAAGCCACCTTAGACCCAGGGATTCAAGGAAGCTGAAAGTGAATGGCTGGAAAACAATCTTACAAGCAAATAATAACAAAAATGGTTGGGAGTAGCTATGCTAATATTGAATAAAATAATCTTCAAATGCAAATCTATTGTAAGATACAACGATAGATGATCTATATTAATAAACGGGGCAATCTATCAAGAAGAAAGAACAGTCATAAACATTTGTTCACCTAACCAGGGTGTCTCAAAATATATGAGGCAAACACTGGAAACACTGAATGGAGAAATAGATGGCCCTACAATTATAGTGGGAGACTTTAATACACCATTATCACCATTAGACAGAACATCTCGTCAGAGAATAAATGAAGAAACAAAGACTTTGAGTAATAAATAAGGGGATCTGTGCCTATTAAAGTATGGAACACTGCACAAAACTACAGCAGGATACACTTTCTTTTCAAATCCATATGGATTTTTCTCCAAAATATACCACATGTTAGGCCACAGAAAAATTCTCAATGAATTCAGAAAGTTTGAAATTATACAAATTAATTTCTCTGACCACATTGGAATGAAGCTGGAAATCACTAAAGGCCAAAGAACCAGATTAGGCACAAAGATATGGAAGTTAAACAACACTATCTTAGACAAACAGTGGGTCAAGGAGGAAATCTCAAAGAAAGGAGTAACTACCTTGAAATGCATGAAAATGACAGCACAACATATCAAAACCCATGGAACACAGTAAAAGCTATATTGAGAGGGAAATTCATAGTCATAAATTCATATATCAAAAAAAAAGAAGAAAGAGCTAAAATCAAAGACTTAACCACACACTTGGAGGAATTAATAAAAGAAAAAAAAAACTAATCCCACAGCATGTAGAAAGAAGGAAATTACAAACATTAGAGCAGAATTAAATGAAATAGAAAATAAAGTTCTAGAAAAAATAAACAAAACCAAAAGCTGGTTCTTCAAGAAGGCCAAAAAATTGAAAAACCCTTAGCCAGACTAACAAAAAAAAAAAAAAAAAAAAAAAAAGAGAGAGAGAGAAGATGCAAATTCACAAAATAAGAACTGAGGAAGGGGATATCACCACTGACCCCACAGAAATAAAGATTATCATAAAAGGATATCTTGAAAATTTAAATGCCAACAAGAAGGATAATTTTGAGGAAATGGACAAATTCCTAGAAACACACAAGCAGCCGACATTGATGATCTCAACAGAACAATCACAAGTAAAGAGAATTAGTTATGAAAAGCCTCTGAATTAAGAGAGCCCAGGACTAGATGGCTTCACAGGTGAATTCTACCAAACATTCCAGGAAGAACTAACACCAATACCACTTAAACTCTTCCAAAAAAATAGAATTGAAAGGAACAATGCCTAACTCATTCTATGATGCCAACATTGACCTAATACCAAAGCCAAAGATGCTACAAGAAAGGAAAATTAAAAAACAATCTCCCTAATGAACCTAGATTATAAAATATGAAAAAAAAAATTCTAAGCATATTCGACAACACATCAAAGTACTTATACACCATGACCAAGAGGGTTTCATCCCTGGTGTGTAAGTATGGTTCGACATAAGAAAATCAATCAATGTTATACACCACATAAACAGATTGAAAGAAAAAAATCACATTATCATCTCTATAGACACTGAAAAAGCATTAAACAAAATATAGCATACTTTCCTGATAAAAACAGCGTAAAAGATAGGAATAGAAGGAAACTTTCTGGACATGATAAAGGGTATATATGAAAAACCCTCAGCTAACATAATACACAATGGTAAAATCCTAAAAGCTTTCCCTCTAAGATCAGGAACAAGACAAGGATGCCCACTCTCATTGCTCGTATTTAACATTACATTAGAAGTACTTGCTCAAGCACTGAGGCAAGAAAAACATATAAAAGATATCCAAATTAGAAAGGAGGAAGTAAAATTTTCACTCTTTGCAAAGGACATGATCCTATACATAAAAAAAATAAGAAATATACAAAAAAAATGTATTTTTTGAAATGAGTTCAGTAAATTCACAGGCTATAAGACCAATGCACAATAATCAGGAGAATTTCTGTTCACCAATAATGAGCAATTTGAGGAGGAAATCAAGAAAAAAATACCATTAGCAATAGTAAGTAAAAATGTCAAATACCTAGGAATAAATGTAACTAAAGATATAACTGACTTATACACAGAACTATACAACACTGTTAAAAGAAATTAAAGAAGATTAAAATAAATGAAAGAGTATTCCCTGGTCATGGATAGGAAGACTAAACATCATTAAGATGTCTATCCTACCCAAACTAATCTACAGATTTAATGCAATCCCAATAAAAATCAACACAGCACTTTTTAATGAATTGGAAAAACTAACTATGAAATTATTTGGAAGGACAAGAGGTCCCTAATAGCCAAAGACATATTGAAAAGAAAAGTGAAATCAGAGGAATCACACTACCTGACTTAAAATGTACTACAAATCTACAGTGGTCAAAAATGCATGGTATTGGCACAAGGATGGACATACCGACTAATGGAACCAAATTGTGCGTTCTGATATAGATCCTCACATATATAATCATCTGATATTCGACAAGGCCACTAAGACAACCCAACTCAGAGAGAATGGCCTCTTCTCAAATGGTACATGGAGAACGGGATATCCATATCCAAAAGAATGAGAAAGGAACACCATCTCACACCTTAATATGTGTGAGAATACTATATGGATTATTAGCAGAAAAAGAAAAAATTAGATAAATGGGATATCCTCAAAGTTAAAAAATTAAAAAATTTCCACCTCAAAGCATATTATCAAGTAAGTAAAAAGGCAGCCTACACAAAGGGACAAAATATTGGCAACCATATATCTGATAGGGACGTAATATCCAGCATATATAAATAAATCCTATACTTCAAAAATAAAAAGACAAACAACCCATTTAAAAAATGAGCAAGCAACTTGAAAAGACACTTCTCAAGGAAGTAATACAAATACCTATAAAGCACATGAAAAGATGTTCAACATCACCAGCTATTAGGGAAAGGCAAATCAAAATTACAATGAGATACCATCTTATACCCACTAGAATGGTGGCTATTAAAAAACCAGAGGAATACAAGTGTTGCAGAGGATATGGAGAAATGGGAACCGTTATCCATTCCTTGTGGGAGTGTAGAATGGTTCAGTCATTGTGTAGGACAGTTTGGCAGTTCCTCAAAAAAACTAACTATAGTAGTGCCTTTTGATTAAGCAATTCCACTGCTGGGTATATACCCAGAAGAACTGAAAACAAGAACACATTCATATATATGGACACCAATATTCATAACAGAATTATTCACTATTGCCAAAAGTTGGAATCAACCCAAATGCCCACCAACAAATGAAGAGATAAACAAAGTGTGGTACATACATAAAATGAAATATTACTCAGCTGTAAGAAGGACTACATTGCTAACACATGGGATAACATGGATGAATCTTGAGAACCTTATGATGAGTGAAGCATGCCAGGCATTGAAGAACAATTATTAAATGATTTCACTGATATGAATTAAGCAAATCAAGCAGATTCAGAGAGCTGTTGTCTGGAAGATAGGTTCACAGAAATTAGAAATGTAAAGAAGATTGTGAGCCAACACCCATATGGGCATAATCTATGATAAGGTGGAAGTGTATAGTTTGTCTTTGAAGGGATATGACAGGAGCATAGTGAAAATATAGGGTTGGGTAGTCCAAGTTTGAGAGATAGGTAGAGTGGGGAGGGTAAGTTGGATGGTCCATGGAATTGAGTTGAGGGTTGAGGGTAGGACCGGGTGAACACTGGGGATTGGCAGGTATGTGGTTGAAAGTACAAAGTTGGGAATTCTCTTATGGTAATATGACAAGAAAGGGTTACTGGTTTAGGGTGTTCTATGGGTGGCATTTGGGACAGGGCACACCTGGGGCAGGTTTCTAGGGAGTGTGCCATTGACCATTTTGTCATAATGTGTTTAAATAGTGCATGGAGACTGACATAATGAGTTGGAAGGAGTTGGACTCACATCATGGGAAAGACCAATATGTTTACAAACAGAGGGGTGGGAGTCCCTGAAGTGCATAGGTGGTTCCTAATAGGAGAGGACAAACCAGTATGTCAAAATCTCAGTGTTGTTGCAAGTAACTATGGATCTTGTCATCCAAGAAGAGAAGGTGGGTGGTCACTTTGGCCCTGATGGGAGGGGGAGGGAGGAATAGAATAGATGGAATGGGGGTATTTAGTGGACAATGGAGGTGTTCTACATGATCATTCAGTGAGGGACGCAGGCCATTGTTAAACATCATCAAACTTTATAAAAGTATATGGTCTAAAATTAGACCTTAATGTAAAACATTGTCCATGGTTAGTAGCTATGTTTCACTATTTGTATATCAGTTTAACAAATGTACCATTCACATATAAAAAGGTATTAATATGGGAAGGGGGAAAAGGGGGAGGGTGTTGGATATCTGGAGGTCCCCTTTATTCTGAATGTGACTTTACTGTGACCTAAAACTTATTTGAAAACAAAGTGAAACAAAAAGTAAGACATGGAAATAAATGGAAGAAAATGTCACTGTACATACAGGACAACAGATATTACTGTGATGATATGCAAAATATTTTAAAAAGTAAATATTTTTCATATCCTAATTTTAAAATTTTATTTTACTTTTAGATTTTTAAAATTTTATGTATTTTATTTCTTATATTCACACCTATCATTGTCATTTTGTTTTCCAATTAATTACATTTAGCTATTTTATTGGCTTCATTTTTGAAGAAGCTTTGGATCACAGAAGGTTTGCAACTGGGGCCGTGGAGAATCATTGGTGTGGGGTTTCAGTGATGGGAGATAAATGGGAAGAAGTTTACCTGGACATATATATAAGGTATATAAATATGTTCAAATGTTTATAGGGCATTGTCACAGTGGGTGTAGATTCACACAAGAATCAAGAGAATATTGATTTACCATCCTGGAGAGCTCTGCCACATTCTCTAATGGAGAAGAAACAGTTCCCCATGTGCAGGGGAATAACTGGTAAAGGAGGATGGTCCATTGATTGGCCCTTGAGATTGATGACTATGCTTGAGAGCCTTTGCTCTTGATATTTTGACTTAGTCTAGTGTTGTGTGGTGCATAAGATTGCCTTCTGAGAGCCTCCTTGTTGCCTCCTTGGCCTCTCTCAAAATCAAACTCAGCATATAAATACATTACCTTCCCCTCAGTGTGGGACATAACTCCTAGGGATGAGACTCCCTGGAACAAAGAGATAACTAACAAGCACCAACTAGTAATGCATCTGGAAAAAAATCTCTAACAAAAAGTGGAAAATGTAAAGACAAATGAGTTTATATAGCTAAAAGACTTAAGGATGAGTTGGGAGGTCACCCCAGAGGTAATGCTTATGCACAGCACAGCAGGATATTATAGATAGCCAAAGTGGATAATACCCCTAATAGTGGGGCACCTGAGGGCACTGGAGGCACTCAGGTCCTATGGTCAGGGTTGATAGCTCCAGAGTTTGGTGTCTTGCCAGTGGGTCCTACTTTGTAATTTGTTCTACTGTGAGTGACAGAGTTGGATTCAGTTATGGCTTCCTTACATGTGACTCATCTCTCCCTGCTATTTGAATCTATATTTTGTGCTGGAGTTGGTAGCTGTACATTCACAAGACTTGTGCCAGCTGGGCCCTGTGCCTCAGCAGAGTTGCAACACCTACTCTCCAGGTCATTGGATTCACCCAGGACAACTAAAAAGGAGGTGAGTATTGACAACCACCATATCAGAAAACAAGAGAGCCTACAACTACAAGCAAGAAAGTCCCATCCATCAGCTGTATGGGTCACAGCCCCCTCTCAATTAGAGATAGAGTGGACATCACTATCCCAGAAACCTCAGGATTGGGGAATGAACTATGGACTAGAGGTTGATTTACTGGTATTCTACTGTAGACATAGTGTTATTCTAGCAGTGGAAGAAATTATATCATTGGTGTGGAGGCAGTGGCCACTGGTGACTCTGGGGTCAGGGAGAGGGAAAACAGGTTTAACATGGGGCTTTTTCAGGAATTGGGAATCATCCTGAATGACATAGAAATGACAGATATAGGTCATTATATATCTTCCCATAACCTGCAGAATTGTGTAGGAGAGAGTGTAAACTACAAGGTGAACTATGTATGGTCCATGATCAGTGGCAATGCCCCAGGATGCATTTTTCAATTGCAATGAATGTGCCCCACTAATGAAGGATGTTGTTCATGTGGGAGAGTGTGACAGGTTAGGGATCAGGACATATGGGGATCCCTACATTTTTTGGGTAATATTTATGTATTCTAAGTATCTTTAAATATATATATATATATATATATAAGATTAAGTGCTGATTTCTCATCTGAAACAATGGAAATGAGAAGGCAGTGGTATGACATAGTAAAGGTGCTAAAAGAATGAAAGAAAATTCTGCCAAGAATTCTATACCCAGCAAAGCTGACAATCAAAAATGAGGGGGAGTTCAAAATTTTCATAGATAAGTATTAATTAAGAGAGTTTGTCAACAAGAAAACCACCCATCAATAAATACTAAAATGAGTTCTGCCTGTTGAAAGGAAAAAAACAAAAGCAAAACAGGAGAGAGATGGTTGGAAGACAGTGTAGAAAGGAAGATTACTAGAAAAATTTAAAAAAGATAAAAAGATAAATGAAAACAATATATGATATGTATAAACTTAAAGAAAATATGACAAATGTAAATACTACTTTAACAGTAATAACATTGAATATTAAAGGAATAAACTCTCCAATCAAAAGAAAGTTTGGCAGAATGGATTAGGAACTATGACCCATCTATATGCTGTCCACAGGAAACTCACGTTAGAACCAGGGATGCAAGGAGGTTGCAAGGGAATGGTTGGAAAATGATTATACATGCAAACACTAACCAAAAATGGGCAGGAGTAGCTATACTAATATCAGACAAAACAGGCTTTAAATGCAAAGCTATTTTAAGAGACAAAGAAGGATACTAAATATTAACAAAAAGGGTAATCTATCAAGGAGAAAGAACATCCACAAACATTTATGCACTCAATGAGTGTACCCCAAAATATGAAACAAACATTGGAAAAACTGAGTGGAGAAATAGATATCTATACAAGTATGGGGGGGTGGAATAATAAGCCATTATCACTATTAGAAAGAACTTCTTGGCAGAAGCTCTGTAAAGAAACTGAGACCTTCAATAATACATTGGAGGCTCTAGACCTAATAAATATATACAGAACATTACAACCAAATACAGGAGTATAAATATTTTTTTTTCGAGCACACTTGGATCATTCTCCAGGATAGAACATATGCTAATTCACAGAACAAATTTCAACAAATTCAGAAAGATTGAAATAATACAAAGTAATTTCTCTGGTCACAATGGAAATGAATAAGAAGTAGGAAACCAGAATAAGCACAAAGACATGAAGTGAAACAAAACATTCTTTGACAATCAGTGGGTCAAGGAGGAAATAGCAAAAGAAATCAACATCTTTCTTGAAATTAATGAAAATGAGAACAAAATATATTAAAACCTCTGGACTGCAGCAAAAATAGTGCTCAGAATGAAATTAATAGCCATAAGTGCTTATATAAGAAAGGAAAGAACTAAAAACAAAGACCTAACTGCACCCCTGGAGGAACTAGAAAAAGAACAACAAACTAATCCCAAAGCAAATGTAAAGAAAGAAATAGCAAAGATTACAGCAGAACTAAATGTAATTGAGAATAAAAAAATACACTAGAAAAAGTTTAAGAAAACCAAAAGCTGGTTCTATGAGAAGATTAATAAAAATGACAAAAACTTAGTAAGTCTAACAAAAAAGAGAAGGAAAAATACATAAAATAAAAATGAATGAGGTGATATCACCACTTATCCCAGAGCTATAGAGTATCATAAGAGAATACTTTGGAAAATTTTACACAGACAAATGGGTAACTTAAATGAAATAGACTAATTTCTAGAAACACACCAGCAGCCTACATTGACAAAAGACGAAATTGATGACCTCAACAGACCAATCAAAAGGAACAAGATTGAATTAGTCATCAAAAACCTCCCAACTAAAAAGAGCTCAGGACCAGATGGGTTCACAGGTGGTTCTACCAAATAGTGCAGAAAGAAGTAACATTAATCCTACTTAAACTTTGCCAAATAATAGAAGTGGAGTGAACATTACCTAAGTCTTTCTATGATGCCAACATCAACCAAATATCAAATCCACCTAAAAATGCCACAAGAAGGAAAAACTACATATCAATCTCTCTACTTAACTTGGATGCTAAAACTCATTGAAATTCTTGCTAAGCATATTCAACAACACACAAAAGAATTGTATACCATGATCAATTGAGATTCATCTCTGACATGCAAAGATGGTTCAACATAAAAAGTCAATCACATTAAGAGACCAAAGGGAAAAAAAAATCACACAATCATCTATATTGCTGCAGAAAGAGCATTTGAGAAGATACAGAATCTTTCTTGATAAAAACACTTCAAAATATAGGAATAGAAGAAAACTTCCTCAACATGATTAAAGGTATATATGAAAAACCCGCACCTAACTTCATTTTAAATTGTGAAATTCTAAAGGCTTTCCCTTGTGGAGAGGTGGCAAGATGGCGTTGGTGTAGGAGGGCGCACACTGCAAGCTCCCAGAGCAAGGCGGATTGGGGACGGGGTCCTGCCCGGGGGTCTGTGCTGTGCACGCGTGGAGTGAGAAGCTTGGGTCATCTATCTGCACGGATCGGCGGCGTGGACCGAACGGTGGAGATTCGTGAGTTTTGAGGCTGCCGGTGGAGGTTGGCACAGGCGGCTGAGCCCCGCGGTTACGGAAATAAAAAATAAAACGGCCATTTGGAGCCGCGGGCGGGGGCGAAAAAGTTTTATTTTCTGGGGAGCTGGCTGCCTGGCGCCCCTTGGACCTTGTGTGAACAGAGCAAACGAGCTAGTCAGCACCCGGTGAACCGGAGGGGGGATTTTGGTCGATCGCAGCTGATTTCCCTAGCCACCCAGGGATAAGAGCCGGGCCGCTGCGGAGCCAGGAGGAAGGGACACTTCCCAAAGAAGGGAGGGTTCGGCTGGAAGACAGGGAAGGGTATTTTATATTTTTAGACATCGATCTGGCTGCCTGCACCGCCCCATAGCTTTGGGGAGCAGATAAGCCAAACTGAAGCAGCACCAGGCTGAGAGCAGACGCGAATCTGCACTCAAACTGATTTACTGAGCAGCCCGGTGACGCTGGAGCTCGGCACCAGAAGGGGCGGAATCCGCCGTCTTTAGCACTCCTCACTGACTAACATCAGAGTTTCAGCTAACCTGGGGAGTCCGGAAAGTGGAACGTGCTTGATTAATTTCCACGGGCCCAGCTAGGGTCCCTTCAGTAAGGGGGTTGGTCTAGAAGAGGAATTATTTTGGGTCCTGCATTGGGCTTAAAAAAAAAAAAAAAAAAGTGAGGTCACCTCAACAATTGAAAAATAAATTCTTTTTCATTTAGTTTAATAGCTAAAAGCTGCTTCAGGACCTGCATATAGAACCCTGTGGGGAAATTCATTGATAAACACAAGTAGGCAGGAAGGATCCACATGGACCCTAGGGGAATCATTGACCCCCCTTAGCTCTGTTTGACTGCTTGCCTGTGTGGATCATTGGTTTCTCTCTGTTACTTTCTGGTCTATTGCTATTATTCCCATTTTCCTCCCCCCTTCCTTTTTCCTTCTATATATTTTTTAAATAGGTGCTGCCAGCTGGTCGCTTATTTGCTGGGCTTTTTATTCAGTAATTTCCCACTCGCTGTATATATTGATTCTGTATTACAAACTATC
>JAKSZT010054411.1:254126-266498 GCA_026826555.1 Tolypeutes matacus
GCACTTGTTTCTTTTTCCTAGTAAGTGTATTTTATTATTTTATGGACTAAATGTTCATGGAGGATTTGGATCACAGAAGGGTTACAATGGGTACTGTGGGGAATTATTGGGGGAGTGTCTGGGGGTGGTTCGTGGGGATTGGTTCATCCAAATATACATGAAAGATATACAAAATCATTCCAAGGATCGGGGGATGGGGCATGGTCACGATGGGTGGATAACCACACAATAAATGAGGGAATCTGAATTCCTAGCCTGGAGAGCTCTGCCACATTCTCCAAGGGAGCAGCAATAATCCTCTGAGTGTAGGGACAGTGCCTGTCAAAATAGGATGACCCACTGATGTGTTATTTTTTATTGATGACTACTCTTGTGAGTCTTTGCTCTTATAAATGAGACTTAGCCTGCAGTTGTGGGGTGCCCAAGGGTTGCCACCTGAGAGCTTCCTTGTTGCTCAAATGTGGCCTCTCTCTAAGCCAAACTCAGCATATGATTGCATTACCTTCCCCCCAACGTGGGACATGACTCCCGGGGATGAGCCTCCCTGGCAATGAGGGATTAATACCAAGTGCCAACTGGCAACACAACTGGAAAAAGACCTTGAATAAAAGGGGGAAATGGTAAAGACAAATGAGTTCAATTGGCTAAGAGACTTCAAAGAGAGTCGGGAGGTCATTCCAGAGGTATCTCTTACGCACACCTCAGTAGGAGCTCATAGAACATCTAAGTGCCTATCACCCCACTCAGTGGGGTTCCTGAGACCTCCGGAGACACCCTGGTCCTATATAAGGGGGGATAGCCCCAGAGACTGATGCCTTATCAATGGGTTCTATTTTGGAATCTGTGCTCCTGAGAGTGACAGAATTACACTCAAATAAGTCCTCCCTGCACATGGTTCACCAGTCCCTTCTATTCACACCTATATGTGATGCTGGAGTTTTCAGGTATACTTCCAGAGACTGGAGCCTCCCGCCTACCTATGTGCCAGGTGTGCATGAAATCTAGGTGGAGCTGCAACTCCTACCCTACAGCTCAATGGACTCATCCAAGTCACCTGGTGAGGAGACAACGATGGGAAATGGCCATCCCAGGGAATGGAGAGGGCCTGCATCTGCAGGCAGGATCATCCCGCACACCATATCCATGGGATATAAGCCCTCTCTCACTTGGAGTTGGAGTGGACATCACCATCCCAGTCCCCTCAGGATTGGGGGAAGATCTATGGACTAGAGTGGACTTGATGGTATTCTCTTGTTCACATATGGTGATTCTAGCAATGCAAGAAATTATAACAATGAGTTGGAGCCAGTGGCCACCTGACACTTTTGGGGTAGGGAGGGGATGAGCAGTTGAAATACAGGGGCTTCTTTGGGAGTTGGTGGTTGTCCTGAGTACTGTTGTGGCAACGGATATAGGCCATTTTAAATCAGCACACACCACTCAGAACTGAGTGGGAGAGAGTGTGGTCTATGATGTGAACTGTGGTCTATGGTTGGTGGCAAGGCTCCAGGATGTGTAAGTTCATTGAGGGTGGTGGGCCACACTTGTGGGAGATGTTTGTGTGGGATGTGGTGGGAGGTGTGGGAGGTGGGCAACATGGGAATCCCAGTGGGTTCCGTGTGATATTTTAGGTAATCTAAGCACCTCTTAAAATATATGTATATATATATATAAATAACATTTTTGTAAGCAAATACACATATATGCATATAAATTTATATATCATTTTGCAAATGTTTGTATGTATTGTGAGAATTTTGATTTTTACCCACAATAAAAATAAATTAAAAAAAAAATTAAACAAATTAAGCGGACCCACAGAGCCAAAGTCTGAAAGATATGTCATCAGAAGACAGAAAGAATGTAGAGGGTGGTTATCCAGTGCTCAATATGGGCATTATAAGGTGGAAGGGGGTGGTTGGAAAGTGGATTATGGTGATAGTTGTACAGTGTTGTGATTGGGTTCAATGGTGTTGGAATGTGAAGGGGAGTGGAGTGAAGGAGTTGTTGGAATATCTATGGAGCTAGGGAGAGGGCTGGAGCAAAGAACAGGTAACCTCTGGAAATATGTATTATAATATATCTGTGGTTAAAACTACAATGGTGGGAAAGTTCTTTTGGCAAATATGGCAAGGAAGGTTACTGTTGCAGGGCACCCAGGTTTGGGGTATATGCAGGATTGTGCACACTTGGAACTTGCTTCTATGGAAGGTGAAAAATTTCATATTTTCATAGCGTGTTATCTCAGTTAGTAGAGACCCACACAATAAACAAGAAAATATTAAACTTCTATCGTCATGAGTCTTGCTATTTTTCAGTTAGAATGGCAAGAATCTCTCAAGAACATAGGCAGTTCCTAATAAAAGAAAAACAGACTAATATGTCAAGTCAACAATATTATTGTATGTAACTATGCACCTTATTCTTTAAAAATTGAAATTTATTGACTACCATAGGTTCTGAGGGGAATGGGTGAGAAGAATAGAATAGAGGGAGCATAGGGCATTTTTAGGGCATTGGAATTCTTCTGCATGATCCTCCAATGACTGATAGATGCTATTTTAAATTTTGTCAAAACATATAAAAGTATACAGTGCAAAATGTAAACAATAATGTAAACAATTGACCATGGCTAGTAGCAATGCTTTGATATCTGTATATCAATTGTAACAAATGAACTATAAACATTTAAAATGTTATTGAAAGGGGAGAGTGGGAGAGGTGGTGGGGGTTGAGTCTAAGGGAATCCTGTACATTTACTATATGACTTTTCTGTTACCTAGAGCTTCTTTGAAGATAAACTGGAAAAAAAAGCCACTGAGGAAACATACAGAAGAAATTGTCAGTGTACATAAAATATAACAGATGTTACAGTAAAGAAAGATGCAATGAAAATAAATCTTTTAAAATTATTTTTGTATTTTATTTGTGTATTTTTTGGAATTGCTTTTGGGGAGCTTTTGGATCACAGAAAGATCACAACTGTGGCAGGGATATATCCCTGGTGATGGATGTGGGTGATGGGATGATTTTTGTGGAGACATACACCTGGGGCATGCCTCTAAGGCATATTAATATGTTCAAGTGCTTATGGGGTTTGCCTCAGTGGATGAAAATGCACACAATAACTGAAAAAAAGTATTGAATTCCCTTCCTGGGAAGTCCTGTTACATTTTCTAATAGAGTGGCAATAATCCTTAGAGTACATGGGCAGTTCCTAGAGACAGAGAAAAAGCCAATATGCCTGACCCTTGATATTGATGCTTATATTTACAAACCTTTACTTATGAAATTGAAACTTAACCTAATATCATATATTTCATAAGGGTTGCCTCCTAAAAGCCTCCTTTTTGCTCAAACATAGCCTCTCTCTAAATCAAACTTCAGCATATATATTCATTATCTTCCCCCCTGCATGGGACATGACCCCCAAGGATGAACTTCCCTGGCATTGAGGGATTATTAGCAAGTGCCAACTAATGACACATTTGGAAGAAGAACTTGACCAAAGGGGGAAATATTAAATACAAATGAATTTTTATATCTAAGAGATTTTAACATGAGTCAGGAGGTTTTCCAGTGGTTGCAATTATGCATGTATCAGGAGGATCTCATTGCCACAGCAAGCAATACTTCAAACAGCAGGTCTCCTGAGGGATTTAGAGACATCTATACACTATAAACAAGGCAGATAATCTCAGGAATTTGGCATCCGGTCAGTGGGCCTTACTTTGATTATTCTCCCCAATGTAACAGAGTTAGACTCATTTATTAATTATTTCTCTACAAAGGGCTCTTCTGTCCCTTTTATTTGAACTTTTAATAAGACTTTTAATTAGCACTAATTTTGTTAAATATATGTCCAAAAGACTTAAATCTTTGATCTGTTCATATGTTCATTGAGCCCTGAGTCTCAGCACAGTTGCAACATCTACTCTCCAGTTTATTGGACTCGCCCAGTACAACTCAAAAAAGGATGATATTAGACAAAGCCCATACCAATAAACTGTGAGTATCTACAACTGCAAGCAACACAGTTCCATCCATCTGTCCCATTTGATCTAAATTCCCTTTCATTCAGAAACAGAGTGGGCACCACCATCCCAAAACCCTCAAGAATAGGGAATGAACAAACTTAACAGGAGAATAAGAATATGGACTAAAGTATACTTATTATTATTCTAGCAATGGAAAAACTCATATAATTGATATAAAGGCATTGGACACCAGAGTTTCTGAAGGGGAGGAGAGGGAAGAATGCGTATAACATGGGCCATTTTGGGGACATTGGAATTGTCCTGCATGACATTGCAATGACAGATACAGGCCATTATACATTTTGTCAAAACCTATGATATTGTGCGGTGCAAAGTTTAAACTATAATGCAAACTAATGACCACAGTTAGTAACAATGCTTCAGTATGTGTTCATCAATTGAAACAAATGTACCACACTAATGAAAAATGTTGTTAATGTGGAAAAGCATGGGAGGTGGTGGGAATGGGGTCTGTGGGAATCCCCTATATTTTTGATGTAATATTTATGTTATCTAAAGCTTCTATAAAAATTATAAAGACATGCATTAATACTTGATCAATAGAAGTTTCCTTCTTATGTTCAGGCTCTTCAGATTGTATTATTCTCCTAAGTTTGTAGAATTTCTCAAGTTTCACTAACTTAAATTAACCATATCTCTTCTCCTTCAATATGCATCAAAGTTATTAAATTAATAGCCTTGGCCATAAGAGAGACAACAGATCTTACCAACACCTTGCACTTTAGTGAAACATTTGTTATAGATTATGCAAGAGCATCATCAAAATAGTAATAATAACAATAGTTCATATCTTATATTTGGTGTTTTTTTTCACCAAAGCACCCTATTATTTTTTAAATATATTTTTTATTACACAGGTTGTGAACTTATAAAACAAGCATGCACATTTGTAGAATTCCCATACAACATCCCTTCACCAACACGGCACACTGTGGTGGAATATTTGTTACAGATTATGAGATAATATCATCAGACTATTCCCACAAACCATGGTCAATAGCATATATTTGGCAGTTTTTCCATACCCCTTTTTATTTTTTATATTTTCTGTTATTTATTCTTTATTTTTCCTTTACATCTGGGCATGTTAAATGCAGAGAGTAGAGCACAGGTTGATTGATTTGTGAGCACTGAGAGCCCGAGATGGTTGCTAGTGGACTGAGAGGAAGGTCTGAGGTTTCTCCTGCTTCCTTTGTCTTTTTTTTCTCCTTTTTTAAAAATTTCTTTTTTTTTCTTTCATTTTTCCCTCTTCTTTTGTTTTACTTTCATTAAACTTCTCTTGTTTGGTCTTCTGTTTCTTTCTTCTATTCTTTTCTTTTCTTTTCTCTTCTTTTATTTCTTTTTTTTCCCCTTTTCTTTTCCTTTTTCTTGCCTATTTTTCTTCTTCTTTGACCTTTTTTATTTTTATTTTTTATGATTTATCACTCTTATTACTTTTTTCCTGACTCTTTTATGATTCCTTTTCCATCCCTTATTATTATTATTTTCTCTTTTTCTTTACATTTTTATGGCCTTAATATATTTTATGAGGAACGCAGACAACAACAAGGATATTGAATTAGTGGAACCAAGTGGCCAAGAAGACCTTTAACATACACACAGAAAATGAAATAAAACCTTAGAGGAGAAGATAAACAGATGCCTGGACAGCAGAAAAAATGTTACAAGCCATACTAAGAAGCAGGAAGAAATGGACCTGTCTAATGAGCAAACCAAAAAGCAGGAGGAGATGCAGAATATTAAACAACTAATCAAGGATGTCCAAACAAATACCATGAATCAAATTAATGAGAAAAAGGAAAAGATAAAGGTTATTAAAAACACACTGGGGGAACATACAAAAGAAATCATAAACATAAATTAAAAAACGGACCTGATAGTGATGAACCTCCTTCCTTTTTCCCCATCACTGATACCCGACACCAATGTTACTCCCCTGTCATAGTTGTAACCCTTCTATTATCCAAAACTTCTTAAAAACTGAAGCCAACAAAATAACCAAATACAATTAATAAGAAAATGGAATACTAATGATAATTTTAAAAATAAGAAATAAAATACAAAAATTTTAAATAAATATATAAATATATTTTGGAATAATAAAAATTAATGAAAAATATTTAAATTTTTTTTTGGCTTTATGTGTTTCATCACTGTAAGTTCTGTTGTCTTGTGTGTATAGTGATTTTTTTTTCTGTCTATTCCCCTAGTGGATTACTTTTTTCATTTTGTCTTCAAAGAAATTTTAGGTTACAGAAAAAGTCATGTACAGAATATAGGGGATTCCCATATACCCAACACCTTTTCCCTTTTCCCCTATCCCCTATTAATAACATTTTTATATGTGGATAGCACATTTCTTACAACTGATGTCCAAATATTGAAACCTAGCTACTGACCATTACAAATGGTTTATATTATGGTTTACATTTTGGACCATATACTTTTATAAATTTTTTTGAAATTTAACATGGCCTGTATCCATCATTGCAAGCTCATGTAGAACACTTCCATCACCTCCCAAATGCCCCATTTTCCATCTATTCTATTCCTGCCTCACCTCCTCTCAGGGCCAATGGCAACCACCAGGCTTCACTCCTTGAAGAACAAGATTTATAGTTACTTGCAACAACACCAATGGCTGACATACTGGTTTGTCCTCCTCTATTACACACTGAACAATGTAAGAAGGAATGCTATGCTATAAGAAGGAATACTGTATTGACAAAAGCATAGATGAATCTTGAAAACCTTATGTGGCAATTTGATATTATTTATGAATTCCAAGAAAAGATATTATGTTTGTAAAGTGGTTGGATCCTCTGGGCAGGAAAACCTTTTGCTTAAGATTCAGCTAAGATGCTTCATTAAATTATATAAAGATTAGGGCTTTGATTCAACCACATCATTAGAGTACAACTCAGTGCTGAGTTCCAGCCCCCTTGATGGATTGATAAAATAGATACTCACATGGATGTAGACACACAGAGAAGAAGAATACAGAAGAAGAAAGACAGCTCTGTAGACATGGTAGATGCCTGGGGAAGTGAGATGAGCCTGATAGTCTACAGCTGACCTTGTGAAGAGAACAAAGCTGCTGCCCAAAATAAATATCTCTTATTTAAACCAACAGATTTCCGGTACTTTGCATCAGCACCCCTTCTGACTGACTAATAAAAAATTTGGTACTGAGAATGGGGTAGTGCTTTTGCAAATACCAAATGCTGGAATGGTTTCATAAATGGGGAAGGAGTATTTTTTGGAGGAATTGAGATGCTTGATGGAAAAGACCTAGATTGATTTGAAGAGACTGTTAGTAGTAATATGGAGGCTAAAGTTATTTTTTATAAGGCTTTAGAAGGAAATAGTTTTGAGATACTTGATAGAAAAAACCTACAATGCTTTGAATGGACTATTGGTAGGAATATGGACACTAAAGATACTTTTTTTTAAGGCCTTAGAAGTAAATTATGAAACTATTATTTGAAACTGGAGGAAAGGTAATCCATATCTTAAAGTCACTGAGAACTTAGCAACATTAACTCCTGAGATTTTATGGAAGGAAGTTTGAAAATGGAAATCCTGGACATTTAACTAAAAAACTTTCCAAAGTAAATCCAGGGAATGTGGCTTGTCTTCTCCTTGCAACATATAGTAAAATGCTAGATGAGTGATAAGCAGAGAATTGAAAAGTTGGGCACAAGAAAATGAGAATAGATTCTAGAAATTCTAAGCCTTTGAAAACCAAGCCCCCAGATGATAGTACCCCATTGGAGAAATTAAATAACTTGGAACCTGTAAATGTGGATTGAAAATGCAGTTATCCGGGAAAGACTTGTGGAAAGTGTTACTGTCTGATGGCTTGGAGCACTGCTTCCTGAATGCTAAAGCAGCAAGCCTTTTGAGAGCTATATGGACAAAATCACTGTCAGACAGAACTAAAAGGGACATGCAGGGGAGAGATGGAAGGGAAAAAGACTTTAAGAGGAAAACCATGGGAGTTGAGATCTGGAATTAAGACATCTCTTGGGACCAAGAGAATAACATCACCTCTGTGTACAGAGAAGGTGAGTTTGCCCTGTCAGTTGAAAAGGATGGATCTTCTAGCCCACTATTCAGGGAGAGTTTTTCCACCCCAGGTGACAGAGGGAGTGGAGCACATTCTCCAAGGGTTGGGGAAGTGACATCAACATGCCATAGGTCTAAGAGAGTTGGGCTTGTTACCCATATATTAGAGAAGGCTAGGTCACCAACGAAATGCTGTGAGATAATTGGACCTATAAGCCAGAGTACAGGGAGAATGTTGCTGTCATCTCATTGTACTAAGGGGGCTGAAACTGTATCCCAGAAATCAGGGAAGGAATGGTCATCACTCAAATGTTCTTTGATGGTGAGATCAGGAGTTAGTTTGCCACCCAGCTGTTTGAAGAGGTTGGAACCAAAAAAATGGCCATTGGGAAGCTTGGGGAAATGGTGTTGGGGAAGGTTATAAGGGGACTGAAAGGGAATAGAGATTGGTGAGCTGAATCTCAGTCTGGACAGATCTTATGATAAGGTGGAAGAAGGTGGTTTGTCAGTGGTTGGTGTGATTTTAGTTTAAGGATGTGAGTGGGGTAAATAGTGCTGTAGTGATTCAATGATCATTTTTGTGCAGGTGGGTCAACCTACCCATGGAACTGAGGGGAGGGCTGGAGGAAGGTACAGGTGAATTCTGGGGAAGTGGAGGTCTGTAGTAGAAAATATAATTATGGGAATTTTCTTTTGGCATATATGACAGAGAAGGGTCACTGGTGCAGTGTCTCATTGGTGGGGGTGCACCTGAGACAAGATCCTATGAAATATGAATGTGTTCTTCTTGTCATAAAGTGTTATCCTAGTGTGTGGAGAAACATACAATAAACAGTAAAATATTAAACTCCCATCCTTGCTTGTCCTGCTACTTTCTCAAAGACAGGGGCAAGAATATCTTGAATACATAGGCAGTGTCTAATAAAAGAAAACCAACCAATATATCAAGCTTTCATTGTTGATGCATGTAACTGTCAACCTTACTTTTGTAAAATTAAAAATTAGTCTAATAATAACAATTGCCTAAGAGTTACATCCTGAAAACCCCCTTGTTACTAAATATGGCCTCTCTCTAAGCCAAACACAGCAAATAAATGCACTACCTTCCCCTGCCATGGGACATGACTTCCAGGGATAAGCTTTGCTGGCACTGAGACGTTAATACCAAATACCAATCAGAAATGCATTTGGAAATAGACCTTGACAAAAAGGAGGGGCTATCAAATACCAAAGTGTTTTTAAAGATAAATCAGTTCAAAATGAGTCTGGAAGTTATTCCAGAGGTTACACTTATGCATTTCTCAGGAAAACAACTGTGAAGTGAGGATTCACCAAGAATACACCACTGAGATATACACAAATGCTGGAATCCTTGATGAGTTATCTCCTGTATTGAAAAGGGAAACTATAAAAATCTTACCCTTTAACACAGAAGATATTTTGCAAGATTTTAGTCTTTTCCTGAGCTCTATATGGAAAGATGTATCCCATACTTGTTTCATTCAAGCTTTGTACATGATGAAAAACAAGGACTCAATAGTTATAGAATGCCGTGAGATGTAGCAATAAATGATATTGTATTTTCCTCCAGAATACCAGATATCATTTATACTGTGATTCACTCTTCCCACCAAGAAGATGTGGAAGTTATCTTCTCTAGATGGAATGAGTTGTATTTTTCTGATTCTGTAAGGCTGAGTCAGCATTCTGGTCATAAGACTATATTAGTCATTTTTTCTCAGAAATAAATTAATTGAAGGTTTCATTTTTAACTTAAGAATCCTATCCAGAAAGTGTTCAGGATTTAGGAACTTATGCTCACTTATATACAATAGACAAATCAGTCTCATTATGGCTTAGTATGTAATGTTCAACATAGATTCAAGCAATTGATGAGGACTATAGGCCTTCTGTCATGCAAAACTAATAATCCTAGTAAAATAATAATATCCTGAACTTTGTCCCTATTCATCAAATGTCTAAAATATGTACATATATATTCAATATTTTGAAAATTGATTAATACATCATATTTATACATATTTCTGCCACCTAGGTCTATTTCAGTCAGCTGTTACTTTTGTAAAAGCATCACTGACTGACTTTGTATACAATTGAGAGCTATACAAAGAGAATACATATCAGAATCTTTTCATGTGTGAATAAATCATATTTCAGCATCTCTTATTTTTAAATTCACATATAGAATTTCTATCCAAGTTTCTCCTCTGTAGATATTTCAATATACATACTTATTTAATTTTAATTCTCTGAGCTTCTGATAAAAGTCAAATGTTGTTTGTTTCTTATTCTATTATTTATTTTTTGTTATTATATGATATTGTATTTTATAGATTTCTGAAATTCTACATTGATTTTTCTAAGTATGTGTTTTTAATTAATGTGCCAGCATGTGGTACACTATAACAATCAGAAAACTTAAATTTTACCATGAGTGAAAAGTTGTTCTTAGTCTTGATTTATGTAATATTTAATCACCAATTTCTTTTTTTCTCGGGATTAGAATGAACATTTATTTCTTCAGTATTTTCCACATATTTGTATTAAAATTATATTTATGAAAAAATATCCTTCAAGTTATCTTCAAACATAAGAAATGAACATTTAATATTAAAGATTTTTTTATACACATACATACTATCCCCTAGTATTCTAGCAGTCTTTATTCTGTAATATATACTTTTCATAGCATAATACAGTTGAAAACTTAGCCTTTAACTCTTTGAATATATTAAATGGAGGTAATGTCCAAAGGACTGACTCTGTACATTTCTAGTCATTTAAAAATATTCCTTTATGTTCTTTCTCATTTCCACTCTCCATTTCTGCCAATACTGTATAGTCATGTGATGTATGTAAACAGTTGTGTATGAGCAATTGAAAGCTGTTTAAAAACTCTCTTCTTTGGCAGTAATTATTTGGGGTGTTATGCAATGATAAGTAGGCATGGAGGTGTATATGGTTTTGGGGTGTCCCATCAATGTCACTTTGCAGGTCTCTTTCCTATCAGGCTTCAATACATAAAAAGTGTCCATGGTCCCGTCTAACATTTTACTCAGTATCTTTTTCAATAAACAGGAAACTTATTTTAACCTGCATTTGGCTGCCTGCTGAGTGTTCCTGTGATAACAAGATGAGGCTAAGGGATTTGATCCTTCACCAACAAAATATCAATATAATACATATCAGCATTACATGCCCATTACTTTTCCTAGAAGCTATATATATTTTTATTTTTAAGATGTATAAAAACATCTATCTGTCATTATGCTTCCATGTATACTAAGTCTTCCTCCATGACTCTTTGGACATAAATCTTCATATATTGAATGATTTCAAAATCTATTAGGATCAAATCATGAGTAGTTTCCTATTGTCTTCATTATGGATATTCATTATTTTGCTTGTTCTTAATATTATGTTGATGGTTACTTTATAAAGATCAATATGATGTGTATATGTTTTAGACTAAATATCTATGGAAGATTTTAAGTGAGATATGGCATAAAGATGCATGCATTTCATGAATCAAAGAAAGAAATGATTTTTAAAACTAAAATAGTTAAAAAGTTGCATGGATCCTTCAGTTATTTCTTCCTGACAGGAACTCAGAAACTACAGTTTGATCTTGAGAATGTTTATATTTCTCATTAAACCTTATTTTTCAATCCCCCCCTACATTAACATGTTATAGTAATGAATTCAGGTACAGTTGATCCATGTATCTCAGGATAGAAACACCACCCCCCTCCTTCACATTAATGATCAAGAAATTTGGATTCAATACATCTAAGCAAGAAACACAAAATCCCCTATTGTATTACTGAATTGGTTAAACCCAACTCACGGGTCAGCTATCAATTTATATTCACTTCTTCTCACAGTCTGGTGCTAAGTTTTAAGTATAGAAATAGCTAACAGGAGCTATTTCTTAAATACTGATCAATTAAGCACTGGCAGGTGGGTGGATTAGGAAGGGCAGGTTCAAATTCCCAGGGCATGTAACTGTGAATCTTGACATTCCATGGGTCAGGAGAGGGTGATATCATGGGCCCTGGGGTTCTGGGGGGAAGGGAACAGTCAAGATCTAATGGGGTGTTTGGCGGTCATGGGGAAGGTTTTTCATTACCTTACAGTAATGGACACAGGACATGGTAAATATCATCAAAATTATTAAAGTGCATCATCTAAATTGTAAAAAAAAAAAAAAAAAAAAAAAAAAAAA
>JAKSZT010054411.1:266598-326091 GCA_026826555.1 Tolypeutes matacus
AAAAAAAAAAAAAAAAAAAAAAAAAAAAAGAATACAAACTTGTTCCAGTAGCATTGTAAAATGCACAATTATCTATTGTAGAAGAAAAAAATAAAACCATATCTCTTGGAAATGAGAATAGATGGGATGAGTTAATTTTAAGGGATTAACTAGAATTTTTAGTAGTAACAATATTTCCCTCTTCTTTAGAGGTAACCACCTTTCTACCTTTAAGTGCTACATTAACCCATTGTTTTAGTTTCATAGGCTGCTTAAGCAAATAGCTTGCAAAAGGATGGCTTAAATAATGGTTAGCCACAGTTTTGAGGCTAATAGAAAGTTCCAATGAAAGTATCACTAAGGTGATGCTTTCTTACTGAAGACTGGAATTCTGGGGATGGCTGCCAGTGTTCCTTGGTCCTGGGCTCCTCTATCACATGATACTGCACATGGAGGCCTCTCCTGGTCTCTCCTTTTTCTTCCTAATTCCATTGATTTTGAGCTTCCCTGTGGCTTTCTGTCTATCTATCTGAATTTCATTCCACCTATAAAAACTCCAGTAAGAGGATTAAGAGACATCCCGATTGAGGTGGGCAACACATTAACAAAGTAACCTCGTTAAAAGATCCTTCTGAGATATATTCACATGCCACATGTTCTCTCCAAAGTATATAATCAGTGGCTTTTTTTAGCTGTTAAAAACTCCTTTATTATAAAATTGTAAAATAATAGAAAAATAGGTTGAAAGAAATTACAAATTTTAAATGACAGTTTAGGGCCAGATTAGATTTAATATAAAATAATTATAAAGAAAGATAGCATAACAATATTTGTAAATGTAAATAAAAATCCAAATATAATAGAAATTAGTTATAACATAATTGTAATTTTTATATTACAGCTCTAACTATTGGACATAGTAATCACTAAGAATGAAATTAATTATTGGCTTTGTTATTTAATTTCCACTTAGTCTGTAATTCTTTCTAGATAATCAAATTCCTGTTTGGGAATTCTTCACACCTTATTGGAATGACATACAGCAGATAAAAATTTTCCAACTCATAATTTTAGGAGGCAAAAAACTCAAAATCTTTTTCAAAAGTAGTTATACTAAATCACTATTGTTCCAGATAGATTATTTTAAATAAGGGTATGAATAAGAAAGGGTAAAAGAAAAATGAAGTATCCAAAAATATATCTCTTCTCCAGCCCTCCTCAATCGAAAGCAAGTGTTTCTTTTGTATGAAAAAAATTTCAGAATACTGATCACAGGAACAATTTTCCAGTTGCACTGAGTAATTATTGTTCATATACTATAATGTTGTCATTTTACATTTATTTGATCTTCTTCAGCTCTTTTTTGGTTACTATTTGCACAGAATATCTTTTTCCAACCTTTTACTTTTAACCTGGTTGTGTCCTTACGTCTGAGATGGGTCTCTTTTAGACAACATATATAAATGGCTCATATTTCTTTTTAATCTATTCTATCAGACTGTTTTCTTATTGAACTGTTCAATCTATTAAAAAATCAATAATTGTGCAACAATCGCCAGAAATGGATGCTATGTATAGCAGGGAACAGAGGGAGATTGAGAAGTAAGGAAGTTTCTTGTTTGTTTCTCTGCTTTTGTTTATTATTATTATTATTGAAATAATGAAAATACTTTAATAATGAATGAAGTGATAAATGCACAATTATGTGATTGTAACAAATACGATTGAATGTACACTTTGGATAAATGGATGCTTTATTAATCTGTATCAATAATATGATTTGTGAAAAAAGATCCAAATATGGAAAAAAATTTCAAAGATTAAGACACAATTTATTTGATGAGTTTTCTGTTGTAAAAATGTCTTGTGAAAAATGGTAACCCAAACAAAGGCAAAAATTCAATGATTATGCGGGGAAAAGATCCTTCTGCATGATCTTGCAATGACAGATACAGGCCATTTTAAATTTGTCAAGCCCTATAAATGTGTATATTGCAGAATTTAAGCCATAATGTAAACCATTGACCATGGTTAGTAGCAATGCTAAAATAATTGTACATCGAATGTAACAAATATACCAATCTCATGTAAGATGTTATTAGTACAGGAGAGTGGGAAAGGGGGGAGGGGTTGTGTATATGGGAATCTCCTATATTTTCTATGTGACTTTTCTGTAACCTAAAGCTTGTTTAAAAATAAAATAAAGCAAAACAAAAAACAAAAGCAGAAAACAAGAATTTGAGGGAACATATGGAAGAAATTGTCACTGTACATAAAAGACATTTTGGTAATGAAATACACACACTAAAAATGTTTTTTTATTTTTTAACTTTGTATTTTATTTGCTATTTTAAAATTATTTTTAAATTATTTTTATTTATTTATTTTTTTGGCATTGTTAGGGACATTTTGGATCATAAAAGTGTCACAACTGTGGCAGGGGAGGATCACTGGTGTGGGATGTTGGTGATGGGGAGGGGTGCACCTGTAGCATGCCTCTATGGAATATGAATATGTTCAAGTAGTCATGGGGTGTTGTCTCAGTGGGTGGAGACCCACACAATAACTGAAAAAATATTGAATTCCCATCCTGGGCAATCCTACTACATTCTCTAACAGAGCAGCAAGAATCCCCCAAGTACAAGGACAGTGCTTAGTAAAGGAGGACAGACCATTATCTCAGGTCCTTGATATTGATGATAGTGCTTATGAATCTTATTCTTATTCTTGTGAAATTGAAACTGAGACTGATATCATATATTGCCTAAGAGTTACCTCCTGAAAGCGTCCTTGTTACTGAAATGTGGCCCCTTTCTCAGCCAAACTCAGCATATAAATGGACTAACTTCCCCTCTCCCTTAGCATGGGACATGACTCCCAGGGATAAGCCTCCCTGTTAATGAGGAATTATTACCAAGTCTGAACTAGTGAAGCATTTGAAAAAAGACCTTGACCAAAAGGGGGAAATACTAAATACAAATGAGTTTTCCTGGCTAAGAGATTTCAAAGTAAATCAGAAGTTCATTCCAGAAGTTATATTTATTTACATCTCAGCAGGACCTCGTTGACTGCCATAGTAAACAGTGACTCAAGCAGGGGTTCTCCTGAGGGCTCTAGAGATACCTAGACATTAGAGGCAGTTCAGACAATCTCAGGAATTTGGCACCTTGTCAGTGGGCCTTACTTTGGAATATATGCTCCTCAATGTAACAGAGTTAGACTTATTTATAATTTCCCTAAACATGGCTCTTCTGTTCCTTTTATTTGATCCTATACTTAGCACCATGCTTATAAAATATATGTCCCAGAGCCTTAAATCTTTGGTCTGTTCATATGCCTGTTGAACAATAAACCTCAGCAGAATTGCAACAACTGCTCTCCAGTTCTTTGGACACACCCAGGAGAACTATGATGATGGGCATCACTCATCCCAAACACAGAGAGTATCTACAACTCCAAGCAAGACAGTTCCATCCATCTTCTCCATTGATATAAGCCCTCTGCCAGTCAGAATCAGAGTGTGCATCACCATCCCCAAATCCTCAAGATCGAGGAATGAACAAACTTAAAGGGGGAAGGTAACTATGGACTAAAATAGATTTATTATTGTCCTAGCAATGGAAGAGCTTGTAACATTGATTTAAAGGCAGCAGTCACCAAAATTTCTGAGGGTGGAAGAGGGAAGATGTATAATATGTGACATTTGGGGGACAATGGAATTATCCTGCATGGCATTGCATTGATGGATACAGGCCATTATACATTTTGCCATAACCTATGATATTGTATGGTACAAAGCATAAACTATAATGGAAACTAAAGATCATGGTTAGTAGGAAACCTTCAATATATATTCATCAATTGTAACAAATTTACCGTACTAATGAAAGATGTTGTAATGGGGAAAAGTGAAGCGGGGAGAGGTAGGGGGGTATATGAGAATCCTCCTATATTTTTTATGTAAAATTCAAGTAATAGAAAGTGTCTTTCAAAATAGAATAGAATAGAATAGAACAGAACAGAACAGAATAAATAGAATAGAATAGAATAGAATAGAATAGAATAGAATAGAATAGAATAGAATAGAATAGAATAGAATAGAATAGAATAGAATAGAATAGAATAAGATAAAAAAATAAATATTACACCTGAAGGCTTTTTCTCAGCTTTATGTTACATGACTCAAAAATTTTTCTTTATTACATTAAAAAATATCCTAATTACAATGGGTGTGAATGCACTGGAATGAATTAAGTCTAAGAATATGTTTTTCTGGTGAACATACAGCTCCAAACCAGCAAACCTTGAATTCAGTTCTCAGAGGCCATAATAACAAAAATGGGTCTCTTGCTTAAAGCATGCCCATTGTGTGTTGGCTAAGCAAACCTTAATAGATTATGCTTGATGTAGTTTGTGTTACATTTAACATTTTAGTGTTTATACCCATAAGAAGATTGTGTTCCAGTACCTATAGATATATGGATATAAAGATTAAGCATGTAGCAAGCTTTGGCCAAATAAAATACAAGGGAAGGTAAGAACGTGGATGCAACAGCTTGGTTATCTTAAAAAAAAAAACAAAAAACCCTGTTTTCCCTTTGAAACTTGGGAGAGACTGTAAAATCAACTTTAGTTCCAGAATAAAGATCTGTTGCTAACATGTTAATCATCACTTAGAACTAAATATACACAAGAGTTGAGGTTACACTCAATTGTAAGTATATTTATACATTACCACATTATTTTCTAAACTGATTCTAGTGAGTAATACCCATATTTGCAAAGGATGAGAGTTCTCTTAGCTCAACCTCATTAATACTTTAAATTGTCAGGTAATCAATTTTTTTACTATGATATACATATATATTAATTTTAACACTTATTGATCTGTAATTTCCTTTTTTATATCATCTTTATTTGGCTTTGATTTTAGGGACATGTGGCCTCATAGAATGAGTTAGTGTTTCCCTCCTCTTCAATTTTTTGAAAGGGATTAAGCAGAATTGGTATTAATTTCTTTGGGGAATGTATGCTAGAATTGACCTGCGTAACAATATGGTCGTGGGCTTTTCTTTTTGGGAGGTTTTGATGACTGAATCAATTTCTTTACTTACAGTATGTTTGTTGAGATCTTCTGTTTCTCCTGGAGTTAGTGCAGGTTGTTCATATGTTTATAGAAATTTGTACAATTTCGTCTAGATTGTCTAATTTTTGAACATACAGTTGTTCATTGTAACCAATTAAGATTCTTTTTATTTCTGTGGGTTAAGTAGTAATGACCTCTTCATTTATGACTGTATTCATTGTGTCTTCTCTTTTTTTCTTTGTCAGTATAGCAAAGGGGATGTTAATTTTATTGATCTCTTCTAAGAACTAACTTTTGTTTGCTCTCTATTTTTTTGTTCTGTTTCATTTATTTATGCTCTAATCTTTGTTATTCCTTTCCTTCTGCTTGCTTGGATTTAATTTGTTGTTTCTTTTCTAGTTTTCCCAGGTATGAAGTTAGATCTTTTATTTCAGTTCTTTCTTCTTTTTTAATAGAAGCATTTATGGCAATATATTTCCTTCCTAGAACTGCCTTCACTACTTCTTAGAAGTTTTGATATGTTGTTTTCTTGTTTTATTTCATCTTAACATATTTACTGATTTTCCCTATTAATGTCTTCTTTAATCTATTGATTGTTTAAATGTGTGTTATTCAACTTCTACATCTTAGTTGATTTCCCAATCTCTGCCTGTTATTGATTCCCAACTTCATTCCATCATCGTCAGAAATGCTTGGTATAATTTCAATATTTTAAAATTTATTGAGATTTGCTTTGTTACCCAACATGTCTATTAGCACCGTATCCACGGTTAGTTTATTTCTACCCATATTTTCCTTCATATCCTTGAATTTATTTAGGAGATTTGTTTGAACTTTGATTAGTTGTGCTTAATCTGTGTCTCCTCTGATGTTTTAATTTGTTCTCTTGACTTAGCCATATCTTCCTGTGTCTTAGTATGGCTTGTATGTTTTTGCTGATGTTTAGGAATTTGATTATTTTGATGTGTTCTCTATGAAGGTCAGTTTCTTCCTCTTGTGTTGGGTTTTATTGTTAAATGACTTTGTGTAAAGTCTCTACTTTGACACTTTGTCCAACTTAATCTGGACTTTTAGAGTAGTCCGTGTTTAACTGTTCAGCTTTTCTCAGCTCTTCTGCACCTGATTCTTGCCCTGGATATGGGTAAATTTTTAAGATTGGCCTTTTGTGAGCAATTATTTCTCCTAAAGGAGAAAGCTTCCTTTCCTCTCTCCCTTCTCCTGGAATCTTGATATGTTCTATATGTTGTTGTGTAGAATTTTCTATCCATCTCCTATCATAGGTTTAAATTCCCTTCATCACCCAGTGCCTCCCTTTCTTTATACTTACTAGTTCTGAGAGCCATCCTGTATTGCAGCAGTTCCTTTTTACACCTTAATCCCACTCCCTTTTATTTTTTCTATTAGGCATTTCTTCTCTTAGTTTCTTCCCTGTTAGTGTATCCCGTCCCAGGGAGCCTGATTGGGTCAACCCAGAAAGGTCCATATTGCATTTAGGTGGTCCAGCAAACAAAGACTGGATTGAGTGGGTGTCCTCTTGCCAATGATTCTGTCAAGGTCTCTTTTTTCACTGGGGTACTTTTGCATGTGGCACTCATTAAGTGTTTGTGTTCTGCCTTGGGTCTATGCAGCCTTTGTGGGGTTCTAACTTGCTGCAGTGAGTGGCTCTTTGGTCTGCATCCTTGGCAGGAGGGACCCAAGCCATGCTGCCTCTGTGTGGATGTTAAGTTATGCAGGACATAGTGATTGGAGGGTTCCAGACTGGCAGCTCCATGTCATAAATCTCTTACCTGATTTTGGTGTTTATTTTTTTTCCATTCAGTTTTTGTGGTTTCCTTCAACATTTTCTATCTCTATCATACTCCAGAGGTTTAAGCAGATATTTAACTTTTCATTAATTGATTCTGAGGGGACACTTTTCCAGGGAGGGTGTCTTTTGTCACCATGTTGATGATGTCATCCTGAATCAAAGGTCTTTATTCAGGAGCTGGACTCCTCATTTACATTCTTAAAATTTGCATAACTCAAGTGAGAAATACAGGCTACTCCAACATTGACCTGAATGGGATGTATTTTTGAGGCTGTGTGATAAAAACAAGTTATTACTCTAAGGAAGTGGTAACCAATTCTATGAAAAAAATCATTCCATGCATGTTGATCAGGCCTGTAAGAAGGACTGAATATAGCCAAGGACTTCAAATATTGCCAGGCCTGGGCAAGATGTCTTAAAGTATATTGGATCTGTTTTAGAGTGCCAGGAGTGTTTTCCTTAAGTTTTGTATGAATTGTTGTAATATGGATCAAAACATTAATATAAGTACAGAACTATTCTGGCCAGAAAGTTGAAGCTGACCTTAATGCTTTTCAGTGCTGAGACAGTGTCAGGATAGGCAGAGCACACAAGTAAGTAAAATCTGAGATGCAGTCCCCCTGGAACATAGAGGTTTCAATGTTAGGGAAACCAAAGCAGGATATAAATTAATTTAAATTAACAAGATTTATAATAGGACCTCCAACTTGGGAAATTCTGCCTTGTGTTCCCAAGTCCAGTCCCAATGATTTAGTGTAGTCCTTGGTTTAGAAGGATTGCCCAAGGCAGACAGTTTCTACAGCTTTATCTGGAAGAGATGTGTACAAAAAGAATATCAACAATTTATAGGAAATCATTTTCATATAACTAAATGAGAAAGAAGAATCAATTTTAAGAATAGTTCAATGCAAATATTAAATTATTAATAATATTTTACAAAGCACTTACATAACTTCCCACACATTGCAATTTAATATTTATCTTAAACTCCCATATTTGAGTCTTGGGTGAGGTGTTATAGGGACTGGAGTCCCTTGAAGGACCCCGATAGACCAAGTAGGCCAAGTTGCCAATAAATGAAGAGAAAGCTATACAATTAAAGGAGATGAACAGACTTCTAATCAAACATATGCAGATGAAAAGTGCCCTTTTAAGGGAACTGATGCACGGAGACCATGGTCTCCTTAAATGAGATTGTAACTCAGAATTTGGGTTATATTTTCTCCACCCCTCAGCAACTTAAGCTTATCCTTTATTTGTTTATGAAAATACTCAGCAATGGTTGTGGCTTGGCTTATGGAGAGTCTATTGAATGTCCCATGATAGGGACACGAATGGGTAGCTTGGATCACAAATCCAGAGCTATTAATCAGATGCAATATGTTGAGAAAACCAAAAGAAGACACAAATGTGTTTTTGTAGGCCTGGGTTGTAGGGACTGGTTCAAGGGCATGCACAGCAATGACTTGACAAAACCTGCAGAAATTGTGAACTGCAGTCAGGACCCAGCAAAATCCTCTGGATAGAATGAGAATAAGGACATGATCAGAGCTTTCCAGACTGTGAGTGAATATTTGTATATGGTTAGACATACACCTTATGACCACTTGAACATATTCATATTCCATAGAGGCATGCCACAGGTGAACCCCTCCCCATCACCAACACTCCACAACAGTGATCCTCCCCTGCCACAGTTGCGCAATCCAAAATGTCCCCAATAAGGCCCCCAAAATAAATAAATAATAATAAAATAATAATTTTAAAATAGGAAATAAAATACAAAGATTAAAAAAAAAAACATTTTTCATTGTGTCTTTCATCATTGAAAGGTCTGTTATCTTTTATGTACAATGACAAGTCTTTCCATATGTTCCCCCAATGTCTTACTTTTTGTTGCTGTTGTTTTTTGCTTTTTGTTTTTTTGTGTGTGTGTTTTAAATTTTTTAATTTTTTAAAAAGATACTTAGATTGCATAAATATTACACAAAAAATATGGGGATTCCCATACACCCCACCTCCCACACCTCCCACAAACTCCCACGTAAATATCCTTCATTAGTTTGGCACATTAACTACAGTTGATAAACACATCCTGGGACTTTGCCATTAAGCATGGACAATAGTTCACATTGTAGACCACACTTTCTCCCACAGTTTTGCACGTTATATGATGATATAAAATGGTCTATATCTGTCATTGCAGTTTTACTCAGGACAATTTAAACAAGCTTTGGGTTACAGAGAAGTCACATTGAAAATGTAAGGGATTTCCATATACCGAACCCCTCCCCCTCTGCCGCTCCCCTGTATTAATAACATCTTACATGAGGCTGGTTTATTTGTTACAATCTATGTACAATTATTTAAGCATTGCTACTAACCATGGTCAATGTTTGAAAGTATGGTTTACATTTTGCAACATACATATGTATAGGTCTTGACAAAATTTAAAATGACCTGTTTCTGTCATTGCAAGATCATGCAGAAGGATCTTTTTTCCCACACAGTAATTGATTTTTTTCTTTATTCAGTTACCATTTTTCACAAGGCATTTTTCAATAGGAAACTCATGAAATAAATTGTCTCAATCTTTGAAATTTTTTCCAAATTTGTTTTTTTTAACAAATCAATGATATTGATAAATATTAATAAAGCATACATTTTATCCTAAGTGTACAATCAATGGCATTTAGTATAATCACATAGCTCTGTGTTCGCCACTTCAAACATTATTAAAGCATTTTCATTATTCAATTTCAATAATAATAAACAGAAAACAGACAAACAGGAAAATTCTTCACCTCTCAACCTGTTTCCCCTGCTGTACATAGCTGCTATTTCTGGCTATTCTTGCACAATTATTTATTTTTTAATGGATTGAACTCCCCAATCAAAAGACATAGTCTGGTAGAATAGATAAAGAAAATATGAGCCATTTATATGTTTTCTGCAAGAAACCTACCTCAGACATAAAGACACAACCAGGTTAAAAGTAAAAGATTGGAAACAGGTATTCTATGCAAATAGCAACCAAAAAAGAGCTGGAGCAGACCAAATAAATGTAAACTAACAACATTATAGTATATGAACAATAATTACTCAGTGCAACTGGAAAATTTTTTCTGTGATCAGTATTCTGTAATTTTTTAAATAAAAAATAAACACTTGCTTTTAATTGAGGGCTGGAGGAGAGATATATTTTTGGATACTTCATTTTTCTTTTACCCTTCCTTATTCATGCTCTTCAAATATAAAAAATCTATCTGGATCAATAATGACTTGACATGACTACTGCTGAACAATAATTTGAGTTTCTCTGCTTCATAAAATTATGAGTTGGGAAATGTTAACTGCTGTAAGTCATTCCAATAAGGTGTAAAGAATTCCCAAATAGGAATTTGATTATCTAAAAAGAATTATAAACTAAATGGAAATTAAATAACAATACCAATAAAAACCATATTTGGGTTGGAGCAAGAGTCCCAGTGGTGATGGACTAAGCACCAAAACAATAGAGCATCCTTTGTTCTTTCCACATCTTCTAAAATAAGATTTGAAATTATCACTGTGATGGTAAGGCCAATGTGTCAATTCAGCGAGGTAATGGTGCCCAGTTGTTTGGTCAAGAAAGCACTGAGCTAATTGTAATACAAGTGTATTTCATGGACTTTAGCAGTCTCTGAGTTGATTGCATAGATAGCTGTTTACATATACAATCAACTAAGGAGATTGCCATGAGCATTGAGTGATGCCTCATCCAATATGTTGAAGGCCATAAAAGGGTAAGTGATTTCAGCATTCAGAGAGAGAATTCCTATGTCTACTTCAGACACAGCCAGTGTCTCCTGGGAACTCATTAAGGATTTTCATCAGAGGCCCTGGTTTGCAGCCTGCCTTGCAGAATTTGGACTTGTGAATCCCCATGCATGCGTGAGGCAATTTTATAGAACTTCATACTATTTGCAGATATCTCCTCTCAGTTCTGTTTCCCTAGAGAGCCCTGACTAATATAGCTAGGTATTGGGAGTGGTTCTACAGAAACAGAGCCTTAAAAATGGGATTTCTAAATGGGTTTGGGGAATTTTGCAATTGCCTCTCTACTCTGATTAGATGCAAGGGCACTAATGACTCTCCTTCCAAGGAGTGACCAAGAGGTCACTGACAGCCTATGGATTGAGTTGGCAATAGAGATATTCAAAATATCACCACAGGATACAACTACTTTCATGCTCATAAGAGGCAAGGTTCTGGGTGAGAGTGTTTTTAACACCTTAACAGAGTTTTGTGGAGTTAAGATGTAAAATGATGTTTGCTGGTTGTTTCTAAGTAGGCTGGATACAGTTATAAAAAAAGGATGAGCTGAAGGCTTCAAATTTGCAACCTAAGCACTGCATGAATGATCAGAAAGTTTCTGTGTGCTCTGAAAGAAAATCATGTTTCATGTAGCTACAGACTTGAGATCTCTGAAAACCAGATGCAGAGTCTCATTGTACAAGTAGCAGAAATACCATGGAAACTAAAATCTCAAACATGCAGAATGTCTGCTGTTAAAGTGAGGGCATTGATCGGAAAGAAGTGGAACCCTGAGGATTGGGAATGAGACATATGTGCTGATAATGATATCAGTGGAGGCACCTGGGATAGGAATGCAGATACATTCAAGAGCAAGACTGGACAGGGGTCACTTAGTTCTTGACTACAACCTCTTCATCAACTTCAATGCACTGCCTGGGCACCAAGTCCGGTGAATTGAGGGCAGATTTCCCTTATGTGGTCTGTCAGGTAAAGCCTTTTTAATTGCCTATAGTCCATCCTGAAAAGAACACAGAAAAGTTTTAAACAGGAGTTGAATTCCTCAGGGGGAACCAGTATTGATGAAATTAGTATCAATATATTTCAGAAATCAGGAAAAAATACAATTCAATTTTTTGAGAGTAACCCCAAGGAAATATGACTTCGTTGACAAAGTTTAACTCTAAATTTAATAGATAGTTAGCAAGGGATTCTGACTCTATATTTATCACTGGAATAAAATAATATATTATATTGCAAATCACTTTTAGAATTAAACCTAAAATAATAAAAAAGTCTTAATTCAATCACCCCAGAATTCTGGAGATATGCCATGTTTATCTTCTTTTTCATTATATTTTATTCTACAGTCCAGGAAACCACTTTCCCAACAGGAAATGCAGGATCATATAATGTATATCTGAAATTTAATAAATAAAGCCCAGATTGGACAATTATTCAAAATATTGGATGCCCCTACAAGATGACCCTCTCTGTAGTGCCATTGTCAGAGAATTAAAATGTCCCAATTAATTACTGCAAGAATAGACCACATCACGTTTTTTTGTTCAATAAAACATAAGCAAAGGTAAGCAACATGATTTCAGAGTTAACATGTGTAAATATTTACAATATCTTTTCATTCTGCCATGAAAACCAGTTACATCCCATATACAAGATGCTCCCATATCCTGGGCATAGAACATGAGTGGTGTGTAGCAAAGGAATAGCTAAACCACAGGGGACATATGTCAAAAGTCAAAAAGAAATCTTTGTTCCCCTCTGCATTGAGACTTACCATTTGTTCATCACTTCAACATAACATGGTCATAGCTGACTGATACAGTACCAAATGGTTTTCAAAAAATTTTATAACAACTTATACACATACACTAGTGAAATATAAGCACATTATTTGTTCCACATCTTCACCAACAATAGGTGATCCCAGATTTTTTTATGCAACCCAGTGAACTTGTGGCAGTAGCACAATGGGGTTATACTTTTTTATTTCCCTTCAGTATAAGAGGTGTGGAACATATTGTTAATAGTAAATTTGTGCTTCTTCTTCAAAATCTCTTTATTGCCATTATAAGTGACATTTATTTTCACTTGATTTATGATGTGTCTTTCCATGTTTTTGCGTTAGATCTAGGGGAAAATTCCTTAAAATTTTTTTAAAGAATCTCTAGATTATATAAATGATACATTGAAAATACAGGGAAATTCCAAAATTCCCCGTCACACCTCACACATTTTCCCATTAACAGCATCTTTCATTAGTGTGGTATTTTTGTTATAATTGATGAAAAAATGTTGAAGTATTGCTACTAACCATAGAGTATAGTTTATATTATAGTTTACACTTTGCACCAGACATTTTTATAGGTTTTGAAAAAATATTTAATGGTCAATATTAGTCATTGAAATGTCAATCAGAACAATTCCAATATCCAAAATGCCCCATGTTACACCTATTCTTCCCTTTTCCTCCCTTCAGAATCTCTGGTGACCACTGCCTTTATATCAATGTTAAAAGTTCTTCCTGTGCTCGAATAATAATCTACTTTACTCCATAGTTGCATTTCCTCCTTATGTTTGTTCTTTCCTTATTCTTGAGGATTTGGGATGGCGATGTCCACTCTGTGTCTGATTGAGATGGGGCAGATGGATAGAACAGACTTGCCTGCACTTGTAGATACTCCCTATTTTTTGCAGTTGGACAATATTGATAATCATTTTTTGTTAGTTTTCCTGAGAAAGTCTGATGAAATGGAGATAGGTTTTGAAACTCTGCTGAAATTCAGAGCTCAACTGATATATGAACAGACCCAAAATTTAAGTCTCTGGGACATATGCTTAAAGAGTATAGTGCTAATTATAGTTTCAAATAAAAGGAGCAGAAGAGCCATTATAAGGGAAATTATAAATGAGTTTAACTCTGATACATTGGGGAACATATATTCTAAGGTAAGGCCCACTGACAGGGTGCCAATTCCTGAGATTGTCTGCCATGCCTATAGTGTCTAGAAGTCTCTAGAGCTCTCAGGCACACCCCTGCTTGAGGCTCTATTTACTGTGGAAGTCAATCAAATCCTCTGGAGATGTGCATAAGAGTAACCTCAGGAATGACCTTCCAAGATACTTTGAAATCCCTTAGCCATAAAAAACTCATTTGTATTTAATATTTCCCCCTTTTGGACTAGGTCTTTTTCCAAAAGCATCGCTAGTTAGTGCTTGGTAATAATCCTTCGGTGACAGGAAGGCTCATCCCCAGGAGTCATGTCCCATTTATTTCCTGAGTTTGGCTTACAGAAAGGCCACATTTGAGCAACAAGGAAGCTTTCAGCAGGTAATTCTTAAGTGATATATAATACTATGTTAAGTATCAATTTCACAAGTACAACGTTCATAAGTACAACCAGCAATGTAAAGGGCCTTGTGTATAGGTCTCTCTTTCTTCCCTAGGCACTGCTCATGTACTGTAATCATTCTTGCTATTCTATTAGAGAACGTAACAGGTCTTCCCAGGATAGGAACTCAATATTCTTTCTTTTTAACTATGTGGTGTCACAAAAGCAGTACTGAGAGGGAAATTAAAAATGAAGACAGCTAAAATTGAAGACCTTTCTGCACAACTGAAGGATCTAGAAAAAGAACAACAAACAAATCCAAAGCAAGCAGAAAGAAGGAAATAGTAAAGATTAGAGCAGAACTAAATGAAATTGAGAATTAAAAAAACACTATAAAAATTAACAAAACCAAAAGCTAGTTCCTTAAGAAGATTAATAAAATTGACAAATTCTTATCTAGACTAACAAAGAAAAAAAAGAGAGAAGATTCAAATACATAAAATAAAAAACAAGAGAAGGGATATCATCACTAATCCCACAGAAATAAAGAGTCTCATAAGAGGACACATTGAAAAATTGTACATCAACAAGATGGATAACTTAGATAAAATGGAAAATTTCTAGAAACCCAAAAGCACTGTACATTGACTTTAGAATAAATTGATGAACTCGACAGACCAATCACAAGTAATGAGATTGAATTAGTCATCAAAAAACTCCCAACAAAGAAGAGCCCAGGACCAGATGGCTTCACAGGTGATTTCTACCAATCACTTTTAAAAGAACTAACACTAATCCCATTTAAAGTCTTCCAAAAAATAGAAGTGGAGGGAGCATTGCCTAGCTCATTCTATGATGCCAATATCTCTGTAATACCAAAGCCACATAAAGAAGCCCCAAGAAAACTAGAGACCAATCTCTGTAATGAACCCGGATGCTAAAATCCTCCACAAAATACTTGCTACTTGTATCCAACAACACATAAAATGAATTATACACCATGATCAATTTCATTTCTGGTATGCAAGGATGGTTCAACATAAGAAAATCAATCAATCTAATACAGCACATTAACAGATCAAAATTTTAAAAAATCACAAGATCATCTCTATTGATGCAGAAAAAGCATTTGACAAAATACTGCATCCTTTCTTGATAAAATCACTTCAGAGAATGAAAATAGAAGGAGACTTCCTCAACATGAAAAAGGGTATAGATGAAAAACACAGTTTAACATCATATGGTGAAATGTTAAAAGCTTTCTAAAATCTGGAACAAGACAAGGATGCTCACTGACACTGATCTTATTTAACATTGTGTTAGAAGTACACTTAGGGAAGAAACAAAAATAAAATGCATCCAGATTGGAAAGGAAGAAGCAAGAATTTCACTCTTTGCAGATGACATAATCCTATAAATAGAAAGCCCTGAGATATCTACAACAAGGGTTCTAGAGCTGATAAATGAATTCAGTAAAGTGGCAGGATATTAAATCAACATGCAAAAATCAGAAGGATTTATACACATGAATAATTTGCAATCTGAGGAGGAAATCAAGAAAAAAATTCCACACACAGTAGCAACTAAAAGCATGAAATATCTAGGAGTAAACTTAACTAAAGATGTAAAGGATTAGTGCAGAGAAAATTAAACAATGTTTTTAAAGGAAATCAGAGAAGAACTAAACAAATGGAAGAATATTTTATATTCATGGATTGGAAAGAAATTATTAATCTTAATGCAGTCAAATTTACAACCCCATTTCCCTTGTATGCATTTTTATATATTTTCCCTCTTTATCCTCCTTCTCCTTGTTCTCCTCACTCTACATAATTTGTTCCCAATTTAATGGTCTGAAGGTTTCAAAATATTATATCATATTTTATATCTTATTATTTAATCCACTTAGAGTTGATTTTCAGAAGTTTAGGAAATATGAATACAAATTGATTTTTCAATTATTTTCCTCCAATTTCCTGATACCACTTACTAAATTATACATACTATTTAAATAGTTGAGTCTACATATATTTTCCCTGTATTCTGTTTACTAGTCTGCTTCTGCACCTATAGCATAATATTTAATTACTATTATTTTATAGCAAGACTTTATACTTGTTAAAGAAAATATTGTCTTTATTCCTTAGAGATACTTAAACTATTTGTTTTGAAATGATTTTGTAGGGCTTACTTGTGAAATAATAAAGAATAGATTTGGCAGAGACTTCTGAGAAAGATGGAGTATTAGAGTCACCTATATTCAAATTATTAACTCCATGGGTTTACACAATATGTTAGTAATATCCAACCTGTTTGGTGAAGACAATTAATTCAACATAGTCATGAAATATTAAATAATGATTTGATTTTCAGGTATATAAAATGAACAATTGTTTGAGATTTAAAGATCGCTTTAATTTTATGTATTTCATTCAACAATCCAATGATACAATGGGAATTATACTTGCTTCTTTCATATCAGATATAAAGAATGCTATTGAGAATAAAAACAAATATCAAATATATGCAATTATTATTACTTCATTTCATTGTTCAGTATTGTATGGATTTTACTACTCTGTCTAAATCTAAATAGCAGATATTTGATCAAAAACTACTATGAATAGCTCTGTAAAGTTGTAGAAGATCTATATTGAGACATTGCTGAGGTTTGAAAAATGTACTTGATCCCAAAGCATGTTATCTCAAAGTGCTTATAACATCTAGCTTTTAAAGCAAAGCTCCATGTGATAATGTTGTATTTTAATTCATCTTTGAAAACAGCCAATAGAGCAATGACAGTCCAGAAAAGGAAAGAATCTTACATCTTTGAATAATATGATTGTTTTCTAGTGATATGATAGCTGCACTTGGTTTGTAAAGAAAGGACAGAATGTGGTTAAGAGGAAGAGAGAAGATATTGAATGTTAAATGATTAATAGTCAGGAAATGCAGCAAATAGGTGGATATTGTCTGTTATAATAGAACACAAAGAAATGTGATCACCAGACTGGGGGCTATTTTAGGAAGCAATAGAAATGCACAGAGTTGGAGAATATTAAGGAGAAAAGTATGTATCATTGCTGAGTAACAGTTATGTATTACCTAAGCAGTGGCCCAGAGGGAAATTTGTAAATTTCTAGAGGTGGGAAGATAAGAAAATAAAGTGAGAATCGAGAGTAACCCATGGTCTGATAGGACAGTTCTTAATTCACACAGAGTGCAAGTGCTGAGCTTCAAGAAAGAGCAGAACTTAATTTTGGCAATTTTAATCTGAGGAAAAATTGATAAAAATAACAAACACTGTTATCCTATTAGAAGTTATGTTCAAGTATGTACGTGGTAGAAGATGGTACTTTCAGTTTTGTACATGTTGAGATTAGGATGATGGTAATACATCAAATGATATCAGAGATACAGAAAAGTATGTGCTGCACTTGGAGGGACAGGTGTAAAGAAGAATGGATGTGGTCACAGGAAAAAGAGAAAGGTGGAAAATATAGAGCAAGTGGAAACTAAATATGAAGAAGAAGAAGAGTACAATGATATAGTAATGAGGCGTATGAGGATAAGCAGGTATACAATTAAGGTAAAGAAATAAGATGAATAGCTACACATAGTTTGATATAAAAACAAAATAAGCATATATAGATACAAGTGGTATAGATAATACAGATGCTGGAGATGACAGATGTAGATAAAGATGAATATAGGTTTATATGCCGGTTTAGCTCCGTCTGTGAATATGGACATAGATTTGTGGTCACATGTTCCAATTTACATAAGACAGGTCTAGTATATACCATTTCACCCTGTGAAATATCTACTCACTGTTTTACTCTTAAAAATGCCTATATTTGGATGATAATTTTTTTTATGATCCCAAGGGATAGATATGCATAACTTTAAGTGTATCTATGTGCATGTACGCACAATAGTGTGTAAATTTCTGAGTATACATAGGCATTTCTACATCATATAGATAGATATCTAGATAGAACTATTTTTCTATGAATTATTCCAATTCTTCCTATGAATACAATCTAAGTAATGTGCTAATTAATTAATTTTCTCTATATTATGTGAGCTGTAAACATGTTTTATGACATAAAAACTTTCTAAGTGCTCCTTTAACCTCTGTATTTCCCAAGCTGTAGTTGATGGGGTTTAACACTGGAGTGATAACCCCATATAGCATTGAGATGAGCCTGTCTTTGGCTGGGGAGTGATGACTAGAAGAAAGGAGGACATATGTAAATATCGCTGTGCCATAAAACAACAGACCACCAGGAGGTGGGAAGCACATGTGGAGAAAGCTCTGCATTTCCCTTCAGCCGACTGGATCTTTAGGATGGCAGATATGATGTAGATATAAGAAATAAAGGTTATCAGAAAAGCACCAATACCTAATATACCTCCTACCACAAAAACAAGCATCTCTGGGAGGTATGTGGAAGAACAGAAAAGCGCCACCACCAGAGGGATGTCACAATAATACTGATTAAACTGGTTAGACTTACAGAAAGACATGTGGAAGGTGAACACTGTATGCAGAAGGTAATTAAGAAACCTTGCTGCCCACGTTCCATCTGTCATCTGGGCACAGCGTGCCTTAGTCATGATGAGGGTGTAATGAAGGGGATAACATATGGCCACATACCGGTCATAAGCCATGACAGAGAGAAGGAAAACCTCAGTCCCTGCCAGGGCCACCAGGAAATAAAGCTGCAAAGCACACCCAACAAAAGAAATTCTTTCCTTCTCAGTCAGGAAGTTCTCAAGCATCTTGGGAACAGTAGCTGATCGGCAGAATATGTCCAAGAGGGACAGATTTGCCAAGAAGTAATACATGGGTGTGTGCAGCTTTTTCTCAATCACTATGGCGAGGAGAATGGTACCGTTTCCCACCAAGGTGACCTGATAGATGAGAGCAAAAACCACCAAGAGAGGATAGCATACCTGGGGGAAATCAGAGAGTCCTATGAGGATGAAATCATTCATGGTAGTGAGCTTGTCAATGTCCGTCTCTTCTTTCCACATGGCTCTTTCTGGAGCAAATGAAACCAAAAGAGGTTAAGATAAAAACTTAGGAGCCTAGTGATGAGGAACACTTGGAAAATAGTCTGGGATTGGTTGATAATGAATTGTGTTAATCCTATTTTATTATAAATTTCACCTATTAGAATTATTGATATCAATAGACTATGCAACTATAATGTTTCTTGAAATATTCAAGCTCAGTTCCTTACCAAGAAACATTGTTTATTCTTCCTTTATATATGAACATTAAAATATTTTATTCATAAAAAGCATACCTTAATATAAATTAAATACAAATTTTAAACAAATTAAATTTAGTCTATGTAATATAAATAATGCCTAGTTGATAATGTCTGTATGTGACCACAAAAGCAGATATATTTGCTTATATATGCAACTCACTTTCCCCTTAAAACTTAAATATTTGACAATATGGGGTTTCTAATTCTTAAATGCTCTCATTTACTCTTGTTTCATTTTCTGATTACATTTTATTATACAATAATAGCCCAAGTCATCAGAATATTTATGATTATTTACAAAAAACATTAATTTACGTGAAAGTCTGCAATTGATACCTATGTACATGTCATCCTGACACATGAAAAAATAATATCTTTGTTTTTTGTTTGTTTAAATTGTCTTTTTTTTTTTTAAGATTTTATTTATTTATTTATTTATCCCACCCTTGCTGCTTGTGCTCGCTGGGTCAGCTAACCACGCCGTGCAGGCGGGCTTGCCTTCACCAGGAGGCCTCGGGAACCGAACCCGGGGCCTCCCATATGGTAAACGGGAGCCCTACTGATTGAGCCACAGCCGTTTCCCTAAATTGTCTTTATGTTCTATTTTTCCTCACATAGAAAATATAATGTAGATATGTGTGTCATAAAGAATGACACCTAGAAGAAAGGATTGATTATAAAGATAAAAAAGGAATATAAAAAGCTATTTAAAATCCATAGGAAGAAATTTTAAAGCTCAATTATCAATGATACAAAAAAATAAACAACACAGAAAAAAATCACAACAGGGTTCCTTAAAGGATGATTTGCTTTTTATAGTTTGTGTGTTTGTGTTTTCACCTAACATTAACTAATTGGCATATATAAAGAAAGTTTAAAAAATCACAAAAACGCAAGAGAGAGTTTTAGAGGTAGTTTTCCATAGTAAAGGTGAATACAATTAAATTTTCTGAAAAATGTGAAATAACTAACAGAATTGTTGTTTGCAGTTAAGCGAGGGTTGCATGATATATGCATACACACATGCAAACACAGATGATATAATACAAACTTGGACAAAACTAATTTGTTCTTTTTTTTGAAAAATCACATTTATGATAGAAATGTCAAATTAAAATTATGTTTAGAAAATAAAATGCAAAATCAGTTGCTATGGTTCCTCTACACTACCACTCACCCTTCATTTCTTTTACCTGGTAGAAAGTCTTCATTATTTCTTAACTCAGATAAAATATATATAATGCAATTTTTTTCCACTAGAAATATTTAAACAGGAATTGCTGAAATTCATTGGAAAATGTTATTACTTTTTCCTTAACAACATTGTTACTATTACCATCCTTTCCTTTTCTTAAAGACTACCAGATCTGTGTCCCACTTGAGAGAAAGCTGTTTTCAGTGATACTGTTGAAATAATGAAACTTTTCAAAGAAAATTATTGTACAAAAGCACAAAATGCTTAGGTAACATTACTCAACGAACAAAAGTTTGTTAAATGAGTGAATGAAGTTTGAAGCAAATGAATACCTGCAGCATTAATTCTCAACTTCTCAAATGTTTAAGATTCTACAAGGTATTTTATATTATATTTTAATGCTTTGAAAAGATAATGATGAATATAAAAAATGAATGGCAATTTTTTACAAGAAACATTAATATCTTGAAAGAGTAAATACAACTTTTATATTAAGTACTCATTTTCCTTTACACCTTCACTTACTAATTTGACTTAATTTTTCTAAACTAGGATAATAAGAAATAAGTCAATTACCTTCACCAGTTGGCTTCTAACTCAGGCTACATGAACAATATGTATCCTGAAGAAATGAAAACACTTTTTACTTAAATTTCACCATTGAATATATAAATTTCTTATGTCAAAATTCTGATTTCAGCACATAAAACTCAGAATTTGTTCATGTGTGGATGGAACTTATTTAACACACCCCTCCTTTTGAAGCAAACATAATTAAATCTCAGTTATTTGCCATATAATTAGAAAAATAGAGGAGATATTTTTGTAAGCAATGTATTGCTCAGGAAAAGGTTCTGTAACTTCCCTTATTAAACTAATGGATCAATAGCTTATTTGCTTTAGAAGCAAAAAGGTCTTGTAAACTTCAGTCTCCCAAAGTGATGTATGAGATAACTAGGTGTAACTAAGCATATAAATACATGAATTATACATATTGAAGTCATATTTTTAAATAGTTATAAACAGTCAAACATTTAAGGAGTATCCATAGCAAGGGGGGTTTAGAATTATCCTTACATGGGAAATTAACCAAGAATTAAGTTTTCTTATTTTATTTGTGTCACTTACATGTTTACATATGGCCAAAGGCAAACATAGCATAGATGAATCTTCTCCCTCTAACAAATAATTCCTTCAAGTTTCCACTATACAGAGAAAAAGAAAATTATTTCATTAAGCAAAATTATCACTAAAAATCTTAGCTCTCAAGATAATTCAAAATTTATAAATTAATGCAATAACAAGAAAATCTTACATTTAAAAATTCTTTGAAAAATGGATTATTAAATTGTCTCTTAAAATACATTGCTAACGAAGAGTTCTTTCACACGTATTTAACCTATTGGATCAATAGCTGATAAAGTTGTGGAAACCAAAAAGCCTTTCTAGGATGTAATCTCTCCCCTCTTACACTCAACTGTTGCTCTACCCTCACCTGTGTCCATTTCTATACCATTAAAATCAACCTACTTATAAATTTTGTACAGATTAAATGTTGGCTTCTCATTCTGTATCCCCATTGTATCTCCTGGGGACCCATCTTCTAGATTCTACCTCTGTCTGTTTGCTTATAATATTTACTTATCAGTGATATCAAAGAATACTTGTCATTTTGTGTCTGGATTATTTCACCCATCCTAAGATCCTTGAGGTTCATCCATGTTGTTGCATGTGTCAGTATTTCATTACTTCTTGTTACAACTGAATAATATTCCATCATATGTGTACACCACATTAAGTTTATCCATTCACTGTTGGTGGACACTTGTGTTACCTCTTTCTTCTGGCAATTGTGAAAATGCTGCTGTGAATAATGGAGCATATATATCTGTTCATGTCCCTGTTTTCAATCCTTTTGGGTACATACCTAGTAGTGTGAATGCTGGATCACATAGCAATTCTTTTTTTTTTTTTTTTTTAATTTATGTATTCATTTATCCCCCCTTGCTGCTTGTGCTCGCTGGGTCAGCTAACCACGCCGTGCGGGCGGGCTTGCCTTCACCAGGAGGCCCTGGGAACCGAACCCTGGGCCTCCCATATGGTAAACGGGAGCCCTACTGATTGAGCCACAGCTGCTTCCCTCACATAGCAATTCTTACTTAGCTTCAAGAGGAACTATCAAACTGTCCTCCAAAGGGGTGCACTATTCTACATTCCCACAAGCAAAGAATGAGTGTTCTTCTCCACATCCTCTCCAACACTTGTTTAGTTTTCTATTTTTTGATAGCCAGTCTAGAAGATATGAAATGATATCTCATTACAGTTTTGATTTGCATTTCCCTAATAGCTAGTGATGTTGGATATCTTTTCTTGTGCTTTTTAGCCATTTGTATTTCATCTTTTTTAAAAATGACAATTTATTACATTTGTGTATTTTTAATTTGGGTTGTCTTTTTATTGTTGAATTGTAGGATTTCTTTATATATGCTGGATAATAGACCTTTATCAGATATGTGGTTTCCAAATATTTGCTCTCGTTGTATAGAATGCCTTTTCACTTTCTTTACAATTTCCTTTTAAGCATAATTTTTTTTTTTTAATTTTGAGTAGGTCCCTTTTATCTAATTTTTCTTTGATTGTGCTGTGGGAGTAAAATTTAGTAAATCATTACCAACCACAAGATAATTAAGAAGTTTTCTTACATTTTCTTCTGGAGTTTTTTAATCTTGTCATTTTTATTTAGGTGTTTGATCCATCTTGAGTTAATTTGTGTATAAGATGTGAGGTAGGATCCTCTTTCATTCTTTTGGATATGGATATCCAGTTGTTCCTGCACCATTGTTGAAGAGACTATCTTTTCCTAGTTGAGGAAGCATGACACCCTTGTCAAATATCAGTTGGATGTAGATGTGTGGTCTATTTCTGAACTCGCAATTCTATTCCACTGGTTAATATGTCTAACATTGTGCAAATACCATTTTGTTTTGAAAACTGTGGCTTTGTAATATGTGTTTTTTTAACATGTTTTTTTCTTATTTTTTAATGACTACAATATAATGGTGGGAAAACATTTTATTTAACAGGCAGATAGTAAATATTTTAGGTTTGGGGGACCATACAATCTCTTTTGCAATTATTCAACTCTGTCATTGTGGCATGAAGTCAGACATAGATAATATGCCAATGAATGATTGTGGCTATGTTTCAATAAAATTTCATTTAAATCAAACAAAGGGCCTGATTCAGTTCATGGTTACATTTTGCCACCCCTTGCTCTAAAAGATAATTGACTATTTTTAAAATATATATTTTTATATTTCCTAAAAGACACATAGATTACATAAAATGTTATATAAAAAATATATAAGGGATTCCCATGTGCCCCACTCTTCACACCTCCCACTTTTTCCCACATTAGCAACTTCTTTCATTACTTTGGTACATTCATTGCAATTGATGAACCTGTTTTGGAGCATTGCCATTGAGGATGGATTGTAGTTTACATTGTAGTTCACCCTCCCTCCCACTCAATCCTGTAGGTTTTGGCAGGATATATAATGGTCTGTTTCTGTCATTGTACTGTCATTCAGGACAATTTCAAGTCCCAAATCTGCCCCTGTCTTACCCCTCTTTTCTTCTCTCCCTGCCTTCAGCACCTCCAGTGGCCACTGTCTCTACATCAATGATATAATTTCTTCCATTTCTAGAATTACAATAAGTCTATAGTAGAATACCAGTAAGTCCACTCTATTCCATATTTTATTCCCCAACCCTGTGAACTCTGGGATTGTGATTCCCAATCCACCTCTACTTGAGAGGGGGTTCAGATCCCATATGGATGATGGATGGGACCCTCTTGCTTGCAGTTGTAGACTCTCTTGGTTTCTTGGTATGGAGGTTGTCCATTCTCACCTCCTTGTTATTTGTCCTGGGTGAGTCTGTGAACTGTACTGTAGGTGTTGCAACTCCACTGAGGCTCAGGGCCAAATGGGCACATGGAGAGCCAAATACTCAAGTCTCTTGGGCATACACCTACCATCTCCAGCACTAACACTAGGTTCAAAAAGAAGGGACAGAAAAGGCACGTGCAGAGAAGTCACAACTGAGTCCAACTCCGTCACACTCGGTAGCACAAACTCCAAAGTAGGGCCCACTGGCAAGACACTAAACTCTGGAGCTATGTGCCATGACCATAAAACCTGGCTGTCTCCAGAGCCCTCAAGAGACACACTATTTGGGGTAGTATCTACTTTGGCACTCTATGCGATCCTGCTGAGGCCGTGCATAAGTGTTACCTCTGAGATGAATTCCCAACTCACTTTGAAGTATCTTAGCCATATACACTCATTTGTCTTTACCTTTTCCTCCTTTTATTCACAGTCTTTTTCCAGTTGTATTGCTAGTTGGTGCTTGGTAGTTATCCCTCAGTGTCAGGGAGGCTCATCCCTGGAAGTAATGTCCCATGCTGGAGGGAAGGTAATGCATTTATTTGCTGAATTTGGCTTAGAGAGAATCCACATTTGAGCAACATAGATGCTCTCAGGAGATAACTCTTAGGCACCCTACAACACTAGGCTAAGTTGCAATTTCAAGAGCAAAGGCTCATAAGCATAGTCATCAATATTAAGGGCCCATCTATGGACCATGCTTCTTCACTAGTCATTGCCTGTATACTCAGGGGATTGTTGCCATTCCATTAGAGAATATGGTAGAGCTCTCCAGAATGGGAATTTGATATTCTTTCTGTTATTGTGTGAATCTCAACCTTCTGTGACAATGCCCCCATGAACATTGAACATATTTATAAACCTTCAATGTATGCCCAGCTGAACTTCCTACCATGTATCCCCCATCACTGATACCCCTCACCAGTGATCTTCCCCTGCCACAATTGTAACCCTTCTGTGGTCCAAAACTTCTTCAAAGATAAAGCCGAGAACCTCACCAAATACAACTAATAGGAAAATGAAATAATAGTGATAGGTTTAAACATAAGAAATAAAATACATAGTAATTTAGAAAAACTGTAACTAAATTAAAATAAAAAAATAAAAAATTGGAATATTAAAAAAATGAAAAATATTTTTAAAAATGTCTTCATGTTTCGCCTTACATCACTTTAAGATCTGTTGTCCTGTGTGGACGGTTACATTTTCTTCCATTTCTTCCCCAGTGACTTATTTTTTTTCACTTTTTCTTCAAAGAAGTTTTAGTTCACAGTAAAGTCACATACAGAATATAGGGGACTCCCATATATCCAACATCCTTTCTCTTTTCCCCCTTCCTGTACTGGTAATCTTTTTATGTGTGGATGGTACATTCATAAAAACTGATGTACAAAAATATAAACATAGCTACTAACCATTGTCAGTGGTTCACATTATGGTTTACATTTTAGGTCATACACTTTTATAAATTTTTACTGAAATTTAACAGGACCTGTATCCAGCATTGCAAGATCATGCAGAACACTTCCATTGCCCCCTAAATATGCCCTCTTCCATCTATCCTATTCCTCCTTCCCCCTCCCCTTGGGGCCCATGGTGACCACCAGGCTTCACTCATTGAAAGAAAAGATTCATAGTTACTTGCAATAGCACTGAGGGCTTGACATACTGGTCTGCCCTCCCCTATTAGAAACCACCCATGCTCTTGAGAAATACTCACCTCTCTGTTTGAGAACATATCAGGCCTTCCCAGAATGGGAGTCCAACTCTTTCCAGCTCATCATGTGGGTCTCCTACCACTGATACAATACACTATGACAAAATGATCACTCATGCATTCTCTAGAAGAATGCCCCTGGTGTGCCCTGACCCAAATGCTCTCCCATCCAACACCCTAAACCAATAACCCTACTTTATCATATTGCCAAAAGAGCTTTCCCAACACTGTAGTTTCAATCAATCCCCAATGTTTACCTGCTCCGTCTCCCAACCTGACCCTAGTTTCATGGGCTGTTCAATCCTCCCTCCCCACCCTAACCCTCTGTCAAACTTGCACCACCCAGCCCAATAGTATCACTACACACCTGTCATATCCCTTCACTACACAACTTACCACTTCCACCTTATCATAGATTTCACCCATATGGGTGTTGACCCATAATCTTCTTCTTCCTATCTATTTCCTGTAAACCCATCTTCCAGGCTCTAGTTCTCTGAGTCTGCTTAATTTGCTTAATTCATACCAGAGTGGTCTTGTAATATTTGTCCTTCAATATCTGCTTGCTTCACTCAACATAAAGTCCTCCAGATTCATCCATGTTATCCCATGTGTTAATACTGATTCTTTCTTACAGCTGAGTAATATTCCATTTTACATATTTACCACATTTTGTTTATCCATTCATCTGTTGATGGGCATTTGGGTTGAATCCAACTTTTGGCAATAGTGAATAATGCCATTATGAATATTGGTGTGCATATATCAGTTGGTGTCCTTGCTTTCAGTTCTTCTGGGTATATACCCAGCAGTGGAATTGCTGGATCATATAGCAGATCTATAGTTAGCTTTTTGAGGAATTGCCAAACTGTCCTCCACAATGGCTGCACCATTCTACATTCCCACCAGCATTGAATGAGGGTTCCCATTCCTACACATACTCTCCAACACTTGCAGTCCTCTGTTTTTTTAATGGCTGCTAGTCTAATGGGTATATGATGGCATCTCATTGTAGTTTTGATTCGCATTTCCCTAATAGCCCGTGATGTTGCACATCTTTTCATGTGCTTTTTAGCCATTTGTATTTCTTCTTTGGAGAAATGTCTGTTCAAATCACTCACTTGCCCATTTTTTAAATTGGATGTTTGTCTTTTATTTTTGAGATATAAGATTTATTTTTATATGCTGGATATTAGGCTCCTATCAGGTATATGGCTACCAAATATTTTCTTCCATTGGGTAGGCTGTCTTTTCACTTTCTTGACAAACTCCTTTGAGGTGCCAACATTTTTAATTTTGAGGAGATTCCATTTATCTAGTTTTTTTAACTGCTGGTGCTTTGGGTGTGAAGTTCATGAAACAATTTCCTATTACAAGGTCCTGTAGATGCTTCCCTACATTATCTTCCAAGGTCCTTATGGTCTTGGCTTTTATATTTACAACTTTGATCCATTTGAGTTGATTTTTGTATATCTCTCATTCTTTTGGATATGGATATCCAGTCCCCAAGCACCATTTTTTGAAGAGGTCATTCTCTCCCTGTTGAGTGGACTTGCTTGTCTTGAGGAATATCAGATGTTTCTATATGTAAGGATCTATATCATAACTCTCAATTTGGTTCATTGGTAGATATGTCTATCCTTGTGCCCATATCATACAGTTTTGACCACTATAGTTTTGTAGTGTTTTGTAAAGTCAGATAGTGTGATTCCTCCAATTTCATTTTTCTTTTTCAATATGTCTTTGGCTATTCAGGGCCTGTTGCTCTTCCAAATAAATTTCATAGTTAGTTTTTCTAATTCAGTAAAAAATTCTGTGTTGATTTTTATTGGAATTGCATTAACTCTGTAGGTCAGTTCGTGTAGGATAGACAACTTAATGAAGTTAAGTTTTCCCATCCATGTAAAGGAAATATTTTTTCATTTATTAAGGTGTTCTTTGATTTCCTTTAACAGTATTGTATAGTGTTCTGCATACAACTAATTTACACCTTTAGTTAAATTTATTCCTAGGTATTTGATTCCTTTAGTTGCTATTGTAAATGGGTTTATTTTTCTTGATTTCCTACTCAGATTTCTCATTATTTATATACAGAAATTCTACTGATTTTTGTGCATTGATCTTATAACGTGTAACTTTACTGAACTCATTTATTAGCTCTAGAAGCTTTGTTGTAGATTTCTTAGTGCTTTCTTTGTATAGGATCATGTCGTCTGCAAATAGAGAAATTTTGACTTCTTTTCCAATTTGGATGCTTTTATATATTTTTCTTGCCTAAGTGCTCAAGCATGTACTTCTAACAAAATGTTAAACAGGGGAGGTGATGGTGGGCATATTTATCTTATTCCTGACTTGGAAAACTTTTAGGATTTCACTATTTTGTATGATTTTAGCTGTGGGTTTTCATATAAACCCTTTATCATGTTGAGGAAGTTTCCTTCTATTCTTATCCTTTGCAGTGTTTTTATCAGGAAAGAGTGCTGTATTTTGTCAAATGCTTTTTATACATCTGTAGAGATGATCTTGTGATTTTTTTCTTTCAATCTGTTTATGTGGAGGATTACGTTGATTGATTTTCTTATGTTGAACCATCCTTGCATACCAGGGATGAAGCCCACTTGGCTATGGTGTATAATTCATTTAATGTGTTACTGAACATGATTAGCAAGTATTTTGTTGAAGGTTTTAGCATCTAGGTTCATAAGAGAGTTTGGTCTCTAATTTTCCCTTTTTGTGGTGTCTTTGTTTCACTTTAGTCTTAGAGTAATGTTGGCATCATGGAATGAGTTAGGCAATGTTCCTTCTACTTCTGTTTTTTGGACGAGTTTAAGCAGGATTGGTGGTGTTAGTTCTTTCCAGAATGTTTGGAAGAAATCACCTGTGAAATTATCTGTTCCTGGGCTCTTCTTGTTTGGGAGGTTTTTAATGAAAAATTCTATCTCATTACTTGTGATTGGTCTGTTGAGTTCATCAATTTCTTCTTTCATCAATATAGACCGTTTGTGTGTTTCTAGGAATTTTTCTATTTCCTCCAAATTATCCATCTTATTGGCATAAAATTTTTCGAATTTTCCTCATGATACTCTTTATTTCTGTGGGGTCAGTGGTGATATCACTTTCCTTATTTCTTATTTTGTGTATTTGCATCTTTTCTCTTTTTTCTTTGTTAGTCTAGCTAATGGTTTGTCAATTTTATTGATTTTCTCAAAGAACCAGCTTTTGGTTTTCTTTATTTTTTCTAGTGCTTTTTTATTTTATATTTCAATTAGTGTTGCTCTAATGTTTGTTATTTCCTTCTTTCTACTTCTTTAGGGTTAATTTGCTGTTCATTTTATAATTTCTCTAGGTGTGCACTTAGGTCTTCAATTTTAGCTCTTCTTTTTTTGTCATGTGCATTAATGGCTATGAATTTCCCTCTCAGTACACCTTTGCTGCATCCCACAGGTCTTGATTTATTGTGTTGTTTTTTTCATTTGTTTCAAGTTAGTTACTGATTTCTTTTGTAATTTCTTCCTTGACCCACTATTTATCAAAGAGTGAGTTGTTAAACTTCCATATCTTTGTGCCTAATCTGGTTCTCTGGCCTTTGCTAATTTCTAGTTTCATTCCATTGCGGTCAGAGAAATTACTTTGTATAATTTCAATCTTTCTGAATTCATTGAGAGTTTGTCTGTGGCCAACATATGGTCTATCCTGGAGAATGATCCACGTGCACTCTAGAAGAAAATATATCCCACTGGATATATTGGATGTATTGTTCTGTATATGTCTTTTAGGTCCAGATCCTCTAATTTCTTATTCAATGTCTTTGTTTTTTTATTGATTCTCTGTAGAGATGTTCTGTCTAATGGTGATAATGGTGCATTAAATTCCCCCATTATAATTGTAGAGGCATCTATTTCTCCATTTAGCCTTTCCAGTGTTTGCCTCATGTATTTTGAGGTGTCCTGAGAAGGTGCATAAATGTTTATGACTGTACTTTCTTCTAGAAAGATTACCCCTTTTACTAATAAACAGAGTCTGTCTTTGTTTCTTAAAATAGTTTTGCATTTAAAGTCTATTTCGTCTGATATTAGTATAGTTACTTCTGCCCTTTTTTGATTGTTGTTTGCTTGTAAAATTGTTTTCCACTTATTCACTTTCAGCCTACTCAAATCTCTGGGTCTAAGTTGTGTTTCTTATAGACAGCATATAGGTGGGTAATATATCCTTATCCATTCTGCCAATCTGTGTCTCTTGCGTGGTGAGTTTAATCCATTAATATTCAGTGTTATTACTGTCAAGTAATTACTTATGTTAGCCATATTTTCTTTGGTTTATGTATGTTATATGTTGTTTTTATTTCTCTCTTTTTTTTTTTTCTTCATCTCTTCTCCAATTCTCTCTCTCCTGTTTTTTTCTTTTCAACCTTCAGCACTCCCTTTATTATTTCTTGAAGGGCAGGTTTCTTATTGGCATACTCTCTTAATTTCTGTTAATCTGTGAATATTTTGAATTCTCCCTCATTTTTGAATGCCAATTTTGCTGGATAGAGAATTTTTGGCTGGAAGTTTTTTTTCTTTTAGGACCTTGACTATGTCATAGCACTTCCTTCTTGCTTCCATTGTTTCATGAGAGATCAGCAGTTAATCTTATTGAGCTTCCCTTCTATGTGATGGTTCTCTTTTCTCTTGCTGCTTTGAGTATTCTCTCTTTGTCTTAAGCATTGGACAATTTGGCAAATATGTGTCTTGGAGTAAGGCTGTTGGGATTTATACTTTTTGGGGTGCACTGCACTTACTGGACATGTACATCCACCTCCCTCAATAGGGTTGGGAAGTTTTCAGCTATTATTTCTTCCAACACTCCTTCTGTACCCTTTCCATTCTCTTCTCACTCTGGGTTGTCTATAAGGTGTATGTTTGTGCATTTTGTGTTATTGTTCAGATCCCTAAGTCCCTGCTGGATTTTTTCTATCTTTTTGTCTATCTGACCTATCTTCTTTATTTCAGATGTACTGTCTTCCACATTGCTAATTCTTTTCCCTGCCTGTTCAAATCTTCTGTTATGTGCTTCAAGTGTATTTTTGATTTCTTGGATTGTTCCTTTCATCACCATCATATCCATTACCGTTTTATGTATGTTTATAATTTCTTCAGTATGTTCTCTTATTGTCTTCTTAATATCCATAATCTCTTCCTTCACTTCATTGTTTGATCATGATATTTGTTTGGACAGCTCTGATTAGTTGTTCCATGTTCTGCATCTTCTCCTGATTTTCTGTTTGTTTATTGGGCTGGGCCATGTGTTCTTGTTTCTTAGTATGGTTTATAATTTTTTGTTGGTATTTAAGCATCTCTTTATCTTGATGGGTTTTCAGTTGATTAGTTTTTCTCTCTACTCTGGGGTTTTGTTTAGTTGCTCTTTTTGTGTGTGTGGTAATTTTTCTCTTTGACACTTTGATCCTCTTATCTATTTTCTTGCTTTTGTCTATGTTCCCTTGAAAGAAAAAGATTAGTGCCAGAGAAAGGGAAAGAGGTAAGAAGAGAAAAAGGGTAATAGTAATAATAGTAGTAAAAGTTAGAAGAAGAACTGTATTAGACCTAGGAAAATGAATAATTAACTCCTGTAAGGAGTGTAGAGGAATAAGTATAAAAAAGTGGGGTACAAACAATGAAATGAAAAACAAATAAATAAAATTTTCTAGAATGGATTAACAGGCCAGAATGATAAGAAGAGAGGGAAAGAGAAAAGAAAAGACAATAAGAAAAAAAATTTTTAAAAGAAACAAAACAGAGAATAGAGGACATAGAAATAAAAATATCAAAAATTGAAGACAAACAAAGAGAGGGATATGTAAGAACAAAACAGAAACCAAAAGATAGGAAAATGAATGTAGGAAAATAATTAGTATAGGTAGACAAAATAGGTATACACTGAAAAAGGGGGAACCAAGAAAAGGGGGAAACACAACAAAGAAGAAAGAAGACAGCAGCACCTAATTGAAAAAAAAAAAGGAAACAGGGAGAAAGAGGGGGGGGGGAAAGAACAAAATCAAATACTCAAGCAAGTAATCAAATAAAAACTTAGGAAAAACAGCTTTCTCTCTTAGGCCCCTGAGGAACTTCTCAGGCTGCCAGTGTTCATCAATCAATTACCCTGCAACTTGCCCTCTGTAGGTTTTGAATCAGGTTTTAGTGAATAAACTAAGTTAAATTTTTTAAAAAGGAAGCTTTTTGAAGAAAAATAAGAGACCCAAGGAAGCTAATACAAAAATAATGTCAAACAACAATCAACTGGTTGTTTGATAACTACTCTAAGGTGATCACTACTCTAAGAAGAGCCAAGAATCAAACCAGGAATTCCATATATTTAAAGTGGAGAATCTTCCACTGAGCTAAACTTTCTCCTTGGGTCAGTTAGATAGAGAACTATTTAGTCACATTTGTTAGTGGATGTTTGACTCTTTGCAGTTGGGAAGATTCCTGCTGATTAGGAACCTGTCTGTCCCTGCCCCCTTTCTTTTCTTATTGCTTTCTCTCCCAGGGCAGCAGGGTGTGATATTCTGTGTGTTCTGATCCCTTCTCACCTCCCCTAGAAGGGTTGAGTTCCCTTTAGCAATTCAAATGGGACCCCCTGGTATCTGAACTCATTGCAGAAAAATGACTCTCAGCCCTCTTCCAGACCTCCCCCTCCTACCAGGGGATGCTAAATAGGCCCTTGGAATGTTATTAAGTGCTTCTTACTACTTGCCTCCCTTAGGGGAGTTGAAATTTTGATAGTTTTCAAAAGAGGAGTCAATTGCCAGACTCCACCGTCTCCCAACTCAAGTTCATCTATTCCAGATCAGTTAAGTAAATCAGGGTGCCTTAGCAGATTTGCCTCTTCCCTCTTCCCAGAGCCACTTCTTGGCAGCTGGTATGCTCCCTAAAGTTCAAAGGGGGTCCAGGTAACCAAACCCACAGAAAGGAAACCCCACTCCACCCTTCACCAGAACCTTCTTACTCCCATAGAATGCTTCCCCTCACTCAGTGGCTGGTGGGGGTCACGGGTTTCACAGTGGCTTTTTGCTTTGAGGGTACAACTTAGCCACCCTCTGTTTCCAGCCACCGGGGTGAGAAACTCATGGTTTTCCTTTAGGCTTTTTATCTTTTTGTCCAGTTCCTTCTAAATCGATGCCCTGAAGCCTCCTGTTCTGTGGGTTCCCAAAACAGCTCACTCAAGCAGGATCTTGCCCCTTTTCAGCTGTTTTTTGTGAGAAAGCTGGTAAGTACCCACTTAAATCAATGCCATCTTGCTCTATCTCCCCTATTTATGTCATCTTAATGAATTAACACCTTATCACTTTGAAATGAATTTCATTAGCCCTGTTAATATTTTGCTCTAAAATCTATTTTATCTGATACTAATTTAGTAATTTAATTCCAATTTTCTTTCAATTAGATTTAACATAATATAACTTTATAACTTTATTTTTAATTATTTGTTACAATGTAAAATACATTATTGAAGGCTACATAGAATTGAATCTTCTTTTTGAATTCCATCAGAAAATCTCTTTAAAATTGTTTTATATACTATTTGAATTAATTATATTTATTGATGTGTTTAGGTTTAATTATATCATATTGTTACTTTTTTCTTTTTTACTTATTAGTGCCTTTTCATCTAATTTTTCTTATCATTTTATTAACTAAGCATATTTTATTTTCTCTATTTCCTTTTAGATGTATATTGTTGCTTTATTATATTGGTTTTTGCATTAGTGTACACTGTATATATGTTTAACTCAAATAAGTCCAACTTCATTTGATTTTATACCACTTCACAATTTCTTTGCTAGTTGTACTTCATTGTTTTCTTTTCTTTTTTTTTTATTATGGGTAAAAATCAAAATTCTCACAATACATACAAACATTTGCAAAATGATATATAAATATATATGCATATATGTGTATTTGCTTACAAAAATGTTATTTATATATATATATATATATATATATACATATATTTTAAGAGGTGCTTAGATTACCCAAAATATTACATGGAACCCACTGGGATTCCCATGTTGCCCACCTCCCACACCTCCCACCACATCCCACACAAACATCTCCCACAGTGTGGCCCACCACCCTCAATGAACTTACATTGTTTTCTGATGTTGGCTTTTGCTTTGGATGCATTGTACACATGTTTAACTCAAATAAGTCTACTTTCATTTTATTTTACCTGACTTCACAATTAGTATAATAATATTGCAATAATCTATTTCCATAATTCCCCTCAGAATCTTTGGGCTATTTTTGTCATACAAATGATTTTTACATATGTTACAAAATTCTCAAAATATCACTACTATTTTTGTTTAAGCAGTCAATTATCACTTAAAATATTTTTAATAATAAAAATATCATGTATTTAGCCATATATTTAACTTTTCTGATGCTTGCAATTCCTTTGAGTAGATCCATATTTTCAATCCTTATCATTTGTCCTTTCTCCTAAAGTACTTCCTTTTATAATCTTATAATATGAGTCTTCTTGTGATGAATTTATTCAACTTTGAATGACTGAAAAAAATCTTTATCTTCATTTTTGAAAGTTATTTTTATTGGATATATAATTCTATATTGACTTTTTTTTATCTCTTGGCAATTTAAAGATGTTGTTCTACTATTTTATCTTTTAAATTGCTTCCAATGAGGAATATGATATCATTTTTATATTTCTTCCTCTGTATCTAATACTTTCCCCATCAGACTCTTTTATTGATTTTTCTATTTACCACTGATTGTCAGCATTTTATATGATATGCTTGGGGAAGTTTTCTTCATATCCCTTTTGCTTGAAGTTTGTTGACATCCTTGGATCTGTGACTTGAGAGAATAAAAAAAAACTTGGCAAATTTTCAACAATCATAACTTCAAATGTGTTTTCTGCTTCCACAAACTTTTATTTTTCAGACACACAATTACATAATTGTTTTCAGTTGAAAATTTTCCCCAAATTACTGACAATCTTTTTATTTTTTAAATTCATTTTTCTTTCCAAGTTTTATTTTGGTGAGTTTATATTGCGATATCTTTAAGTTTACTAATCATTTCTTCTGAAATGCCTTTCTTTTAATTACTATTAATCCACATATTTTTCATCTTACATAATTGTAATTTTTATTTCTAAGAGTTTCACTTGGGCTTTATAACCTTTTAATCTCTACTTAAAATTTCAAATATATGGCAAATAAGTTATAATAGCTATTTCAATTTACTTTGCTCCTAATTGTATCATTAGACTCATTTTATATTTAGTGTTTATTGATTCATATATCTCCTCATCATGTGATGAATTCCACCCCCCCTTTTTTTTTTTCGGTTGTCTGATAATTGTTTGGATGCTGGATATTGCACACTTTACATTTTTTGTTAAGGGTGGTTTGTATTCTTATAATTTTACTTAAGATTTGTTCAAATTCACAGTTCAGTTATGTGGAAATGCTTTGATGTTTTCATGTGTTCCTTTAAGATTTATGGATTGTACCAAGGTTAATTTTCCCAAATACTAAGGCTAAACCTTTGTGTTTAACCAGTGTTTCTGGAATGATGAAGTGGTCCTTTTACTGCTGCATATACACACCCTTTCCATCCAGCATTAGCACGTGGCAATTTTCCCTCTAAATCATATGGAGAGTTTTTTAGTTGGCCTTGGACAAATTCTTGACATGTGTGTGCAGAACAGTAACTGTTGAAAATTTAAGCACAATCCTTTGAAGGTCACCAGGCTTATTTTCTGTGCAGCTGTTTTGTTGTATTTTACTTTGTAAACTCTAGCACCATTTTCTGCCCAGAATCTCAGCTCCATCTTCTCAATTCCATCATCTCCTCAACTCCACCTGGGCTCCCATTCCTTGTACTACAGCCTGGAAACTCTCACAAGCCAGTGAACTGGTGCACCAATTGGGAAGACCTCACTTATTTCTGTCTCTCAGAGTTGTCTTACTTTCATTGCCGAATATGTCTTGCATTATGGTGAATACAAATACAAATATAAATAATGAGTGACTGAGTTATTTTGGCTGTTTCAGAATGGAGGCATGGTAGGCAGCTCTAAAATGAACCCAAATGAACCACATTTCTGGTACTCATGTGGCATCCCTTCCTGGATTGAGTTACCTGTGTCAAATATTATACATCAAAAATGATGACATGACGCTTCTGATATTGGGTAGTACAAATACAATGGCTTTTTCCTTGATTACCCTGTTATGCATCTCTCATGCTCACACTACCTTGAGAGAAAGCATCTATTATGTTGTAAGGCAGTACTATGTATAAGTTTATAATCAAGGTCATTAGGACCTGAAGGAAAAAAATCTAAATGAGCTCAGAAGCAGAACCCACACATTTGTGAATTCATGACATTGCAGTCATACCTGAAAGCTTGACTGCAGCCTCATGAGAAATCATGAGGTAAAAGCACCAAGCTAAGCTGCTCCTGATTTCATATCTCCAGAAACCATGAGATATTCCTGAACCTTACAAACAAAGAGATATTGAATTCTGTTGTTTTAAACTTCTAAGTTTTAAACAATATTTTAGGCTAAATTTATATTTAGAAATGCTCCTTGTACCTGGAAGTGAGGTGATGGCATCAACAAGCACAACAAAAACCAGATTTATGAGAGTGGCTTTGAAATCAGACATTGGGTTTTGAGGAGAGTGAGTGGAATATAAAGTGCCTTATTATAATTGATAGCAAATGTCACATATTTTTAGATAAGGCTGCCATTATGGGCTTGCAGGAAATTGGTACATATCTTGTTATAAGTGAAATAAGGGTGATCCATTTTATACAGAGGCAGCATATTTAATAACACTATTGACTGAAGTATTGTGAAAAGAAGAAAACATGCCTACTGAGCTTAGTGATCCAGCTAAAGATATTTCCACATGAAGTGTTGAAAATACTGCCTGATTTCTTCTGATTTAGCACCCCTTTGGCTGACTAATACAGAATTTGGTACCAGGAGTGGGGTAGTGCTTTTGCATATACCAAAATGTTGGAATGGTTTTATAAATGGGTAAGGGGTTTTTTTTGGAGGAATTGTGAAATGCTTGATGGAAAAGGCCTAAATCACTTTGAAGAGACTGTTGATAGTAATATGGACACTAAAGAGACTTTCTATGATGCCTTAGAAGTAAATGATGAAACTATTATTGGAAACTGGAGGAAAGGTGATCCATGTTTTAAAGTTGCAGAGATCTTAGCAAGATTAACTCCTGGTGTTATATGGAAGACAGAATTTGAAAATGGCGTATCTGAGCATTTAGGTGAAGAACTTTCCAAGGTAAATTCGGAGAATGTGGCTTGGCTTCTTCTTGCAGCTTATAGCAAAATACTAGATGAGAGAAATACATTAAGAACTGAACTTTTGGGCACAAAGAAAACAGAAACTGATTCCAGAACTTCCAAGTTTGTGGAAATCAAATTCCTAGATGAAAATACCCTATTTGAGGACTTTACTAAACTTGGAACTCGTAACTCAGAATTGAAGATGCAGTTATCTCGGAAAGACTTGTGGAAAGTCTTACTGTCTGATGGCTTGGACCCCTGCTTCCTGCATGTTAAACCAACAAAATTTTTGAGAGAGCTCTATGAACAAAACCACTGTCAGCTTGGATAAAAGAGGACATGGAAAGGAGCAAATGACAGAGAATCAGCTTTAAGAAGAAAAGCGTGGAAGCAGAGATCTGGAATTAAGACATCTCCTTGGGCCAAGAAAGGAGCCCCACCCATGTGTACAGAGAGGGTGAGTTTGCCCCTGCAGTTGAAGAGAGTGGATGATCCTACCCAATGTTCTGAGAAAGTTTTGATGCCCTATGGTGCAGAGAGGGTGAGTTTTCCCCAGCAGTTGAAGAGGGTGGATGTCCCCACCCGATGTTCAGGAAGAGTTTTGCCACCCCAGGGTGCAGAGAGGTTGGAGCACATTCCTCAAAGATTAGGGCAGTTAAGGTCAACACCCCATAGGTCTGAGAGGGGTGTATCTGTCCCCCATGGATTAGAGAAGGCCAGGTGGTCAACCCTTTGCTCTGAGAGGGTTGAGCCTGTATGCCAAAGGTTAGGGGAATGTTATCTTCATCTCACTGTACTAGGGGGGCTAAGTCTCTAACCCAAAGTTTGGGTAAGGTGTGGCAATCACCCCAACACTCTTGGAGGGTGAGGTCTGAAGCTTGGTCGACACCCAGATACTTGGTGAGGGTGGAACCAAGAAAATGGCTGTTGGGCAAGCCTGTGGAAATGGTGGGTTCCCATGTGGCCCTAAGGAGAAGAAACCATCATCTTAAGAATGACTCTCAGACTTTGAAGTCAAATGGAGGATGCCTTGCAGTTTTACTGAACTGTAAAGGATCCAGGACTCATGTTTAACATCCCAATTTCTCCTTGTGATATTGAAAATGTTTATCATTTGTCTTTCCATTTGTGTATTGGAAGCAGTTAATTGGTTTTGTAAGATTCAGAGGTCTATAGCAGATGGGACTTTGCCTCAAGATGAACTGTATTTCTTTAAAATGATTATGATATGATTTTGCAGTTGAATTGTTACTGATTTAAGGTTTTTTGAACATTGTAATATTTTTGGAATTCAGAGGGTGGAGTGTAACAGTTGGCCATTTTGATGTAATTATGAATTCCAAAAATATAATTGGATCATGCTTGTAAACTGATCTGTTAATCTGGGCATGATTAGGTTAGGATTAGGGCATTGAGCCCCACCCCTTGGTGGGTGGGGGGAATCAAATATAAAAGGCAAGGCAAAGAACAGAGTTGAAGCAGTCTTTTGAGAAGCAGTTTTGATGTTGGAAAGAAGGCCCCAGGAGAAGAGAAACAAGCTGTTTGCTTGATCGTCTACAGCTGACCTTGTGGAGGAAACAGGACCTAAGCCTGGAGAGAAATGCAGCCCCAGGAAGAGAGGAACCCCAGAAGCCTGAACCCTGGCAAACGCCGGCAGCTGTCTTGCTCTAACATGTGGCAATGGAGTATGGTGAGAGAAGAAACTTAATGCTTTATGGCCTGGTATCAGTGGACTTCTACCCCAAATAAATACCCTTTATAAAGACCAACCCATTTTTGGTATTTTACATTAGCACCCCTTTGGCTGACTAATACAGGAACCATCCATTCAATCTATAATTTCATAGGGAGAGCTAAGAAAGGGAGTGCATAAATGATGGCAAATATCTGTAATCTCCTCCAATTTGACAAACCTTACAAGAAAAGCCCACAAATTAAGTAATTTATGTGTGTGTGTATGTGTTTTAGATGAGCATTGCAGTCTTTCTCCTGAATCCCATCACCTGGTAACAAAACACTCATAGGAGTGGTGCCAAAACTTTACATTGGACAATGCCATAGGGATATTTTAGCCAAAAATAAATCATGTGGTTTCCTCCAGTGACTGTTACTGGATTCATAGCACAAAAGAAAGTCTTGGTTCCTACTCACAAACTGAATAGGAAATTGTTTTTCAGTGCATTTATGTCTTACTTCAAGCTAATTCCTTAGAATACCTAGGGTACAATTAGGCCTGTCTATTTCACTCTCATCAAAAGAGATGTCTACATATCCTAATTCATGATATCAGAACCTGGATCTTAATGTCAGAATCAGTAATCTGGCCAAATATCTTACTTTGCCAGAGCTGTTATAACAATATACTTCAGAGCAGTTTGGCTTAAAAAACAGGAATTCATTGTCTCACAATTTTGAAGGCTGAGTCCAAAACTGAGATATTGTCAAGCCATGTTTTCTGCAGCATGCTGGTGGTTACTCTATCTCTGCCTCCATAAAATGGCAATCTGTCTCCTTCTGTCTTGTCCTATGGCTTATAACTGTTTCCAAGTTTCCTTAGCTTAAAAGGACACTGGTTATACCGGATTAAGACCCACACTGTTAAGTAATGGTGCTGAATATGTTTTTGAAAAGGGTTTAAAGGTGAAGGTTTGGGCCAGACATGATGCCAGAAGGAAAGCTAAAGGAGAAAACTATGACAGTGAAACTCAGTGAACTCTGGGGTGGTTAAGAATACAAATATAAGAATATTCTTGCAAGATCTATAAGAAAGCTATTCCACTCATCCTGGGTGTTGATAGTGGGGTAATATATGGGGAAAATGCATCTATAGCACACTTCTATGGTATATGAATGCATTCATGCGGTCATAGGTATGTGTTCTCCATAGATGGAGGCCCACACAATAGATAACAACATATTAAACTCCTATCAAAGGGAGTCCTAATATTTTCTCCAATAAAATTGCCAAAATCTATGAAACTTATAATCAGTGTCTAATAAACAAAACAGCCCTCAATCCTAATGCCTGCACTTAGGAACCTTATTCCTGTAAAACTGAAACTTAGCCTAATTATAATTAATACCTAAGAGTTACCTCCTGAAAACCTTCTTGTTACTCAAATGTGGTCTCTTCCTAAGCAAAACTCAGCAAATAAACTCACTTCCTTCCCCCGCAACCAACATGGGCATGACTCCTGGGGATGAGCCTCCCTGGCACTGAGGGATTATTACCAAGTGCCAACTACTGATGCATGTGGAAACAGACCATGACCAAAGGGGGAAAGCATTAAATTAAACAAAAAAGAGGAAAGAGTTTTTATGGCTAAGAACTTTCAAAGTGAATTGGGAGGTTATTCCAGAGATATGCTTATGAAGGTCTCAGGCAGATTTCACTAACTACACAGTGAACAAAACCTCAAACTAAAGTGGCCTAGGGCTCCAGGGACATCTGGACATTTTAGGCAAGGCACGCAGCAGGGTGAAACCAACACTCATTCAGCAGATCCTCTATGGGAATATATGATTACCTATTTCATAATATAATAGAGTCATTTATAAATTCCCTACTTGTTATACTTCTAGCCATTATATTTGAACCTATATTTAACACTATACATGCTAAATATATATCTCAGAGACTTAAATATTTGGGCTATTCACATGCAAGTTGAACCCTTAATCCCAGCAGATTTGTGGCCAAAATCTACTCTCCAGTTCTTCAGACTTGCCCAGGAAAATTAAAAAAATGATGTTGGACAGGCCCCATCCCAAAAAACAGGGAGAATCTAATATAAGAATGTTCTAGTATAAGAATGTTCTTTCAAGATCTGTAAGAAAGTTATTCCACTCATACTGATAGGAAACTTGATACACAATGATGATATATCAAGGAGTGCTGCAGATGTGAATTGATCACTTCTAAAGAAGGGAATAGTCTGCATTATTGCACTGACCAGAGAATAACCACAAGGTGGTAATGAGAACTGAGCACTCCTGCCTCAACATAACTGTTTGTTCTGAAAAATTCTTCCATAAGAGGTTAAGACTAGAGACAAATTTCACTGTTGCTTTAGGAAATTAAAATAGTACAATATATCTGGGCAAATATTTGTTCATCTTGTAAAATAGCCTTCTTATGAAGACAAGAATTAGCTCATCAGGTCTTTTCCCATGACACTTAAAACATCACCTCAAGATATTTGTTTCCCTATGTCCCCTATTTTAAACTATTGTGTAATGAATTTTGCTCATTCACAAATATTTGATAACATTTAAAACCATGTCTTAAATTCTTTCACCTCAGAACCCAAAACTTTATAAATATCCTTCCTAAATTTCCCCTTCTGAGGATTTTTCAGTGTGACATTCTGCCTTGACTCAGGGACATTAATAAAGATAATTGTTTGATTGTCATTTTTTACATTGAAGTCTCTTTATAATAAGTTAGCCTACTTGTTTAATATGTAAGAAAGCAGTGAATCAGTATTCTATAATTAAATATTTAATGTTAGGTAGTTCAGTGTCATTTGTGGTGTAATTATATTTTTAAATTATGAAGTCACTGTGAAAAAGGATATGGTTTTTCTATCAGTTAATGTTTATGTATGTGTGAAGAGAAATGGCAATCATCAATAAACCATGCATAAAACAAAAAAATAGCATATGATTCTACCTATTTGAAATAGCCAAAATCATCTCTAAAAAGAAGAATGTTGGAGGACTCACATATCCTGACTTTAAAGTTATTACAAAGCCACAGTGTTCCAAGTAGCATGGTACTGGCTCAGGGATAGATATATAGACCAATAAAATCCATTCTAATAAAGATAATTTATTTTTGACAAGGCTACTAAGACCACTCAATTGGAAAAGAATGGTGTCTTCAACAAATGGTGGTGGGGAACTGGATATCCATATGCAAAAATTGAAGGAGGACCCTTAAATCACACCTTCTACAGAAATTAACTAAAAGTGGATCAAAAAGATCTAAATATAAGAACAAGAATTATAAAACTCATAGAAGATAATGTAGGGAAGTATCTTCAGAATCTTGTGATAGACTATGGTTTCTTAGACTTTACAACCAAAGCACAATTAACCTAAGTAGAACTAGACAAATGGGACCTAATCAAAGTTAAATACTTCTGTGCAAAATAGATCTTTACTATGAAAGGGAAAAGACAACCAGTAAGAGAAAATATTTCTAAACCAGATATCTGATAAGGGTTTAACATTCAGAATATATAAAGGAATCGTACAACTCAACATTAAAAAGTCAAAGAACTAAAAAATGCACAAATAAATAATATCTTCTTGCCATTATTGAAAAATATTATAATATCACTGTTAAATATCATTCATAAGTTACATTAATTTTGCCATGTATCACCATATTCTTAGCACTTTTTCAATTCTAAGGGGCAATAGGGGGTAATAATAGGTATGGAATTTTTCCTTTTACAGTAATTCAAATGTTCTAAAATTGACTGAGGTGATGACAGCAAAACTCTGTGATGAAAATGAGAGCCACTGAGTATACACTTTGAATGGATTGTACAAAACTTGGGACAGTAAAACACAGGGAACTCAGTAGTGGAAGGTGGACTGTGGGTAACAGGACAAATATGAGAACATTTTCTCATGAATGATAACAAATAAATAATACTAAAACAGGGTATTAATAATAGGGTGATTTGGAGAAAACATGCACCAAATATTAGTAATAATATTTTTATGATGCTTTTTAATAATTTGTAAGAGATATTTCACAAAAATGCGAGGTGTTGGTAATAAGGTGATGTGTGGGCACCTTGTATGATAATATGCATGTTTGATTTGTAAATTCACAACTTTTATGATACACTTATTGTTTATGGATATTCATGTATGAATTATATACTTTGATAAAATTTCATTTAAAATGGCAAAGACTTGAATAGACATTTCTCCATAGAAGATATAACCATGGCTAAAAAACACATAAAGGGATGCTCATTATCACTAGCCACTAGGGAAGTGTAAATTTAATCAAAGCCATAATGAGATACCACTTCATTCCCACTATTATTAACAAAAGAGAAAATTACAAATGTTGGAGAGGTTGTGGAGAAATAGGAACACTTATTTATTTCTTGTGAGAATGTAAAATGGTGCAGAAGCTGTGAAAGACAGCTTGGCAATTTCTTAGAAATCTAAGTATAGAATTACCATATGACCCAGAAATTCCTCTACTAGTTATATATATACACAAAAGAATTGAAAGCAGGGACTTGAACAGATATGTGCGTACTGATGTTCACAGCAGCATTATCCACAATTGCCTAAAGTTGACAGAAACACATGTCCATCACCCAATGAATGGATAAACAAAATATGGTATATACATAGAATGGAATATTATTCAGCCATAAAAAGGAATGAAGTCCTGATATATCTGTCAACATGGATAAACCTTTAAGACATTATGCTGACTGAAGCAGGCCAGACAGAAAAGGACAAATATTGAATGACATCATTGATATGAAATAATTAGTCTGAGCAAACGCATAGAGTTGGAATCTAGATTATAGTCTATCAGGGGCTATGTTGGGGGTAGAAAATAGGGAGTTAATGCTTAATTTGTAAAGAATTTCTACTTAGGTTGATTGTAATATTGTGGAAATGGATCGTGGTGATGGTAGCACAATATTGTAAATGTAATTAACATTACTGTATTATATATGTGAATGTGGTTAAAGGGGAAATGTTGGGTAGTATATATGTTACTAGAATAAAAATTAATAGATAAAACATAGGATTGTATAACATAGTGAACCCTATTGTAAATGATGGACTATAGTTAATACTGCAAGGATAAAAATGTTCTTTTATGAATTATAACAAATGTACAACTAATGTTTTTGTTATTTCATAGTTTATTTTTTAAATTCCCTTTTAAGGAATTCCATATCTCTTATCAGTGGATAAAGCCTTAAAAAGTAACAGTATTATGTCCAAAAACGCACTTGCATAATTGCAAAAAAAAAAAGTCATATAAAGCATTCAGAAATGCTAGCATAGGCTGGAGTTTTCTAAGGTCCTTCTGAAGCAACTAAAAGAGACCTTGATTTTAGTGGGGAATCCCTGATTTGAACAATAATGCTGCACCCAAATTTCCTAGTAGGCAGAAAAAAGATGAGCAGCCAGGAGAGCTCGGTGTTCTGGGGCAAAAGAATTCTGTTCCTATAATGGGGTTTAAAGATCTGTTCAACTTCAAATTAAACACCATAGCTCTAGGATCATCAAACACCGTAGCTTAAAGTGTCTTTAAAATAAATAAATTTTTAAAAAGTGTATTTGCCTCGGTACCTATACCATTCAGCTTAAGTTTAAGGCTACAGATTCTACTTCTGGAAACTAAAATTTAAAAAGAATTACCCACTCCTTCAAAGTTGTTAATAATATGCTGGTATATGGGAAAAACTACAGACTATAGTTAAACTACAGTCTACAGTTAATAGTAAAAGCTTAATGTTTTTATATTGATTGTAACAAAAGTACCATACTAATGCACAGTGTCAACCATAGAGGGTTATACAGGGACACTGTATTTTTACATGATTTTTCTGTAAATCTAAAACTTCTATAATTAAATGAATTAAATGTAATTTTACCCAATAAAATTTAACTCTCAAAAATGAAAATAAAATAAAAAATTCTGCAGACACACAAAAGCTGAAAGCATTCTTCAGCACTAGACCCACACTACAAAAAATGTTAAAGGAGCCCTTTATGAAGAAGCTTGATGATATGGGTTGAAAATATTAATCTCCACAAAGGACTGAAAGTCACCAGAAATGATAAATAGATGGATTTATAAAACTTTATTTTCTTACCATCAAAATATTTGCAAAAGTTAACTGACTCTTTTCACAGTAAAAATGCTATGCATTTTATGGTTTATAACATATTTATTAGTGAAATGAATGACGAATATATTACTATCCAATTATACTATAGGATAATTCTTATACTAAAAGTTTTATGTGAAGTTAAGCTATGATGTGTTCTACCTGTATACTTAGAATAAAGTAACAACCAACAATTGATAACAAAGAATTATAGCTAGGAAACCTACAGGGTAGATATACTTAATCAATAAAAAAAATGAAGGCTTAAGAGCGGAAGCAAGGAACAAAAAACAAATGGGACCATACAAGTGCCAATATGATACAATTCAACCTAAATATAACAATAATTATAATTATTAAACTAAAATTATTGACTACAATTAAAATAGTCAACCACCACAATTAAAAGGCAGAGATTGTCTCATAAGGTTAAAAAAGCAGAATCAAATTTATTATACCATCAAAAACACATTTTAGACATATATACACAAATATATTCAAAATATTAAAGATAAATAAAAATGTGTGTGCTAACTAAAACTAATATAAAGTGGGCTTCAGAGCACAGACTCTTTTCAAGTATAAAGGTAGTCATTCTACAGATATTTATGGGTCAGTGAAACAAGATAACCTAGAAATTCTAATCAATTTTGCAGCAAAGAGCACAGCTTCAAAATATGTGACGCAAACTGATAGAATTGTAAGGGGAAATAGATATTTGAACAATTGTAGTAAGAAATTTTGATCCTCCCTCTCCCTTTTATTTCTGAGGTCAAAGATCATATTCTGTATGCATTCATTCTTTTGAATATTGTGACAACTTTACTTTTAGTCAAGTATATGGCTCGTTTGGTAAATGTTCAATGTGTATATGAAAAAATGCATAACCTGAAACTTTCTGGTATATTGTTCTATAAATATCAAGTAAGTCAACTTGATAAATTATGTTGTTCAAATATTATAAGTATCCTTAATTTTTATGTGATTATTTTATCAGTTTTTAAGAGCCATCTATTAAATTGTTTGAATATGGTAACTGTTTTGCATTTCTCAATTTTGTTCACTTATTTTTTTGCTTCTTCTATTGTCATACTATGTCTTTATGCATATAAAATTTTCATGCAATCTTATTCAACGGATATTTCAAAATGATATTGTAAATTGTTAAGGTAAAGATATCTGCTCACTTTAGGTCTTTGGTCTCCAAATTAGATGCCACAAAACCAGAGTATAAATTGTTTAGGGTATGAACTGTTTTTATTGAAAGTATATAAGAATATTGAAGTTTATTTTGTTGCTATTATTTTAAATCAAATTAATATTTATACATTACTAGCTACACAAAGCATTTCTACAATTATTACACATATAGATAATTGATAAATGCATACTCATATATGTGGGAATAGTATCTTTTTATTACAAATGTTCTGCAGTAAAAATAATTGCACACAACAATAGTTTGTGAAGCATAATACCTCATCAATAAATAATACTGAGTATAGTTCACCAATAAATAATCTTAGCCACAAATTTTCTAAATGTGCCATTGAAAAACTTCTTGTAAATTATGTTTTTTGGATTGTTCAAAATATATTTCTTGGAAATCTATTCAGCTATACTATGAAACAAAAGGTGAAATATCATTGGTCAATCTTACCAAACATACTGTCATCACATGATTCTGTTTTATGGAGATAAAATTTATCATTTACATTTAGAGCTATTTTAAATTTATTAATAATATATGATTATCTATTTTATAATTGCATAAATAGAGCAGGCAGTGTTTATTTATAGCTTTTCTAGGATTCTCTAGATTTCAAAGAGATAATTGGAAAGAAACCTATTAATACATAGATTTTAGTGAAGAGCCTTAAGCAGTGATGTTTCAGGATATGTGTAATTATTAGAGGGGAAACCTCAAAATGAAATATGTATATGTTGTTTCTATGCTGTCACATAATACAATGACTATCCCTTAGAACCTAGGATAGGGTTTCCATTATTTAAAATGGCCAATAAAGTTAATTTTGAAACATTTTTCACTTCACCTTATCAACATAGCAATGACTTGAAATAACTATCTTATCATGTTCCTGAGTAGAGTTTTTTTTCTCGACATCCTTCTTATAGCCTCTCTTATCTGCTTGTTTCTAAGACTATAGATAATAGGATTCAATAAAGGAGGGACTATAGAATAGAATACAGAGGTGAACATGTCCTGAACTGTGGGTGAGTTGGAGGTTGGCTTCACATACACAGAAATTCCTGAAATAAGAAAGACAGTCACCACAAGGATGTGGGGGATACAGGTGGAAAAGGCCTTTCCTTTCTCTGCCCTGGTTGGCAACTTGAGCACAGTAGAAAATATGTGAATATAAGACATGGTGATGAAGGCAAAGCAGCCACCATCAATGACCACTGCAGAGATAAAAATTAAAATTTCATTACTTAATGTGTCAGAGCAGGAGAGCTTCAGCAGAGAGAGGATGTCACAGAAGAATTGATGGACCACATTGGACTGACAAAAGGACAACAAGAATGTGTTGCCAATGTGGAATCCTGCAAACATACCACTGAGTAGGGTGGCCAGTGTCATCTGGACACAGAACCAAGGGTTCATGATCACAGAGTAGTGGAGGGGCTGGCAGATGGCCACATAGCGATGGTGAACAACACCAGCTCTATAAAAACAAACCAAAACACAAAGAAGATCTGTGCAGCACATTCTCCCACAGAGATCACCGTGTTGTCAAGCAGGAAGATGACACATGCTTTGGGTATTGTAACAGAAATGTAGCACATGTCTAAGACAGACAGATTCCTAAGGAAGAAGAACATGGGAATGTGAAGTTTCCTGTCAAGGGTGGTTACTGCAACAATGAGAAAGTTGCCCATCAGGGTTGCCAAGTACATCAGGAAGAATAGTATGGTGTGCAATACTCTGTATTCCCACACTTCAGAGAATCGTGTAAGCAGGAATTCAGTCCCCATGGTGGAGTTGGGCATCTTTAAGTAATGTGCTGTGTACATGGAAAGACAGAGGCAGATAATACCTAAAGAACATGGAGAGTCAGAATGAGGGAAAAATAAGCCTAAGTATATTCATCAATCAACATTTAGCCAATATTTTTCATCTGTAGATCATACTGGTTAGTAGGAAGTAACATACTTTGTCTTAAGCTCCTTTAGTCTTCTTGCTACTGTTTCTTACTTCCAGGGTAGTGGTGAAGAATCAAAATATACAGAAAGATTGTAGATTACAGGTTACCAGGGGAAGAGGGTGGGTGGAAGAAAGATTTATTGCTTAATGAGTGCAGTGTTTCTGTTTTAGGTAATGAAAAAATTGTGGTAATGGATGTTGGTGATTGTAGCAAAATATTTTAAGTGTAACTAGTATCAGTGAATTGTACATATGAAAGTAATTATTATTACAGAGAATTTTGTGTTCTATATATGTTACTACAAAAAAAACTTTTAAAAAAGATTCTTTTAGAGCATGTAACCATGTTTGTGTAATTTTCATCACATATTAGCACATACTAGCCATTCAATGGGTATATTGGAGGATTAATTGAGTTAATATAGGTAATGTCTTTATAAACTGACAAATTAGAAGTATTCTATATGTGTTAACACTTAGTTTTATTAATTAATGACCAAACACAACCTGGATAAATATAGGCTAATATTGCCTCAGAGCCTCTCCAAAATTTACATGTGGTTGTAATCCATTTCTTGCCCAAGAGATAGAATATTATTTTTTCTCCAATTCTGCCACTATAACATTTAGTACTAATTTTATTTGGAAATTTACCTTAAGAATTGCTGTCTCTGAAAACCACATTCTTATTGGCTGTGTATGTCTCTGCCTTGCAACTATTAACATCTATTCTTTTAATATAGACATTGGATTCTTCAATCTCCCTCCCTCCCTCCCTCTATCCATCCCTCCTTCCCTCTCTCTTTCTCTCTATCAAGATTTATTAAGCCCTTGTGGCCTGTTTTTGTTCCTTTCTTAGCTGAGATAACATAATCAGCCAAATGAATAATATGAACACCATATTTTATTTATTTAGAATTCCCTATGTGAATTATTCACTGTTATTCGCGTGTTACATTATATAATTTTCATTATGACTCTGCAAATTGAGAAGTAAAATATAGTTTAAAATGGAAAAGTCCCAGTCAGTTAAAGCTCAAGAAATTTTATTAAATCATGGAAATATAAGGGGAAGCACAGGCTTTCAAAGCCAGGTTTGCCTTTGCAACTATCCCTTGAGAAGTCACATATTTCCTTCACCAGAACTCCTGAGCCTACAGAGCTTCACTATTTCCCACCACAACAATCCCAGCCCTTCATGCAAACTGACCATTTACTTGTACAATTCCATCACTGCTTGCCAAGTACTGTGGGAGCCATGAGAGCATGGTTTTGGGATTTTTAAATTACAGTAATCCAGACTTGAAACATCACTCCATTGATTTTCTATACATTGAGTATGAATTACTAAACAAACTTTTCAAATCAATTTCCCTATGACTCCATGTTTCCATATTTCTTATACTTTCCCAAATGTATGTGACTGTTTCAATTCAGGATAATTTACTTTAACCCATCTAGTACAGTAAAATATAGGTTTTTCCAGGCCCTTCAAAAATAAAAAAAATTTGAATCTATTTAAAATTCCTAAATTATCTTACACAAATAACTTAAGTATTTCAATAGAAATAATTACTATGCATTTCACTCAATTTTCCCACTTACTGGCTATTTTACAATGAATGAGACCACCTATTGATAGGTATGTAGTCCTCGTTCTCTGACTTCTTTTTTTTTTTTTTTTTTTAGATTGTGAGATTACAAGTGATTTTTATTTTCTTTCTTGTACTTTAATTTTCAAACTTTCAACAATGGCTACATATTACCATTATGATAAAAAACAAAAATATGACTTTGTTTTAACCCAGCCACTGGAGTTCTCTAAATATAGTGAAATGATGCAATTTAATAGTAGCCTGAGCTGCACAAATTCTTCTGAGAAAATGCCACTTCAACTCTCCTCTGAGAAAGTGAACATAGTATATCGTTCTCTTTCTTCTTGCACCAATGCCAATGTTTTATATTAAATGTCATTTTCTTTTTCATTCCTGTCCATATATTCTTTTTTTTTTAATTTATTTTTATTGTGGGTAAAAATCAAAATTCTCACAATACATACAAACATTTGCAAAATGATATATAAATATATATGCATATATGTGTATTTGCTTACAAAAATGTTATTTATATATATATATATATATATACATATATTTTAAGAGGTGCTTAGATTACCCAAAATATTACACGGAACCCACTGGGATTCCCATATTGCCCACCTCCCACACCTCCCACCACATCCCACACAAACATCTTCCACAAGTGTGGCCCACCACCCTCAATGAACTTACACATCCTGGAGCCTTACCACCAACCATAGACCACAGTTCACACTGTGGACAACACTCTCTCCCACTCAGTTCTGAGTGGTGTGTTCTGATTTAAAATGGCCTACATCCGTTGCCACAACAGTACTCAGGACAACCTCCAACTCCCAAAGAAGCCCCTGTATTTCAACTGCTCATCACCTCCCTACCCCAAAAGTGTCAAGTGGCCACTGGCTCCACCTCATTGTTATAATTTCTTGCATTGCTAGAATCACCATATGTGAACAAGAGAATACCATCAAGTCCACTCTAGTCCATAGTTCTTCCCCCAATCCTGAGGGGACTGGGATGGTGATGTCCACTCCAACTCCAAGTGAGAGAGGGCTTATATCCCATGGATATGGTGGGTGGGATGATCCTGCCTGCAGATGCAGGCCCTCTCCATTCCCTGGGATGGCCATTGCCCATCATTGTCTCCTCACCAGGTGACTTGGATGAGTCCATTGAGCTGTAGGATAGGAGTTGCAGCTCCACCTAGATTTCATGCACACCTGGCACATAGGTAGGCGGGAAGCTCCAGTCTCTGGAAGTATACCTAAAAACTCCACCATCACATAAAGGTTTGAATAGAAGGGACTGGTGAACCATGTGCAGGGAGGACTTATTTGAGTGTAATTCTGTCACTCTCAGGAGCACAGATTCCAAAATAGAACCCATTGATAAGGCATCAGTCTCTGGGGCTATCCCCCCTTATATAGGACCAGGGTGTCTCCAGAGCTCTCGGGAACCCCTCTGAGTGGGGTGATAGGCACTTAGATGTTCTATGAGCTCCTACTGAGGTGTGCGTAAGTTACCTCTGGGATGACCTCCCGACTCTCTTTGAAGTCTCTTAGCCACTTGAACTCATTTGTCTTTACCATTTCCCCCTTTTATTCAAGGTCTTTTTCCAGTTGTGTTGCCAGTTGGCACTTGGTATTAATCCCTCATTGCCAGGGAGGCTCATCCCCGGGAGTCATGTCCCACGTTGGGGGGAAGGTAATGCAATCATATGCTGAGTTTGGCTTAGAGAGAGGCCACATTTGAGCAACAAGGAGACTCTCAGGTGGCAACCCTTAGGCACCCCACAACTGCAGGCTAAGTCTCATTTACAAGAGCAAAGACTCACAAGGGTAGTCATCAATAAAAAATAACACATCAGTGGGTCATCCTATTTTGACAGGCACTGTACCTACACTCAGAGGACTATTGCTGCTCTCTTGGAGACTGTGGCAGAGCTCTCCAGGCTAGGAATTCAGATTCCCTCATTTATTGCATGGTTATCCACCCATCGTGACCATGCCCCATCCCCCGATCCTTTGAATGATTTTGTATATCTTTCATGTATATTCGGATGAACCATTCCCCACGAAACCCCCCACAGACACCCCCCTAATAATCCGCCGCAGAACCCATTGTAAACCTTCTGTGATCCAAATCCTCCATGAACATTAAGTCCATAAAATAATCAAATACACTTACTAGGAAAAAGAAACAAGTGTGATAAGCTTACATGCAAGAGACAAATATAAGGAAACTCAGGGGAAAAAAAAAAAGAAAGAAGGAAAAAAAACAAATAATCAAACAAAGAACAAAACAAAATAAAATATAATTAGTGGATTGGGACATTGAAAAAATGGGCAAAAAAGCAAAGGAAATGCCTTTATATATATATATATTCTTTTTTTTCCCTTTCTCTTTTCTTTTTTCCTTGTTTTCCTTCCCTTTATCACTGTGTTATTGGATGTCTGGTGTGCCATGACACCTTCCTCCTCTCAATCCCCATTGCCTCCCAATTTTTCATTTAATTTTCAAAGAAGTTTTAGGTCACAGCAAAGTCACACACGGAGTGCCGGAGACTCCCAGGTACAAAACCACCCCCACTTCCCCACCCCATATTAACTCACCCCTTTTTTTTTTTGGTTGTTAGCATTGTTATAACTGTTATGCAGATAGCAAAATATAGCAACTAAACATTGTCAGTGATTTACAGTATAGTTTACAATTTAGATGATACAGTTTAATAATTTTGATGATATTTACCAAGTCCTGTGTACATTACTGTAAGGTAATGAAAAATCTTCCCCATGACAACCAAAAAACCCATTAGATCTTGACTGTTCCCTTTTCCCCATCGCCCCAGATCCCATGATAACCCCCTCTCCCAACCCATGGAATGTCAAGATTCACAGTTACATGCCCTGGGGATTTGAACCAGCCCTTCCTAATCCACCCACCCCCTAGTGCTGCACCACCAAACCCAGGAACACCACCACTCATCTGCCCCATCCCCCAACATGCAACCACACTCTATCCCTTTACCATAGATTATGTCCATATGCGTGATGGCTCAAAGCCTGCTCTTCTCTTACTCTCCTTTTTTAACCTATCTTTCAGACAATAGTTCTCAGAGACTGCTCACTTTCCTCAGTTCAGATCAGTGAGGTCATATACTGTTCATCCTTCAGTGCCTGGCTTGCTTTACTCAACATAAGGTCTTCAAGATTCATCCACTTTATTCCATGTGTTAGCACTTTGTTCCTTCTTACAGCTGAGTAATATTCCATTGTATGTATGTAACACATTTTTCTTATCCATTCGTCTGTTGATGGGTACCGGGGCTGATTCCAACTTTTTGCAATGGTGAACAATGCTGCTATGAACATTGGTGTGCATATATCTGTTTGTGTTTTTGTTTTCAGTTCTTCTGGGTATATACCCAGCAGTGGAATTGCTGGATCATATGGAAGATCTATTGCTAGTTTTCTGAGGAACCGCCAAACTGTCTTCCACAGTGGCTGAACCATACCGCAGTCCCACCAGCAGTGGATGAGGGTTCCTATTCCTCCACATCCTCTCCAACATTAATTGTCTCCTGTTTTTTTAATAGCTGCCATTCTGATGGGTGTAAGATGGTATCTCATTGTAGTTTTGATTTGCATTTCCCTGATAGCAAGTGATGTTGAGCATTTTTTCAAGTGCTTTTTAGCCATTTGTATTTCTTCCTTGGAGAAGTGTCTTTTCAGGTCACTTGCCCATTTTTTAAATGGGTTATTTGTCCTTTTATTTTCGAGATGTAGGATTTCTTTATATGTGCAGGATATTAGGCTCTTATCAGATAAATGGTTGCCTAATATCTTTTCCCATTGGGTAGGCTGCCTTTTTATTTTCTTAATAGCATCCTTTGAGGTGCAGAAGTTTTTAATTTTGAGGAGATCCCATTTATCAATTTTTTTTCTCTTGCTGCTCGTGCTTTGGCTGTGATGTTCATGAAACCATTTCCTATTACAAGGTCCTATAGATGCTTCCCTACATTATCTTCCAAGGTTTTTATGATTTTGGCTCTTATATTTAGATCTTTGTTCCATCTTGAATTGATTTTTGTATAAGGTGTGAGATGGTATTCTTCTCTCATTCTTTTGGATATGGATATCCAGTTCTCCAAGCACCACTTGTTAAAGAGGCCACTCTCTCCCAACTGAGTGGGCTTCATGGCCTTGTCAAATATCAGATGACTGTATATGCAAGAATCTATATCAGAACTCTCAATACGGTTCCATTGGTCAGTAGATCTATCCTTGTGCCAATACCACGCAGTTTTGATCACTGTAGATTTGTAGTATGATATAAAGTCATGTAATGTGATACCTCCAACTTCATTTTTCTTTTTCAATATATCTTTGGCAATTCAGGGCCTCTTGCCTCTCCAAATATATTTTGTGGTTAGTTTTTCCGGTTCCTTAAAAAATATAGTGTTGACTTTTATTGGGATTGCATTAAATCTGTAGATGAGTTTGGGTAGGATAGACATCTTGATGATGTTCAGTCTTCCCATCCATGAACAGGGAATATTTTTCCATTTATTTAAGTCTTCTTTGATTTCCTTTAACAGTGTTGTGTAGTTTTCTGTATATAAGTCCTTTACATTTTTAGTTAAATTTATTCCTAGGTATTTCATTCTTTTATTTACTATTGTAAATTGTATTTTTTTCCTGATTTCCTCCTCAGTTTGCTGGTTATTGGTGTACAGAAATGCTACTGATTTTTGAGTGTTTATCTTGTAGCCTGCAACATTACTGAACTCCTTTATAAGTTCTAGAAGCCTTCTTGTCGATTTCTCAGGGCTTTCTATGTATAGGATCATGTCATCTTCAAATAATGAAATTTTTACTTCTTCTTTTCCAATCTGGATGCCTTTTATTTCCTTTTCTTGTCTCAGTGCTCGTGCAAGTACTTCTAAGACAATGTTAAATAGGAGTGGTGATAGGGGCATCCTTGTCTTGTTCCTGATCTCAGAGGGAAGGCTTTTAGGATTTCACCATTGAAAATTATGTTAGCTTTGGGTTTTTCATATATACCCTTTATCATTATCATAAAGTTTCCATCTATTCCTATCTTTTGTAGTGTTTTTATGAGGAAAGACTGCTGTATTTTGTTGAATGCTTTTTCTGCATCTATAGAGATGATAATGTGATTTTTCTCTTTCAGTTTGTTTATGTGGTGTATTACATTGATTGATTTTCTTATATTGAACCATCCTTGCATACCTGGGATGAAACCCACTTGGTCATGGTGTATAATCCTTTTGATATGTTGTTGAATGTGATTAGCAAGTATTTTGTTAAGGATTTTAGCATCTAGGTTCATTAGAGAAATTGGTCTGTAATTTTCCTTTCTTGTGGTATCTTTATTTGGTTTTGCTATTAGGGTAATTTTGGCATCATAGAATGAGTTAGGTAATAATCCTTCTACTTCTATTTTTTGGAAGAGCTGAAGTAGAATTGGTGTTAGCTCTTTCCAGAATGTTTGGTAGAATTCAGCTCTGAAGCCTTCTGGTCCTGGACTCTTCTTAGTTGGGAGGTTTTTAATGACTGAGTCTATCTCTTTACTTGTAATTGGGCTGTTGAGTTCATCTATTTCTTCTTTCATCAATGTCAGCTGTTTGTGAGTTTCTAGAAACTTGTCCATTTCCTCTAATTGTCATTCTTGTTGGCATATAATTTATCAAAGTATCCTCTTATGATACTCTTTATTTCTGTGGGGTCAGTAGTCATATTACCTTGCTCATTCCTTATTTTATGTATTTGCATCTGTTCTCTCTTTTTCTTTGTTAGTCTGGCTAAGGGTTTGTCAATTTTGTTGATATTCTCGAAGAACCAGCTTTTGGTTTTTTTATTGTTTCCAGTGCTTTCTTATTCTCTATTTCACCTAGTTCTGCTCTAATCTTGGTTATTTCCTACTTTCTACTTTCTTTAGGTTTAGTTTGTTGTTGTTTTTCCAATTCCTCCAAGTGCAGTTAGGTCTTCAATTTTAGCACTTTCTTCTTTTTTTAATATATGAATTTATGGCTATGAACTTCCCTCTCAGGACTGCTTTCACTCCATCCCATAGGTTTTGATATGTTGTGTTGTCGTTTTCATTAGTTTAAGGTACATACTGATTTCTTTTGAAATTTCCTCTTTGACCCACTGTTTGTCTAAGAGTGTGTTGTTTAACTTCCATATCCTTGTGCCTAACCTGACCCCCAGGTCCTATATAAGGAGGGATAGACCCAGAGACTGATGCCTTATCAGTGGGCTCCATTTTGGAATCTGTGCTCCTGAGAGTGACAGAATTGGACTCAAATAAGTCCTCCCTGCACATGGTTCATCACTCCCTTCTATTCAAACCTATATGTGATGCTGAAGTTTTTAGGTATACTTCCAGAAACTGGAGCCTCTGGCCTACCTAGGTGCCAGGTGTGCTTGGAATCTCGGTGGAGCTGCAACTCCTACCCTACAGCTCAATGGACTTGTCCAAGTCACCTGGCGAGGAGACAATGATGGGCAACAGCCATCCCAGGGAATGGAGAGGGCCTCCATCTGCAGGCAGGATCATCCCACCCACCATATCCATGGGATATAAGCCCACTCTCACTTGGAGGTGGAGTGGACATCACCATGCCAGTACCCTCAGGATTAGGGGAAGAACTATGGACTAGAGTGGACTTGATGGTATTCTGTTGTTCACATATGGTGATTCTAGCAATGGAAGTAATTATAACAATGAGGTGGAGCCAGTGGCCACTTGACACTTTTGGGGCAAGGAGGGGACCAGCAGTTGAAATACAGGGGCTTCTTTGGGAGTTGGAGGTTGTCCTGAGTACTGTTGTGGCAACAGATGTAGGCTATTTTAAATCAGCACACACCACTCAGAACTGTGTGGGAGAGAGTGTGGTCTATGGTGTGAACTGTGGTCTATGGTTATTGGCAAGGCCCCAGGATGTGTAAGTCCATTGAGGGTGGTGGGCCAAACTTGTGGGAGATGTTTGTGTGGGATGTGGAGGGAGGTGTGGGTGGTGGGCAACATGGGAATCCCAGTGGGTTCTGTGTAATATTTTCGGTAATATAAGCACCTCTTAAAATATATTTATATATATATATATAAATAACATTTTTGTAAGCAAATGTACATATATGCATATATATTTATACATCATTTTGCAGATGTTGATATGTATTGTGAAAATTTTGATTTTTACCCACAATAAAAAAAATTAAAAAAATAAAAAATAAAAAAAAAATAAATAAAAAGGATATTTTTCCATGCTAATGAATTAAAATTAAGAAGTATATTAGAAATAAATTTAAAATGCGAAGAGATAAAATTAATGTTAGATGAAATTAAAACTTAGAAATAAAATTAAAAGAATCACATTTAAATTTAGAAGTATTATGAAACATGAAATTTATTAGAATATTAGATTTATTAGAATGTTATTAGAATATGAATATAAATGCACAAATAAATTTAAGTAAAGCTTAAAATTTAGAAATACAAAATGTGCAGATGAAAGAAAATATGGCTTCTGTTAACATTGTTATTTCTGACCATAATATATCCTTCTTTCTCAATTTTCAATTTATAGTGAGTGTTGCGCCTTCTGGCATTCAGTATCACTACTCTTAAAATTATTATTGAATCATAGGTATTTGGTGTCACTTGTTAAAAGTATATTCAATTTTTAAATTCTCTTAAATACTTTTCTGAATATAATAGTAATGTCACAAAAAAGGGAATAAATCTTATAAAACTCTTAGCTCTGTGAACTTATAAATTATTTTTGACAATATAAACCAATGAAAGAGAAAAAAATCACAACTCTGACATGTTCATCTTCATTATATAACTACTGCAAAAATAAAATTGGAAAAGTCAGTACTAAGAATTGTATTAAAACATATAAATGTTTACATAATCATAAAATCATCCCAAGGAGGAGACACATGGGTATTGGTGAATTGAACAATTTCTTCAAATGTGGGTCCTGTTGATAGGAACATAATCCATTGAGGTTTTCACTGGAGTATAAAACATCAAGACATTCCTAAAATTTCAGACACATAAAATATGATAAATTGTTTGTAACCTATTTGGAGTATTCATGGAATAAGAAATATCTAATAATTTATAAATAGATTCATATATAACAAATTATTTGATATATTTAGTAGGTAATGAAATTATTCATATTGTACACATTTACATCTTTGGGGTTAATTTCCAATTACTGTGGCTCACCTTCATGTGTACCCATTCCTCAGGCTATAAATGGCAGGATTCATGATGAGAATACAGAGTATAATACAGATAAGAATTTTCAGTGATGATGGAGATTTTCAGGTAGAACCTAAATACACAATAAACCCAGAGGATAGGGAAATAGCTTCCATTGTGAAGTGGAGTATGCAGTTGGAGATAGTTTTGAACTTGATTGTGCAAATGGTATCCTTAGGACAGTGGCAAAAGTGTGGACATAGGCAACAATCATTAAAATGAAATTTTCAAAGCAAAGAAAGCTAGCAATAATAAATGTATATTACAAAATATGATTTCCAGAACAAAAATGTGTAAGTAGTGAAGGGAAAGCATAGAAGAACTGATGTACTATATTGAGCCCACAAAACCTGCCAGAGAATGTACATGCAACCTGAATGGAACCATAGATCCATCCATTGAGCCACGATGCCATCACCATGTACAAATAAGTGCCTCTATCCTTAATGGCCTTAGTGCAAAGGATGAAAGATGGCAGCATGGCAGTCATAGGACATGAGTATAAAGAAGGCATATTCAGTGTCAGCAATAAATAAAATGAAAAACTTTTGAAGCACATCCTACAAAGTTTATGGAATGACTGTTGGTCAGAGAGTTCATGACGTATTTGGGAACAGTGACAGAGATACAGGAAATACCAATCAAGAAAAAATTTTTCAGAAAGAAATACATGAGAATTTGAAGATACTGGTCAATAATGCTGAGGGTGACAATGAGAAGATTCCCCAACATTTCTTTCATGTGAATGAGGAAGAAGATTGTGATGTAGAGTCTCCGTAGCATCCAGTCTTTCGGAAAACCAATGAGCAATAATTTCATTATGATTTTCACATTGGCAAATTTCTTAGGCATGGTTTTTCATATCTGGTGGAAACATAAAAATATGATAATTATATCACTCCCCTATATCTTCAGAATGTTTCTCACTTTGTTTTTCTATCAATGATTCTTTTTAATTCTGAGGATTATTTTCAAGGTCATCATTGTATCGCCAGGATAAAAGGATTACTTGACATGTCCATATATGAAGGTTTCCTTTCTTTTTCATGG
>JAKSZT010054412.1:0-38628 GCA_026826555.1 Tolypeutes matacus
TGGGCCTGAATATTTCCTTCAAATTCATTCTGTTTTAGGTTCACTGAGATCTTTTATTTTGTATATCTGGTAAATATTTGGTTATTATTTTTCAAATATTTTTTCTGCTGCTTTCTAAATCTCCTTTCTGTCTTGGACTCCATGCACCCATGTTAAGCTTTTTATGTTAATATCTTTAACATGGTCCTTGAGGTTCAATGTTTTTTTCACAATCTTCGTTTTTCTCTCTCTATTCCAATTGAATACTTTTAGTAGATTTGTCTTCAAGAATAGTGATTTTCCTCTTCCTTCACCACACTGCTTTGTTAAGCCTATCCAGAGATTTTTTAAACTTTCCAATTTGTCCTTTTATATTCCTCTTTTGAAATTTCTTATCTGCTCATTTTAATGAACCTATTTTCTTTTATGTCACTGAGCATAAAATAGCTGCTGCAATGTTCCTGTCTGATAATTCCAACATCTGACTCCTGCTGTGTTTGGCTCTAGTATTTGTCTGTTTCCTTAATAACAGGTCACATATTTCTAAGGCTCCCTATTTTAAATAGCCTTTAATGTAATGTATTCTGAATATTGCCCTCAAGTGTGTTGATATTTTGTTTTAGCAGGCAATTAATTTAGTGTGATGTAAATTGCACATTCAGTCTCCACTGTAATGAATAGCAGCTCAAATATCAGAGCAGACTGCTCACAGGCTACCTCACCCGTGTATGTTTATACATAGACATCAGGGTTCTGCTTCTGCTGCTTTCTCCATCAGGAAATCCCTATGTCCCATTCACAAGTGGCCCTGAATGACCTAGACATCTTATCCCGATTATTTTAGAAAAAAAAAAAAAAGATGGTCTCTCAGAGTTTAAATATCCCATTATTGTGTCTTCCTCCAGAAACAAGCCAAATATTGAAATAGTCACATGTATCAGTCACTTCCTCCAAGAAAACTAAGGATATATGGGAAATTTCTTAATTGGATTAAAGACTATGGAAAACAATACAGATAGCATCATACTGCAGGTGAAATGTCCAATGCTTCACTCTTAAGGTCAGGAACAACAGGAACAACACAAAATACCCTTTGATGACTTCTGTTCAACATTGTATTGGAGGACTTAGTTCAGTAAGGCAAAAAAAGAGTTGTAAAAAGATACAGATTGGAAATAAAGAGTTAAAATTATCTTTACAAACAACAAAATTACTTATGTAGAAAATCTTAAGAAATTTACAAAGAGCTACTAAAATTAATACATAAGTTTAGCCAAGTCATAGGATACAAAAATAAGTTGTATTTGTATACTAACAAAGAACAATTGGAAAGAAATTTTTAAAATGCCAGTTACACTAGCATAAAAAATATGAAATACTTGATATATTAAACAAAATATGTTCAATACCTATGTATCAGTTAGGGTTTACTCATAGAAGCTGAACCATTAAAACACTTTTAGGGGATGTGAGCATAGCTCAGTGGTTGAGCGCCTGCTTCCCATGTATGAGGTCCTGGGTTCATTCATCAGTGCCTCCTATGGTGCGGGGGTGGGTTAGGGGGGGAAACACTATTAGTCTCTGTAAGGTGTTGGTCTGTATGGCTGATGCTGGAGCTTGAAGTCCACAGGGCAGACAGTCAGGAATGTAAGATGAATATAAAGAAGGGGAGAGCAAGAACAAGCTTGAACCCTTAAGCCTGATCTGGAGCCCACTAAGACAGACTTATACACGTTTAGGTTCTCATTGCCTCTGACCTTGGTCAATTATCTTACCAATGTATTTAAAGTGGTTGCTGCATCCTTCCCCCAAGATACAAGCATCATATCAGGTATATAATGAAAAAGTGCAATGTTCTTTGCCTGTAAATAGACTACAAGGTTCTTTGGTATAATTATAATATAGACTAAAGAACTGATATGCCTATGAGGTAATACTATGTAGTTGTATTGCTGGCATTGCCAGCTTAAAGAAAAGTGATCTTTTGGTGCTTACTAACAGATATTGAGGAAAAAAGCATTTTCTAATCAACAGTTGCATACCAGGTTCCAGGGAGTGTGTTGTCTGCTCCACTGATGAAAGCACATTTGGAATAGCAGATGCAATTGGAATCATCACCTAATAAATTTATGATAATCCATTATCATTACACAAGATCCATTTGTCTTCTGCACAGGTCAAATAGTCAAGTTGAATGGGGATGTGGTGGGAAGCATCACCTCTACCTATTTCAAGACTTTGATGTTTGCACTAATCTCTGCAACCCATCAAGAATGTTTAAAAAACCATTTTCATGTGTAGTAAATCTCTAGTGTATTCCACTTGGCCTTTAGTATATAATTGCCCTCACTCTACAGGTCATAAAACAAACATGGAGATTCTACCAGTTGCTAAGCATGTTTAATTCAATCATGCATTCCAGAACTGAGAAATAACCAGAGGGTAGGTTTGATGACTGCACTCTTAGTATGGACAACAGCGGCTTTGGGACATCCAATAAACTGTCAGATCAGAACCCCTCTACTATTCCCTAAAATTTTGATTATTTCCTCCCCCATTGTAATCACTTGTATAAATAGTTAGTTACAAGTGCTTGAGGCAAAAAGCTGTGAGGAAAATTAAAGAGTATAAAATTTGGCAGTTTAGTACAGTGCTTCCTCAAGGGGACCTGGTTTTCCTTTCACTCAAAGGGTTTTTCAATGTCTGATCATTGGCTTAAATCTGGGAATTGATTAAGTGATCATGACTTTCCATTTTTGTGATTCAACACAAACTTCTGTTCACAAGACCTAGAAGATTTTCTGCTTATTCAGATCAAGTAAGAATTTAGTAGCCTGGCATCTATTTCAGTTCTAAGAAAACTGTGATCTATAGGCAACAATAAAGGGCTCTGTGAGTCAGACCTTTCTGGCTGCTGCTTTGACTCAACTGCTCATTCCATAAAAATGTCCATCTTGGTCTTGTAAGTTAACTATCCTTTGGACCCCAGCTACTACAGGATTTCCCTGTGTTTATAAATCCCAGAGACTCTTCTTGGTGTGCCTCTATCAATAGATTAGGGCTAATCCTACTATATATTCTTTTCACCTTGGTATCACACTCTTAAGATCTACCACCCTAGACAGGTTACAGTAAAATTGGCAAAATATGCAATACTGTGTTGTCAATTGCACCTCATAACAGTTCATACTTAATATCTGACGATTTGGGGCTTGCTAAGACATAAGCCTCATTATAGGTCTCTAAGCCAAGAGAGGTGGAGGGGAGGGAATAGATCTTGAACAAGATATGGAGTACCTTGGAGAGCAACTACCTCAAAAAAAGATCATTGCATGTTCTTCAGGCAAGGGTGATGTAACCTCCTCAGACAGGCAATTAATGGCTGCTTCTACTAGCAAAGAAGGCTAAGTTACATTTAGAGGTTCAAGATCCCTATCTTCCTTGAAAACTGTCCATTTTTTTATTTTCAAAAACACACTTATTCCCAATATTGCCATAAGTGTAACTCATAACTCATTTCCATTTTCTATGCCTTTGCAGGGCTGTTCACATCTGTCCCATATGTCCAACACCAAGTGGCCAATCTGGAACCTGGATATTTATCTGTCCTTTTTTCAGTTCTCATAATCATTGCTATGCTATTTTCTATCAGACCCATGCATGCACAGTTCATGAGTGAGCCCTAGGATTTATAAACGAGTTCATTAGCTCACCTTCCCAAGCTCCTCCTTCTTCCCAGTCTCTCCGGTTCTTTCTGTTTCCTTGAGGTACCCTTCTTCAATCCTCTGGACATTAAGCAGAGTCTGGGGTTATCCCTCTGTGTCACACATTAGCTGAAGTCCTGTGTCTAGGGCCAAACAGAGAAAGAATAGAATGTACTTCTCTTTGTTTGTTTCCTATTGCTATGTCTTCAAGTTCACATTATTTTCTTCTGAAATGTTTAATCTTATTTTAGGAATTTCAGTTCAGATATTGTGTTTTCCTGATGGTATTTATTTGGTTCTTTTCTATCTTCTCCATTTCTTTTATCATTATATTCATGTTTGCCTTTACATTCATATGAATATTTATAAAAGATTTATAGTCCATGTCTGCTAATTTATTCATCTTCCTCATTTCTGCATACATTTCTATGGACTGATTCTTCTCCTGGTTATGGGTCACATTTCTATGCTTCCTTAAGGGCTAGTAATTTGTGGTTGTATGCCAAACTATAAATATTTTATTGTTCAATGATTGTATTTTCTTTGATTTTTAAAAAAGAATATGGGAATTTGTATAGGTAGACAGTTTAACAACTTGCTGAACAACTTTATACTACTGAAGACTGATTTATACCTTTCACTCCCTGACTATAATGTAAGATTCTATGAATCAATTCAGTTTTCATAGAAAGTCATCCACTGCCATGTAAGTGTTGAAATGTTGGCCAGGTTATCTCTCTACTTCTAGAGAAGGGCTAAATAGTTATGGGTATTTTAAAGTTAAACAATTAATAAAGAAAATGTTATTATTTTTTAAGTATAATATATAATATATTATTAATATGTTATTATTGAGACAATAAAAATGTATCAATTTATGGGAAAGAGAGTAACTTGATAAAAACAACATATATTTTGAAACAATATTAGACTTCTAATTTCATCTCTGTTTAATGATTACTGATGTTATTAATTTTAATATACAAATAAATTGCTTCTAATTTATTCTAATTTCAAAAATTGCTGCATGGAAAGGGAAACCAAAAGATTTGAGATGAAATAAAGTAAAAAATATGTTTAAAATATGTTTTTAACTGTCCTGTAATGATTCAAATACTGTTTGCTCTCATAATTGCCACAAAACACTCTTGTATGGTGAAAGCACATCAGAGTGTTTGTAACTAGCAGAGCTATTATATGGGTATGACAGTGGTTGAAAGGGAAAGTCTAAGGTCATGTATATTACTAGAAAGAAAGCTAAAAAATTTAACATGGGACTGTAAAACATAGTGAAACCTCATGAAAAATACAAATATGAGTGATATTGCATATATAAGACTGTTTTTACATAATATAAATACAAATATTCTAGAGAGAAGGAAAAAAGAATAGCAGATATGTAAGGCAGGGGAAGCATAGAAGACTTGAGAAGTGATGAGTTTTGTTTGTCTTTTGCTTATTATTAGTATAAGTGGAGTAATGAAAATGCTATAAAATTATTTAAGAGATGAATGCATAACTATGTGATTACACCGAATACCATTGATTGTACACTTTGGATGGATTTATGCTTTATTAATATATATCAATAAAATTGATTTGTTAAAAAACAATATTGTGAAATTATAGGTAACATTCTTATTCTAGGTAAAGATAATTGTTTAGCCAGAAACATTTAAGATTAAACATTTAGAATGTTAGTAAAATCAGTCAGAAATATGGTATCTTCTTGCTGAAATTTCCTGCAAAAAAAAAGTTTATATGGAAAAATACTTTGAAGTAGGATTCCTTTGACAAAAGTTTTCATGTATGTTAGGTAAGGAGCAAGTATGCTGGCTATTACCAGCTCCTAAATTTTAAAATACATTTCAAATAAATCTCATGCTCCCAAATACTCGTTATTTTAATGATAAAATTGCAAACTTGAGTTTCCAAAATATCAAAATTGTAAAAGTCTCTATTTCTACAAGTAACACAAAAAGATAGCTAACACTGTGGAGTGGAAGCTATCTGGAGTTTTTTACCCCTCCTAGTTTAGAAACCAAGGGGGAAAAAATCTGGACTCTTACTAATAAGTTCCAAAATAAAAGTTTATGGAAGTGTTTCTGTCTTAAGGAACAATCCAAGGGAACAGAATACTTGAATATAACAAACTAATTATGCAAGGAAAAAATCTAACACCAAAGCTTGTTGGCACCAATTCAAAGAAAGAGAGCTCACTAGAGTTTGATCTATGTGTAATTAATATGAAACTTCTGAACAGGATCAAAGGCCTATAACAAAATTTAAGTCCATATTTTGGCAATAAAATAAATGAAATTATTATGAGAATGTTTTAGAAAGGTTTACGATCACCTTCACAATGACAGGAAAATTTTCAAACTCAGAAAGAAAAATGGTATCTCTCATTAGCTGCCTGATTCTATCATGTCTAAATGGAAAGTCTCGATAATATCTCAGTAGGTGCTTATTTTCAAAACTAGTATAAGCTATTTGTCATGAAAAGCCTATCCTAAATAAGCATTTTATCTTCTCTGTTCTGTGGTTTTCTAATGTGTATGTGCTCAAGTTTAATGAACACTATCATTTGCATCTCCTCTAAAGAGCAGAGAAGAAATGGACTAATCAAGGTAAGCCTAAGAAGCCGAGTGGGCTCTGAAAGACTTTTCTCTGGCTGGTCATGGCCACTTATGTTTCAAGAGAGATTAGAGTGTTTTGGGAAAAAGAATCACCCTGACTTCTAGGTTTCCTGTCAAAATCCATCAGATAGACAGCTATTAATCAGATCTTTGACATAAAGCTCTTGGATAAAGATTTTTTTAAACAAAAGGTTTAATTTTCCTATTGAAACGTTTTATTCTATTGTTGCTACTTAAGGAAAACAGCTTGCCCATAGTTCACTGTACCCTGGACCTATGATAGCAACTTGGATAAGGCCAATTAGGAATCAGGGGAGAAAAACTTCGTTCTTCTTAGGTATATTCAGCTGATATGATTGTGCTCTCCACATCATGACCTTTGCAAATGTTATCCGTTCCTCTTAAATAGGTCTCTCTATATCTTTATCTAGGTAAAATATCGTTCAAATTTTAGGTAAAATATTATTTCATAAGTGAATTCTTTAACTGACTAGAAAGAATTAGTTTGCCATGAAAAGGATTATCAAATCCTTTTCATGGCACTCTCTGCTTTCCCTAACAATTATATGTTAGCATCAATTGATTTATATTATTAATTTTAGCTTTTGCCACTACATTGTAATCTCCACAAGTCTAGATAATGTGTTTACTTACTATTAAATCCTCACATCACATCTCATAGCCTGACAAATAAAACCAATAATGTTATTGATGATGATGAAGAAGAAAATAATGATATAATGATGATTGGTGATGGTGATGGTGATTGCCACCGTGGCAACAACAACAACAAAAAAAACATGTTTCACTTTCTTATTCAATGCCACATAGAATTATCAGCACTATACATAGGTAATGTTATTCAATTCTTAAATTACTCCAAGAGGTAGGTACAACTTCGCATTTTAATGATGCAAAATAAAACAAGCAGAAATATTCAGAAAGTTTTCCAAGGGCATACAGTTGGCAAATTGAATTGGGAAACAGGCACTGTGATTTCATAATTTTTGTAATTATCCATTTATAGAATTAATCAAATAACTAAATCAAATAATTAACTCATTTCCCTCCAGGGATCCTCTTATTCTTGCATTTTTTATCTGTTTGTACCATCATCACTCACACTCATTCAGGTTAAAAAAAACTTTATTATACACACTGCTCATATTAATCACTTACTACATTCTTTATATTTTAGCTGTAATTTTTTCAGATATGTCCTTCCTCAGTAACATTGCCATCCTTCAAGCCTGCGTCAATAAAATGAAGTGCTGCAGACGTTTCCCAAACTCAAATACCATCCCCTTTAAATACCTCTTCCACAGAGTCCAAGAACAGTGTCCCTGGTTAACCACCATCCACTTTTAGGTGCCCTGCTTTGCAATCCCCATGAGTCCTTTGGCATGCACTTACATTATTTTAATTATGTGTCCAAGGATTAGACTCTCACGATAAATTGCAACTTCCCTAAAGAGTGAGACTATTTATCCCTGAACTTAGCAGAGACCAGACACACAGACAGCCAATAAAAGTTAGTCAAATGTGTAAATACATTCAGAGGCAAGATGTGTAAATTTTGGATCACATTCTATTTTGATGATTCCCTTGCTTTTATACCATCATTAAATATTCCTTAGCAAGAATAAACACAAGACAAAATTATGAAGATCCAAATCGGGCAATTATGGATCAGAAATGTTGCAGATCCTTATGGCCTACTGTACTTCTTTGTACTAGGACTCAGCAGCTAGCAGTGCCTCAGAACACTCCACAATGACTGACAAATAACACACATTCAATATGCAGTTTTTCAAGTTAATGTATATAGTGAAGGTCACTTTTTGTTAATTTCTTATTATTATTACATCTTTTCTATATAACAAAAAAATATTTGATGTAAAGTAAGTGTTTAACATCCAAAAATTAGTTATAAAATTGGAGAACATTTTATTTAAAAAATTATTTGGGCATTAGTATCAATTATTCATGATAATGTTTATGAGAGAAGGCCAATTTTAACACAAATACCAGATAAAAATAAATTATCTTTCAGCAGTATGCTATAAGAATCAACAGACAGGGATTCTATGAACTAAAATGTTATGTGAGATCAGTGGAAAATTACCCACGAAAAATTATTCGCCCGTGGCCAGGGCGACTCCGTCTCCAGGACTTTCACTATTAACAATGCCTCAAAGGAATTTTTAAAAGTAATCAATAGAAAGGTTTTATCACATATAAAAAGCTATGATCATATTTTAATAATATCCAGGAGAACAGCTTATATTAAAATTCACAAGGGTACTAAAAAAGCAGCCACAATACAATCGGTGGAAGAGAAATAACAATCAAAGACTAGTATTTTTCTTCTCTAGAAGTTTTTTACAGACACTTTGACATCTTTACTACTCAGAGAGTAAATCAAAGGATTCAGCATGGGAATGACCAGGGTGTAACACAAGGAGGCCACTTTACTCAGCTCAGGAAATCTGTCAGGAGTGAGATACATATAAAAGACAGCACCATACAGCACACTCATGACTCCCAAGTGAGAGCTGCAAGTAGAGAAGGCTTTCTTACGTCCTTCAGTGGAGAGTATCTTTAGAACTGTGGACACAATATACATATAGGAAACAAGAATGACTATGATGGAAGGCAAGATACTGGATAAAGAAAAAGACACCATTTTATAGATAAAGAGTTCCGAACATGATAGCCTCTGAAGTGGGCAAGTATCACAGTAAAAGTGATCAATAACTCGACCAGAAGTTGATCATAGCCTTGGGTGCAATAACAGATGAATAAAAAAGATCAGTGAAAGACAGTTGCCTAAGAAGAAATACATTGGTGTGTTCAGACAGGGATCAGTCAAAAATGACCATCATCTCAATGTTCTCTAGAAGAACCATGGCATATACAAGCAGAAATAGCATGAGGAGGAGGATGTGGAGCTCTGGGGGTAACTTGAAGCCTACAAGAATGAAGTCCGTTACTTCTGAGTGATTGCTTGCTCCCCTATCACACATGGTAGAGACCTGCTGAGAGGCACAAGGTAAAATAAATGAGCTCTTGGCTTTTATCGCAGTGTTGCAAATAACCTCTTACAATATTTAGATTTCCAAAGTTATTTTGTAATTGTTATTAATTTTAGCCTCATTTAAATACTGTGATTTAAATTGAAAGCAATTTCAACTGATTATGAGCTATGCTAGTTTTATTTCCTAATTTAGCAAATTAATAAATTAGGTTTTTTGTCTTTGAGTCCAGTACAATGTCATTCTACCCTAATGCTTTTAAAATTCACAAATGTCATTTCTAGAAATGTTCAACTCAATTTATACAATAACTTCAATATCATGAAGTAGTTTTGGAAGAGATCATAAATAATTGCATAAATGATATTTGAAAAACAATTTAGGTTGTCAGCTTTGGAGACATTGGGTCTCTCAGTAGTATAGGTTAGTAAAATAGGGAGCTTAATTTAAAGAGTACCAGTGAATATAAAGTGACTGAATTTAAAATCTAAGGTTTTATAGGTCATGGATACTTTGGTTTCTGATAGAAGCTTTGTACCCCGTGGTTACACACGACCAAAACTAATTCTTTGTACATGCATTCTAGGATTTTTCTTCTAGATGAGACCCCAAAGCCATCTCATACAAAGAATTTTCCTGTGTTTCCTAGCTCCATTGCTCATAGTTTTTTGAGAAGAAGTCTTAAAATAGTCTAGACAACAGAAATACTCTGTAATGGATACTTTTTATCCTTCATATAAATTTCATAGTTTTCATTAACTCATTTACTAGTTCAAGTACATTTTGAATTCCTTCTATTAACAATAGTGTCTCTCCCCTCGGGGCTTTACAAGCACAATTCTCCCTAAGCAATAATGATAATAGCAAACACTTATGTGGCACTGATTTGCCAGTCCTTTTTCTAAGGGTTTCTCATAGTACCATGCTCAATCAATACAATAATACAAGGTGGATATCCGTATATCCCCCAAGGAACAGAAATATGAAAAGGCTGTAGAAAGTCACCTACTAGTATCAGAACTAGGATCCAAAACCAGGAAACCCGACTCCAGAATCCATGCTCTAATAACCACGCTAAACCTTCTTTGGGTAAGCAAAGAAGGTTCCTTTACCCTTACCTGACTGACTTCTGCTTGGAGTTTAGAGTTTAGCGAAAATTTCATATATATTCAAAATAAATCCCCTAATTCTCCAACCTGTGCCAGAACATCTTTATGCACACATGATACTTCCAATGAGCACAGCAATCATCACAGTAGATTACCATAATTCTCTTCCTCAATTGTCAACGACTTCCTTAAGATCAAATCTTCAACTTTTTCTCTGTATATTGTTAGCACAAAGTTCAGTGGATAGCAAATAGTAATTAATCAAAATATATTTATTATAGAGATGAAAGCAGAATAATAATTAATCATGAAGAATCAAAGAAAAACTCAAAGACTATAATAGTGCAGTGGTTAGATAGGAGTTATGTTTAAATAAATCTAAGTTCCAATTGTACTTCTCTCTTTTTCAGATTGGAACCTTAGACAAGTTATTGAAGTTCTTTATGTCACAGTTTCCTCATATGTAAATATGGCACTAAGATAGTATCTCTCTCCAAGAGATCTCAGGATTGCAAAATGAGATAACGCATGTAAATCACTTATGGCAAAGTAAACACTCAATGAATGTTAACTATTATTATTTTTATTGCACCTTTCCTTGCTCAATACCACAATTCACACCGAAATAATCAGTGCTAAATAGGTTTAAAATTAAGTATATGCATATGTGATTTTTTGTATAACCATTCTTAACTGAGGGAAGAAATCAGTGAAACTCCTAAAAGTTAAGAAAGAATTAAAAAGTATAAGAGATGTATAATATTTTGCCTGAGAGATGTGATTAACAAAAAGAAAACGGCCTTTTGAATTATTGTTATTCAAGAAATTATAAAATTTTGAAAATATCTCAATAAAATACTCAGCTCCATCAAAAATTAAATATGCAAATAATTGTATTATAAAAGAATAAGATTTTAAATTAGAAAATACTTAGGATCTGGGAAGGTGTGAGGTAGTTAAGCAGTGAAAAGAGAGCTTGAAGTAGCCAAGAAATATCTTTTATTTTGAATAATAATATATTTAATTTTCTCCATTACTATTCTTAATGTCAAGGATACTATTATTTTCATTTTCAAGATTTAGTCCTATCAAACCCATTCAAACTCTAAAAGGCTTATGACTGAAGACATTTATACCTGGCAAATGAAGTACCTCCAAGGGTAGCTAAAAAACAACTAGTCAGTTTGAGACTTAACTATTTGTCAAAAACTCACATTTTTAAAGTTACTTTTACTTTATATTGTCTGTTAATTTGTTGAGTTCTGTTGAAAGTGAAGCAGTAGAATTCCAAAGCTATCCTCTGGTTATTGTCTTAGTTCTATAAAGCATAAACATAAAGTTAAGTAATGACAACGTCAGTAAAACTATACCATAGTTACAAGTGCTATAAAATCATTGTCAAGACAAAAAGAAACCCTCCCCTCAAAACTCGCCAATACATGTCATTATTCCAGTTTTAGATTCTTTCCAAAAAAATATATGATTTATGTCACTGGTTGCTCTATTTAAGCATTTGTTCTTTTTCTTAATAGTTGATTTCTTGAAAAATGCTATAAGCCTTTTTATAAGAGTGTTGAGGTGAATATTCCAAATGATACCTTAACAAAACTGAAATAATTCCAGAAATTGTATTTTATAGGTATGCAAAGTGAACCTGAGGAATCAATCCACAGGAAATTCTTTCTCTTGCATTCCTGGATGCTTATATCCTTTCAAAGAAGGAGGGAAGATTGCCATGGGTATGTAAGAAAGTTGAGGCCCTAAGCCTCTGGAACCCCCAATAATCTGCCAGTTACCTGTAATAGCTTTGGTTTGGGCATAACAGTGCAACTTTTTCAAATAATTGCAGCATTGAGGTTTCCTTCACTTCTGAGACACTGTCACCTTGGGAATAATTCAACTATTAACACATTTATTTATTTATTTTTTTTTTTATGGGTAGTTTTTTATTTTTTATTTTTTTAATTATTATTATTTTTTAACTTTATTTTGTACATTTAATAATTGAAAACATAAACAATTAAAAACTCAAAAGTAAACACAGATGAATAAATATATACATTTCTGAATTAAATGTAATGGATACATGTAAATTTTTGTTTTGTTTTGTTTTTGTTTGTTTTTTTTTGTTTTTTTTTTGTATGTTAATCAAACAATATATTACACAATATATTTGGTTGATAGTAATGCATTCATACAGTATTTGTCCTTTTGTGTCTGGTTTGCTTCACTCAAGAATCTAGAGAAAAGGTCCATAAGGAGCATGGACACTCTAGATTTTTTTAAAGAGCATAATAGGAGTCAGAATACATAGTAGGAGTTTTTTCTTCTCTTGTTTTATGGATCCTTAGGGAAGATCGAAAGAATCTTTAAATCTTAAGTATTTTTTCGATGAAAAAAAGAATTTTAATTTTATCATTACAGCCAAGTTTTGGTAGGTAAAAAGAAATAGACATGAAAGGAAATACTGCACTTCATAAAATTTCTAGTGGATGTTTTATTACTAAAATAAAGTTAAAGTTGTTTCTCAAAAGGAGATTTTGCAGAAAACTTGCTTTCCTCTGATACCTTAGGAACTAGTACTGGAATTTTCTAATAAGAACTTGCCACAACATTCACTGAAAATCTGATAGTCCATAAAGTGTCAAAGCATCATAGAATATTCTTGTGCATGAGTTCTAACACCAATCCTGCTTAAATTCTTCCAACAAATAAAAGTGGATATATGGAACAACTGTGAACAATTATAAAGATTTTGTGATAACTTTACTTTAACCTGTAGCTGAAGTTGATAAAATGAGACTTCTGGTTCTAATTACGTATGTAAGTGAAAAATTCCATTTCCATCCTCACAAAAGGAGGTAATTTGTTTTTTGTAAAGATCTTTTCCTGCTCTTTCTGTGTATCTGTGGCTTCAGCATATTTTACTCAGGAAATGTTTGGAAATTAACTGGTTGTAAAACCATTTGTATAACTTATAAGAACATCAATTTCAAACAGATATCGTATCATCTCAGTGGATAAATTGTAAAGAATTTTGCCTTTTAAACTGCAATATCTGGTGTCCAGTCTGTACTATGGCACCATCCTCCTCTCGCTCCCTCGTGTCTCACTATTTTCATTTTGTTTTCAAAGAAGTTTTGGGTCACAGCAAAGTCTTGCACAGAATATAACCTCCTCCCCCTTTCTTCATCCCATATTAATACCTTTTTATATGTGGATGGTAGCATTGTTATAACTGATATGCAAATAGTGAAACATAGCTACTAAACATTGTCAATGGTTTACAGTATGGTTTACATTTTAGACCAGACACTTTTATAAATTTTGATGATATTTACCATGTCCTGTGTCCATCACTGTAAGGTAATGAAGAACATTTCAACTTACCACTAAATACCCCCTGTTTGATCTTTTAAATTTTTTTTAAATTTTTTTTTATATTTTTCATTTTTAAATATACCAATCTTTTAATTTTATTTTTAGTTTTTTTAAAGTTTTCATGTAATTTATCTCTTACCTTTAAGCTTATCATTATTATTTCATTTTCCTATTAATTGTATTTGGCTATTGTATTGACTTCATCTTTAAAGAAGCTTTGGATCACAGAAGGGTTACAACTGGGGTGGGAGAGGATCATTGGTGGGGGGTGTCAGGGATGGGGGATGCCTGGGAGGAAGTACATCTGAACATACATATAAGGTATATAACATTTTTCAAATGTTCATGGGGCATTGTGACAGTGGATAAAGAATCACTAAACAAATGAGAGAATACTGAATTACCATCCTGAAGAACTCTGCCACATTTATAAGGGAGCAGCAACAGTCCCCCAAGGGCAGAGACAGTGTCTGGCAAAGGAGAATGGTCCACTGATGGGCTCTTGTTATTGATGACTAGGAGTCTTTGCTCTTGAAATTGAAACTTAGCCTATTGTTATGGGGTGCCTAAGAGTTGCCTCCTGAGAGCCTCCTTGTTGCTCAAATGTGGCCTCTCTGTAAGCCAAACTCAGCATATGAATACATGACCTTCCTCCTAGTGTAGGACATGACTCCTGGGGATAAGCCTCCCTGGCACCAAGGGATTACTACCAAGTGCCAACTGGCAATGCGACTGGGAAAAGACCTAGAATAAAAGGGGAAAGAGTAAAGACAAATGAGTTCAAATGGCTAAGAGACTTCAAAGTGACTCAGGAAGTCATCCAGAGGTAACGCTTACTCACATCTCAGTAGGACCTTATAAACTTCCAAAGTGGATACTACCCCAAATAGTGAGGCTCCTGAGGGCTCTGGAGACACCCAGGTCCTATGTCAGGGTGGATAGCTGTGGAGTTTGGTGCCTTGCCAGTGGGACTTACTTTGGAATTTGTGTTCCTGAGCATGACAGAGTTGGACTCAAATATGTCTTCCCTGCACATGGTTCATCTGTCCCTTCTATTCAAACCTACATGTGGTGCTGGAGTTTGCAGTTTGTACATCCAGAGACTGGAGTCTTTGGGCTCTCCATGTGCCAGCTGGGTCCAGAATCTCAGTGTAGCTGCAACTCCTACTCTACAGCTCAATAGACTCACCCAGGACACCAGGTAGGGAGATTATGATGGACAATGGCCATCCCAGGGAATGGAGAGAGTCTGCAGCTGCAGGCAGGATAATCCCATCCATCTTCCCCATGGGATATAAGCACCCTCTCAATTGGAGATGGAGTGGACATCACCAGCCCAGACTCCTCAGGATTGGGGGAAGAGCTATGGACTAGAGTGGATTTACTGGTATTCTATTATAGACACATTGTGATTCAAGCAATGGAAGAAATTACAACATTAATGTGGAGCCAGTGGCCACTGGATGCTCTAGAGGCAGGGAGAGGGAAAAACAATTGTAATACAGGGGCCTTTTTGGAACTTGGGAATTGTCCTGAGTGACATTGCAATGACAGATATAGGCCATTTTATATCATCATATAACATGTAGAACTGAGGGGGAGAGACTGTGTCTACAATGTGAACTATGGTGCATGCTTAATGGCAAAAACCCAGGATGTGTTTATCCATTACAGGTTATGTGTCACACTACTGAAGGATGTTTATGTGGAAGGTTGTGGGAGGTATGGAAGGTGGGGCATATGGAAATCCCCATATTTTTTGTGTAACATTTATGTAATCTAAGTATCTTTGAAAAACATCTTTTAAATTATTTTTGAAAATGTAAAGAATGTTTCCAAAAGTTTTTTAACTGGTTTTGCATGGCAGAAAATTCTGAATTTTAAGAGGAATGTATGAGATAGCCTAAATGAATGAAAGAATGGGAAAGATAACTTCTGATTTGTCCCAAGCTTCATGACCTTATGAGAACTGGGGCCATCATGAGTGCAGGATGTTTCTCTCTCCGAAATATACAACAGGAAGACCTGTAGAAAGACGCAAATGAAGACACTCACGCTGTGTAAACACCCTCCACCTGTGGACAATGGTGGGTTGAAGCTATGTCCCTAGATGGAGCCTCAATTTCACTGAAGAAGAGTTACAGAGAAAGCAGCACTTAATAAATAGGGAGAACTCCAGTTCAACACTCTTTATGAATTTGCTAATTTGCCCAAGAGTTCAAGATGAATAATCTGGTTTCCTGAGTGGGAAATATTTTCTCAGCAAATAGACTAGATAATTTTACTTAAGAGATAAATAATAAAGAATATTTAAAATTCCTTAAATTTAATGAAGCTGCCAAAAAGAGCACTTTTTCAAATGAGAGAGGTAAAAATTTTCTAGAAAAAAAGATAAAAGATATCACTTTAAATGCTGTGCATTTGTTGGCTTGTTTAAAATAATCTTCAGACTGACACTGACATTCAAAGAGGAAAACAGTTTAACTCAGAGTTATTAGACTACATGGTAAGAAACAACAGAGTACAAGTTGATAGGATGAAAAAAATACTAAGTAAACTTCAGTAATTTGAAACAAAAGAGAGTTCTATTTGGTACATAAATGTAGAAAAGTTCTTAATATTACTTTTTAAGTTAAATAGTTGAGTGAAATAGGCTGACAATAATTTAGTTTTACAATGATATTTCTTCTCCTTGATTTTTTCCATATTAAAAAATAATATTAAAACAATGGTTTAGTTAATTTAGGTTTATTTTGTCATATAAAACCTAATCAATTAAATCACCCTAAATTGTCTGTACTAGTTTTTTACAGCAAATAGCTAATGTTTCACAAAATTACTAAAACATATCAATTAAAAGTTCAACTAAATTGAAGTGCTAGTTTTTTTAATAAATATTGTTTACTCCAATTGAGAACATTGCCAAAGAGTTAAGCAAATGGGCCTCAGCTCTAGCTAAAACAACAGAGAGGGAGCCGGAGGCTGCCTTGGAGACCTGCTTTGGGGTACAGCACAGTGGACTGGGACACTGTTTCATGGCTCCCAGGAGAATGAGGGACAGAGAGATGAAGCCTGAACAATGGGTTGTGAGTTATTAGACCTCCCTGCTGCCCGGAAGGGCTACCCTCCCTCACCCTGGATATATTAAGCAAGGGTAAAACTCCAGGTGAATTGTATCTAACTGAGAGGAGAGTGAGCATTTTCCTCTCCGCCAGCTCCATTGGATATATATCGAATGGGAAGGTGCTCTAGGTCATCTAGGAGGGTACTGGACAGATAGGGAAGCCAGGGGAAAATCGTGGGTCACGGGCCCCTGTGGCTGGAAGCGGCACATATACCCCAACTTCAGGGCAGATAGCCGAGGTGGAGCCACTGGCCCCCTTCTCCTAACAGAGTGCGATTGGAAGAATCCCTGGGAGAAAGAGTGGTCTGGGTCTGGGGGCATGGAGAGTGGTTTCTTTGCGATGAGTTTAACCAGCTGGGCCCCCTTGAATATGGGAAGGGACCCGAACTCCACAGGGAGAGGGGAGGGGGATCTCCTCAGGCAGACTGTCATGCCCAGCTACCTAGATAAAGAGAGGAATTACATCAGAGAGGCCACAGAGAAAGGCAATTGATCAGCAGGACTCTAGCAGACTGTAGAGGATCTAACCTGCCTGAGGGAAAAGGGGAAGATAGCCTTCTGAAAGGTTAATTACCCTAAGGAAACAGACTAGCTCAGGGTCCCTGATTCAATTCCCAGCTCTTAGAAAAGTGAGTCACTGGGCTATCAAGCATCCAGCTAAAACTTTATGATAGGGAGCATATAGACAGTCTCTTTGTATTAGCTTTACTTAGATCTCCAAATTTGTTTTCAGAAAAAAATGTTCCTTTTCAATTTTCCTTATTTTACTCACTAAAGCCTGGTTCAAAACATACAGTGAGCAGGCTGCAGTGGGATTGAATGGTGAACACGAGTAGCCTGAGGACTCTAGAGAGAAGCCTGTTTTTCCATGTTTTTTTTTTTAATCTTTTTTTTTCATTCTTCTTGAGCTGCTGCTGTCTTGTTTCTTATTTCTGTGTTTCCCCATCCTTTGTTTCTCTGTTTGTTTGCTTTTACCCTTTTTTTCTTTGTTTACCATTTTCTCTACCTACACTATTTCTTTTCTCTCCATCTTTATATCTTCTGTTTCCTGTTCTTGTTCTTTCATTCCAACTCTTTTTGTTAGGTCTTTAATTTTTCTTGATTTTTATTTCCCTCTCCTTTTTTCTCTGTTTTCTTTCATTTTTACTTGTTTTCTCTCTCTTTTCTTTTCTGTTTTACCCTGCTCTCATCATTCCAGCATTGTAATTCATTCTATATATTTTTCTCTATTCTGTTTCTTGTTTCATTGTTTCTATTCCTCCTTTCTAATCTTACTACTCTGTCCTTCTTATTCATGTTAATTTTTCAATTTCCTAGGTCTTCTAAGTTCCTCTCCTATCTTTTACTATTATTATTACTAGCATTCATTTTCTCTTCCTATCTATTTCCTTTTCTCTAATTTTTTAAGGAAACATAGACAACAACAAGGAAATAGAATAAGAGGAACAAAGTATCAGAATGAAACCTTACCACATTCACAACAACAACAACAACAACAAAATAAAACTGTAGAATGGAGAGAGAAGCTAATCAACTAAATAAACCCATCAAGATAAACAGATGCTTAGACACCACCAAAAAATTACAAACCATACTAAGAAACAAGAAGACATGATCCAGGTCAATGAACAAGCTAAAAACAAGGAAAGGATGCATAATATGGAACAACTAATCATAGGTGTCTGATATCATGAATCAACTTGATGAAGTGAAGGAAGATATTAAGGATATTAAGAATACACCAGAAGAATATAATGAAGAAATTGTAAACATACATAAAAAGATATCAGATATGATGGTGATGAATGGTGCAATCCAAGAAATCAAAAATACACTGTAAGCACATAACAGCAGACCTGAACAGGCAGAAGAAGGAATCAGCGATGTGGAAGATATTACATCTGAAATCAAACAGATGGTAAAAGAGATAGATAAAGATTTGAATGACAACATGAAATGCACAGATGTACACATTATAGGCAACTGAGCAGGAGAAGAGAAGGAAAAGGGGGAAGAAGGAGTGTTGGAGGAAATAATGGCTGATAACTTCCCAACCCTATTGCGGGAGATGGGCGCACATGTCCAGGAAATGCAGTGCACCACAAATAGTACAAATCCTAACAGGTCTACTCCAAGACATATACTTTTCAAACTGTCCAATGATCAAGATTAAAAGAGAGAATACTGAAAGAAGTAAGAAAAGGGAGAACCATCACATACAAGGGAGACTCACTAAGATTAAGTGCCGATTTCTCATCTGAAACCATGGAGGCAAGAAGGCAGTGGTATGACATAGTTAAGGTGATAAAAGAAAAAAAGTTCCAGCCAAGAATTCTCTATCCAGCAAAGCTGGCATTCAAAAATGAGGGAGAGTTCAAAATATTCACAGATAAACAGAAATTAAGAGAGTATGTCAATACAAAACCTGCCCTTCAAGAAATACTAAAGGGTGTTCTGCAGGTCAAAAGGAAAAATAAGAGAGAGCTGGAAGGGAGTGTAAGAACAACTAAAAAGATCAAAAGAGAAATAAAAACAACATATGGCACATAAACCTAAAGAAAATGTGGCTAACCTAAGTAATTCCTTCACAGTAATAGTGTTGCATGTTAAAGGAGTAAATTCACTAGTCAAGAGACACAGAAATTGGCAGAATGGATAAGGAAATATAACCCATCTATATGCTGTCTACAAGAACCACATTAAACCTACGGATGCAAGGAGGCCCAAAATGAATGGTTGGAAAACAATTTTACAAACAAAAAATAACCAAAAAAGGGCAGGAGAAGCTATACTAATATAGGACAAAATAGACTTTAAATGCAAAACTATTGTAAGAGACAAATGGACACTATATATTAATAAAAGGAGTAATATATCAAGAAGAAAGAAAAACCATAAACATTTATGCAGCTAACCAGGTGCCTCAAAACAAGAGGGAAACACTGGGAAAAACTAAGTGGAGAAATAATACCTCTATAATTATAGTGGGGGACTTTAATACAGCATTATCTTCATGAGACTGAGCATCTCAACAAAGAATCAATAAAGAAAGACTTTGAATAATGTATTATAGGATCTGGACCTAATAGACATATACAGACCATTACACCCAATTACAGTGGGATATACATTCTTCTTGGGTGCACATGAATCATTCAGCAAGATAGATCACATGCTAGGCCACAGAACAACTCTCAATAAATTCAGAAAGACTGAAATTATACAAAGTACTTTCTCTGACTACAATGGAATGAAGCTGGAAATCAGTAATGGTCAGAGAATCAGATTAGGAACAAAGATATGGAAGTTAAACAGCACACTCTTAGGGAAACAGTGGGTCAAGGAGGAAACCTCAAAAGAAATCAGTAACTACGTTGAAACAAATGAAAATGACAACACAGCATATCAAAATGGGATGCAACAAAAGCTGTACTGAAAGGGAAATTCATAAACACAAATATCTATATTAAAAAAGAATAAAGAGCTAAAATAATGACTTAAAAACACACCTGGAGGAATTAGGAAAAGCCAACAAACTAACGCCAAAGGAAGTAGAAAGAAAGAAAGAAATATTAGAGCAAAACTAAATGAATTTGACAATAAGAAAGGAATAGAAAAAAATAAACAAAATCAAAAGCTCATTATTCAAGAAAATTAATAAAATTGACAAACCCTTAGCTAGCTGAACAAAGAAAAGCATAGAGAAGATGCAAATGCACAAAATAAGAAATGAGGAAGGGATTACCACCACTAACCCCATAAAAATAAAGAGTATCATAAGAGGATACATTTAAAAATTGTATGCAAACAAGACAGATAATTTAGAGGAAATGGAAAAATTCCTGGAAACACACAAGCAGCCTACATTGGCAAAAGAAGAAATTGATGACATCAAAATACCATTCATAAATAAGTAGACTTAGTCATCAAAAACCTCCCAACTAAGAAGAGCCTGGGCCAAACAGATACACGGGTGAATTCTACCAAATATTCCAGAATTAGCACCAAACCTGCTTAAACTCTTCCAAAAAAATAGAAGTGTAGGGAAGATTGAATAACTCATTCTATGATGCCAACATCACCCTGATACCAAAGCCAAACAAAGACGCCACAAGAAAGGAAAACTATAGACCAATCTCTCTAATGAACCTAGATGCTAAAATCCTCAACAAAATACTTCCTAATTGTATTCAACAACAAGTCAAATGAATTATACACCATGAACAAGTGGGTTTCGTCCTTGATATGAAAGGATGTTTCAACATGAGAAAATAAATCAATGTAATACACCACATAAACAGATTGAAGGTATAAACCACGTGATCATCTCTACAGATGCAGAAAAAGCATTTAACAAAATACAGAAACCTTTCCTGATAGAAACACTACAAAAGGTAGGAATAGAAGGAAACTTTCTCAACATGATAAAGGGTATATATGAAAAACCCACAGTAACATCAAATTCATTGGTGAAATACAAAAAGCTTTCCCTCTAAGACTGGGAAAAAGACAAGGATGCCCACTTTCACTGCTTCTATTTAACATTGTTTTAGAAGTACTTGATTGAGCACTTAGGCAAGAAAATGATATAAAAGTCATCAAAATCAAAAGGAAAAAGTAAAAAATTCACTATTTGCAGATGACATGATCCTATACATGGAAAGCCCTGAGAAATCTACAACAAAGCTTCTAAAGTTTATAAATGAGTTAAGAAAAGTGACAGGTTATAAGATCAATGTCCAAATATCAGAAGCATTTCTGTACATCAATAATGAGCAATCAGAGGAGGAAACAAGAAAAAAATCCAATTTACAATAGCAACTAAAAGGAATCAAGTACCTAGGAATAAATTTAATTAAAGATGTAAATGACTTACATACCGAAAACTATACAACATGGTTAAAGGAATTCAAAAAAGACTTAAATAAATGGAAGATTATTACCTGTTTAAAAATAGGAAGACTAAACATCATTAAGTGTCTATCCTACCCAAACTTATCTAAAGATTTAACACAATCCCAATAAAAATCACCACAGCATTTTTTACTGAATTGGAAAAACTAACTACAAAATTTATATGGAAGGGCAAGAGGTTCCAAATAGCCAAGAACATATTGAAAAAGAAGAATGAAATCTGAGGAATCACTCTATCTGACTTTAAAACATACTACCAAGCTACTGTGGTCAAAGCTGCATGGTAATGGCACAAGGATAAACATACAGACTAATGGAACCAAATGAGAGCTCTGATATAGATCTTTGCATATACAGTTATCTAATATTTGACAAGGCACCAAGCCCACTCAACTGGGAGAGAATGGCCTCTTCAACAAATGGGGCTTGGAGAACTGGATGCCCATATCCAAAAGAATGAGAGAGGAACACCCACTCACACCTTATACAAAATTTAACTCAAGATGGATCAAAGATCTAAATATAAGAGTCAAGACCATAAAGGCCTTGGAAGATAACATAGAGAAGCATCTACATGATCTTGTAGTAGGAAATGGTTTCATGAACTTTAGACCCAAAGCACAAGCAACGTAAGTACAAAATTAAAACCTTTTGCACCTCAAAGGTATTTGGCAAGAAAGTGAATAGGCAGCCTACTCAATGGGAGAAAATATTTGGTAACCATATATCTGATAGTGGCCTAATATCCAGCATATAGAAAGAAATCCTACACCTCAAAATAAAAAGACACACAACATATTTTTAAAATGGGCAAGTGATTTGAATAGACATTTCTCCAAAAAAGAAATACACATGCACATTAAAAGATGCTCTTCATCACTATCTATTAGGAAAAAGCAAATCAAATCTACAATGAGATATCATCTTACATCCATGGAGAGGATGTGGAGGAGAGGGAACACTTATCCACTGCTGGTGGGAATGTAGAATGGTACTGGCATTGTGGAGGACAGTATGGCATTTCTTCAGAAAACTAAGTATAGAATTGCTGTATGATCCATCATCTCCACTGCTGGGTATATACCCAGAAGAATTCAAAGCAAGGACACAAAAAGATATATGCACACCAATGTTCATAGTGGCATTATTCACTATTGCCAAAAGTTGGAATCAACGCAAATGCCCTTCAATTGATAAATGGACAACCAAATTGTGGTATATACATATAATGGAATATTACTCAGCTGTAAGAAGTAATACAGTATTAACACACAGAAGAAAAGAGATTAATCCTGAAGGCCTTTTGTTGAAAGAAACAAGCCAGGCATTGAAGGACAAATATTACATGACCTCACTGATATGAATTCAGCAAATTGAGCAGACTCACAGAGCTGGAGTCAGGAAGATAGGATTACAGGAAATAGAAAGGAAAAAGAGCCAATATGGTCAAAATCTATGATAAGGTGGAACTGTGTAGGTGTGTAGTGTAGCAGCAGAATGACAGTGATTCAGTGATACTATTGGGTTGGGTGGTGCTGGGCTCTGAGGGGGCTAGTGTAGGGAGGGTAGGTTGGACTGTCCTTGAACCTGGGCAGATGTTTGGTGGATAGAGCAAGTGAACACTGGGAATTGGCAGTTATGTGGTTAAAACATACTCTCAATATGTCAAGTGAAGTTTACTGGTTTAGGGTGTTGTAGATGGGGGGCATTTGGGACAGGGCACCCCTGGATCAGGCATCTAGGGAGTGTGTGAGTGTTGAACTTGTCATAATGTGTTCTAACAGCTCACATAATGAGTGGGAAGGTGGTGGACTCCCATCCTGGGGAGGCCCTCTATTTTCTCAAGTAGAGGGGTGGGAGTCTTTCAAGAGCATGGGCAGTGCCTAATAGGGGAGGATGGACCAGTGTGTTAAGCCCTCAAAGTTGTTGCAAGTAACTATGAATCTTGTCGTTCAAGGAGTGAAACCTGGTGGTTGCCGTTGGTTCTGAGGGGAGGGGGAGGGAGGAGTGAAGTTGATGGAACAGGGGGCATTTTTGGAGGAGATGGAAGTGTTCTACATGATCTTGCTATGATGGATACAGGCCATGTTAAATTTCATCAAAATTTATAAAAGTGTGTGGCCCAAAATGTACACCATAATGTAAATCATTGGCCGTGTTTAGTAGCTGTATTTCAATATTTGTACATCAGTTGTAACAAATGTACCATCCACATATACAATATTATTAATAGGGGAAGGGGGAAAGAGGGAGGATGTTGGGTATATGGGAATCCTCTGTATTTGTTAGATGACTATTTTGTAACCTAAAACTTCTTTGGAGACAAAATGGAAAAAAAAAAAAAAAAAGAAACTGGGGGAATTACTGGAAGAAAATCTCACTGTACATATAGGACAACAGATCTACCAGTGATGAAAGGCAAAATACAAAAAAAAAACCTTTTAAAATATTTTTTCATTATTTTTTTATTATCCCAATTTTTTTAATTTTTATCTTTTTAAATGTTTTGTATTTTATTCCTTAGTTTTAAAGCTATCATTATTATTTCATTTTTTTAATTCATTTTATTTGGCTAATTAATTGGCTTCATTTTTGAAGAGGTTTTGGATCACAGGAGAGTTACACCTGTGGCAGGGGAGGACCATTGGTGCCACCTACGTGTAGTGATGGTGGATACATGGAAGGAGGCTCAGCTGTGGCATACCTATAAGGCATATAAAAGTGTTCAAATGTTCATGGAGCATTGTCAGGGTGGGTGGATTTTCGCACAATAACCAAAAGAATATTGAATTCACATCCTGGGGAGCTCGGCCACATTCTCTAATGGAACAGCAAGAATCCCCTGAGTACAGGGGCAATGAGTAGTGAAGGAGGGTAGTCCAATAATAGGCCCTTGATTGTGATGACTGTGCTTATGAACCTTTACTCTTGAAATTGAAACTTACCCTGGTATTATAAGGTGCCTAAGAGTTACCTTCTGAAGCCCTCTTGTTGCTCAAATGTGGTCTTTCTCTAAGCCAAATTCAGCACATCAATACATTATCTTCCCCCCACCAAGGGCCATGACTCCCAGGGATGAGCCTCCCTGGCACCAAGGGATTACTACCCTACCAGGCACCAATTAGCAAAGCAACTGGAAAAAGACCTTGACCAAAAGGGAGAAAAGGTAAAAACAGATGCATTTATATGGCTAAAAAACTTCAAAGTGAGTCCAGAGGTCATTCCAGAGGTTATGCTTATGCACATCTCAACAGGATCTCATTGAATGCCAAAGTAGATAAGACCCCAAATATCAGGGCTCTTGGGCATTCTAGAGACATCCAGACACTATAGTCAGGGCAGATATCTCAGGAGTTAGGTGCCTTGCCACTGGGCCCTACTTTGGAATTTATGCTCCCCAGAGGGATAGAGTTGGATTCAGCTGTGGTTTCCCTACACATGGCTCTTCTGTCCTTTTGTTTCTAGTACTATAATTAGTATTAGAGTTCATAGGTGAGTGTTCAAGAGACTTATATCTTTGGACTATTGTGGTAGGGACACCTAAAATGGTGCCCCCAAGCAGCTAAAATGGCTGCCAAGTGCTACGTGACTCCCGGCATGAACCTGAAAAGACTTCTTTCAGTCAATCCTCAATGTCCAATCATAACCTTTTCTAAAAATCTTCTTTTTTGCCAGTTACTATGTACGTCACCCCTCTTCCTCCAATCATGTCCTTAACTCACTTCCCTTATCCGAACCTATATAAGCAACAAACCTTCCTGTAATAAATTAGACCTGTGTACTTACCTCGTCTCCGCGGTGGTCTTTCCTCCGTGCGCCCTCCACGCCGTCTGGGCCCCCGAATGCTGGTTGCCGCTCAGTGTTCCCCTTCCGCTAACAAGTGGTTCAGAACAACCACAACTGGCGCCCAACGTGGGGCTCCCCACCTCTCGCCGCGCCCCGACGGTAGGGCCTCGTCTTCTTATTGGCCTCAAATAGCGGCACTCTGTAAGTCGTCCAGCGCCTTGCTCTATAACTCGGCGCCCCCTCTCTTCTGTCTGGTATCTATCAATTCAATGCCTCCTCTCCTTCTTGTTCTGCTTTCTTTAACCTCTGTTACTTTCGCTTTCTGCCTGGCCTCAGCCGCCCCTCCAAACTGGAATTTCTGGGAGCGAATCTTTTTTGCGCTATTCTTCCTCTGTGTTGTCTCAGTATATACTTTCCTTTTCTCCCTAACCAGTCGTGCTTAAATTAGCGGCCCCACCCCACGCTAACTAACGTGCCTCAGAGTCCCCCTCACTCTGACAAAGCGTCGATATGGGAGCGCGAGTTTCCTCTCGTCAGGCACCCCAAGTCAGAGCACTGGCCGGTCTCTTAGATACTAACCGACTGAAGGTCTCCGTAAAACAGCTTCAGACATATTGGGACCTTCTGCTTCCTTTTAACCCTTGGTTAGCGACCTGCCATCTATGGGACCCCGCGACATACAATAAGATAATAAATCGCGTTACGGCTGCCATGGAACATGAAAAACATTTTCCCCCGGTCTACTCCCTACCCTAGTTGCCATTCGTTCGTGCCTTCAAGGCGCCCCCGTTTCACCTGCCGATTGCCAGGTCAACTTAATTGATCACCTGGCGGATAACCCTTCCCCATCTGACTCTGGAGAGGATTCTGATATGGAGTCTCTCTGCTCTCGCATTAACAATGCTTTGGAGCTCGACCCCCCCAAGTCCCAACCAAAAAGCTGTAACCTGCGATCGAAGGAACAACATGGCGAACTTCCTCCTAGTGAACAAAAACCAGACCAAGGGGCGGTTGGAGAAGGAGGAAGTTCTCAGTCTTTCGAAAAAACACAGGACCGGGGGCTCCCTTCTTCTTCAACTGTGTCTCTATACCCCTCCCTTCCGGTCCAAAACCCTGAGCCGCCTTCCTCTTCTTCTTCCTTGTCTCCACTGCAGCCACAAGGTGGCACGCAAGTCCCATCATGTCAGTCAATGTGTTGGTCCTCCCCTCTTCCTCCCGCCCCTACCCTCTCCACCCTTCCCCCCTACCCTTACTCAGGACCACTCTCTAACAACAACCCTTTCTCTTCCACCTCTGCTCCCCCTCCTACCAACTCCACCGCCCCTTCCTCCTTAGCCCCTTTGCCTTGCTTCCCTGTTAATATTAATCCTTCCCCACTTTGCCCACTATTCTACTACCCTCTGCAACATGATGAGGTCAAAAATATCCGCAAAGCTGTAAAAGATGACGGTCTGGGTAGCCCCTACGCTCAACACCTCATTGAGGAAATTTCCACACAGCTGTGCCTCCCTTACGACTGGGCTTCTCTAGCCCATGCAATTTTAACACCTGGCCAGTTTGTAGACTGACATGCCCATTTTCATTCGGAAGCAGAGAAACAGGTGGCCCTCAATATTAGCGCTGGTGTCAACATTGTGCCTGAGGCCTTCTACGGCACTGGCCCCTTTGCAGCCCCTGCTCATTATGCCACCGCCCCTCCAGGTTTTTGGATTCAGCTGCGTGAGGTGGCTCTCCATGCATTTCGCACTTGCTCTGCCCTCTGGCCAGAAAAATTTACAAAAATGATACAAAATAAAGATGAAGACTTTGCAGCCTTTGTCTCCAGAGTTATGGAGGCGTGTGAAAGAAAAGTGGCGGGCATTCAAGGCCAGCTGGCCCTCGCTCGAGAGCTCATTCTAGAGGGGGCTAGCCCCGCCTGTAAACAAGCCCGTGAGGGACAAAAGCATTGATGACTGGGTCTTAGCTTGTAGTCATATCGACCCCCAAGCGGCAGCTATTGCGTCCGCAGTCGTCCTGGCAGTAGCTCAAACCTCAGGCTGTTTTAAATGTGGACAGCCAGGTCATTTTGCCAGGGAATGCCCAAATTCTGCCTCTGCTCCTTCTGCTCCCGCCGCCCCTTCGGCACCCCCTCCCCTCCCGCGTAGGGGCCCCCCTACGCCTTGCCCTAGGTGCGGTAAGGGTTATCACTGGGCACGTGACTGCCGTTCTAAAACCAATAGCGAAAGCAAACCTTTAAACTTCAAAGGGGGCAAGCCTCAGCCCCACCAGTAAGAGGTTCCTTCCCCAATGCCAAACCCCTGCTGTGGATAGTTCCCATTCATTCCAACAAGCCCATGGCTACTTTTAGAATTGGGGGAGGTGATGCGGCACAATGGCTGCAAGGGACCTTAGATACAGGTGCAGAGGTCTCCTGCCTCCCCTTTGAATATCTCCATGTGTGGGAGACTTTGCCAGGGCCCCCTGTACAGGGTGCAACAGGAACGGCTAGTTCTAGAAAAACTAAGAAGTTCATCCCCTGGCAAGATGCAGCAGGCAATTCAGGACTTTTTCAACCTCTCCTAATTGAAAACCTCCCAACAATCCTATGGGGCCGGGACATACTAGATCAATGCGGGGCTGTCGTTACAACTGCCCATTCTCAGTCCCAGCCGTTTTCCCCGTTTGGGAGCGGTCCTGACATGTCACAAAAGCCCCCCCAATCCTAGGCGCCACTGCTCAGCTACAACCACCTAACCCTGTTCCTCTGCAGTGGGACACAGAGAACCCTATATGGGTTGAGCAGTGGCCTCTCCCGTCCCACAAACTTCAAGCCTTACTTACGCTGATACAAGAACAGCTGGAAGCTGGTCACATTGAACCTTCCACCAGCCCTTACAATTCTCCCATTTTTGTCATACAAAAAAAGACTACTGGCAAATATCGTCTGCTGCATGACCTTAGAGAAATAAACAAGCATATTGTCCCCATGGGATCTTGCCAACCGGGGCTGCCTCACCCTACGGCAATCCCCCATGATTATCATATAATTACAATTGATATTCAAGACTGTTACTTTTCTATCCCCTTACATCCTCAAGACAGACATAAATTTGCCTTCACTGTCCCCCTCCCCAACCATCAAGGGACAACCTGCAGATACCAGTGGAAAGTACTTCTGCAAGGAATGAAAAATAGACCTACACTTTGCCAAAATTATGTCAATATTGCAGTGGCCCCTCTTAGAACTCAGGCATTCATCATTTATTATATGGATGACATCCTCTTGGCGCATAGCGATGCCCAGCATTTAATCGCTGTTTTCCAACAGCTTACACAAAATCTAACAGATATAGGCCTTCACATTAAAATTGAAAAGGTCCAACGCCACCCGCCCTTTTCATTTCTAGGTTTTCAAATTTCTCAATATGTTAAACCTATTGCTCCTAAGATAAAGATCCCTGATCGCCTCTCTTTGACAGAGCTTCAACAGCTGTGTGGAAACATTAATTGGATAAGACCAGCTCTTCCCATTTCCACTGCACAACTTATGCCTCTCTTTGACCTTCTGCGATTGCCTGCAACACCACCTCAGGCTGTTACTAAAAACATCTCACTAACTCAGCAGGCAAAAGCAGCCATACAAGCGGTTAACCACACACTTCAACAGTGCACGCTTAAGAGGTACAACCCGAACAGTCCTATATTAGCCTTAATTGTTGCCACGTCTGGCACTCCTACTGGAGTCCTCTGGCAAGAGGGCCCACTGCTGTGGTCACACCCAGCTAAAAGTAAACTTTCAAAGATCTGTCCAGCAGTGCGCCTTTGGGTCGCCTTAGCCAGCGATCTGTGTACACTCTGCCTCCACACTTTTCAAGTGAAACCAGACACCATTGTCTGGCCCCTTTCAGCTGTGGCTACTACTCAACTCCTTCAAAACAATGAAGAAATGCAAATTTTAGTAGAAGGCTTTACTGGAACTTTTGACAACCATTATCCTCAACATAAACTACTTCAAGGGCTCATTCGGTTGCCATTCTCAGACCCTTTTTACCCTTATCCTTCTTCCTCCCCCCTTCCCTCAAGTACTACTGTGTTTACAGATGCCTCCAAATCAAAATATGCTGTTGTGGTTTACCAGCCTAACATAGGCTCCCCTTCCACATATGTCAAGCCTAATCCTCACTCTGTACAAACAGGGGAACTTGAAGCTGTACATCTGGCACTTACATTGTTCCCCTCCGAGCCCCTGAACATTTTTACTGATAGCCTCTACACTCTTCAAATTTGCCAGGTGCTAGCACATGCTACATTCTTTCCTAAAGAAACACCTATTGATAAGGCATTATTACGCCTTCAAAAACTAATTGAACACCGCACTGCTCCCTGGTATATCACACATATCAGGAGTCACTCCAATCTGCCTGGGCCCTTAGCTCATGACAACCATTTAGCAGATTGTGCCGTATCTATGACAGCAGTTACGACACCTGGAGATCCCATCAATCAGGCCAAGCTACTACATTCCAAATTTCACTTCTCAGCGATCTCTCTGAAACATCTGCTGCCAGACCTTAACATCCAAACATGCAAACATCTGGTTAGATCTTGTAAAACATGTGCTCCATTTCTCCCATTAGGGCCATTACAACCCCAGGGAGTTAACCCTCGTGGTCTTAAACCCAACTCTCGTTGGCAGTTGAACGTTACACATGTCCCCTCATTTGGTAGCCTAAAGTTTGTTCATGTCACCATAGATACCTTCTCTCATCTCTGCTATGCAGTTCCCTTAGCTGGGGAAACAGCAAAACACTGTATCAAAGCTCTGCATCAAGCCATTCTGTTCATGGGAGTCCTCTGGGATGTTAAGTCCGATAATGGCCCTGCCTACCGCAGTACATCCTTTGCTAACTTTCTAAAATTATACAACATCACACACCACTTTGGCATTCCTTACAATCCTCAAGGTCAGGGAATAGTAGAATGTACTCATCAACAGCTAAAGATTTTGATTCAAAAAGAAAAGGCGTTACGGCCACACAGTCCTCCTAGTGAAATTATTACCAGCTGTCTCATTCATATGAATCTCCTCACATTTGATAAAAAGGGACTGTCTCCACTCCACAAACATTGGGGACCGTCATATGCACCTACAGTGGCCCCTATGGTATATTGGAAAGACCCCGAAAACAATACTTGGAAAGGACCTAGCCCTCTTTTAGCCCAAGGGAGGGGCTTTGCTTGTGTCTTTCCAGAAGAAGCACCGCAACCTATCTGGGTCCCAGGAAAAAACATTCATCCTGCCACGGCCTGCCAAAAAAGGAACAACAAACTGTGAGTAATACCTTTCTCTCAACTCCTTCCTCTTCACTGTTACTCTTTCTATAACTACCATTCTTACTGTACTCACATTCTTTATTTTCTAATGGCACCCCCTTTTAAAATCCTCGCCCTTCTCCTTCTATTTCCCTCCTTTTTGCTTGCTAATAATGATCATCAACCTTTTAACTGGACGTTACAGCTTTGGCAAGAAGAAATCACCCTCCGTTATAATGTCACATCCGGCGCTCCCTCTTTCACCCTGCATGCCTGTTGCCTTACCAATATGGGTATTAGCAGTCCCAAATTCCCTGTCCTCTACCCCCAAGGCTGCAGCCCGCAAGGCAATAAAATCCCTTCCCTTGACGGGTCCACATCCAAAGCTTGCTACCTACGACAAACAGCACAGACAGGAGAGCCCTCCCTTATAGCAGCCTCGGCACAGGTGTCAGGCTATTACATTTGCCCCTCTTCAACAGGTTCCTCCCACTCCTCCTGTCATGATCCCTCACATTATTACTGTCCCTCCTGGGGATGCGAGTCAATAGCACACGGATGGTCCAATCCCCCAACAGTGACAAACACATAAAAGCTACAGGCTGGCCCAATATCACCATAACAGTACAAAACCCCGCCGACGTCCAATGGCTATCTGGCTGCACGTGGGGAATTCGGCTCTACATGGTCCATTACGACTATGGCACGTTTTTCAAAATACAAAAAACACAGCCCTCTCCCCCACCTACCACTGCAGTTGGCCCCAACCCAGTGCTCAACCCACAACCACTTCCTCCTCCTCTGCCCTCATCTTCAGCTTCAGCCAGCGTACAGTTATCCAACTCCACCAACATCCCACTCTCACTTAACACATCTTTGCTGTCACTCTACAACCCACTTTTATCCCTCCTTAACGCTGCCTTTCTTGCGTTGAACTCTTCCAGCCCTAACTCTACCCAAGCCTGCTGGTTGTGTCTCTCTTACATGTCGCCCTATTACGAAGCTATAGCCATTAATGCCTCCTACAACAGTTCTACTAACCCCAATCCCACCTCTTGTAATTGGAACCAAACAAAAATAGGACTAACCATCCAATCCGTATCCCACAGCGGGCTCTGTATTACAAAAATTGGAGGCTCTGTTATCCCCTACATGAAAACTCTTTGCAACCTTACCAATACCCCTGAAACAGATGTAAAGTTTCTGCTACCCCCCAATAATACAAAGTGGCTATGTTCTTCCACCGGTCTCACCCCATGCCTCAGTGTCACAATTCTTAACGCCACTGGTGAAACTTGCGTGCTCGCCACTGTTTTCCACCGCATCTACTTTCATGATAATAACCAATTCCTTGACTCCTGGCAGAGCAACCTTCTACCAACTCATGTACAAAAACAAGAAGTTATCACTGCCATCACAATCGCTTCCCTTCTAGGTATCACAGGAGTTAGCACTGGGGCTGTCGCCTTGGGTTTACAACAATCAGCTCTTACCTCTATCAGAAGGGCCGTAGATGAAGATCTAGCCCGTATAGAAACCTCCATCTCTCATTTGGAAAAATCTCTAAACTCACTATCTGAAGTTGTCCTCCAAAATCGCAGGGGACTAGACCTCCTCTTCCTAAAAGAGGGAGGAATTTGCGCCGCTTTAGGAGAAGAGTGTTGCTTTTACGCTAATCACTCCGGCCTTATCAAAAACAACATGGCCCAACTTAGAGAAGGACTAACAAAGCGAAAAAGAGAAAGAGAAACAGCTTTAACAAACCCCTCTTGGGAATTCAATGGAATCCTCCATTATTTCCTCCCAGTGCTAGGCCCTTTTATAACCTTTCTTCTTATTCTAGCCATTGGACCCTGGGCTGTTCGTAAAATTATCAGTTTAATTAAAGAGCAAGTTAATGCCACTTTGAGCCCCTCTCCACAGGTTCACTATCAACGCCTGGCCACCCGAGAAACCGTCACCTATACAGCACCTGGCAACAAAAGGAAGACCTATACAGTGCCCGGCAGCAAAAAGAAGCGCCCTAAGCTTAAGAAAAAACACGAAGATGCATCCCATAAGAAAACCTGGATTCCCCATTATAACCCAAATCCCTAAGTGCTTTGTCCCCCTGCCTTCCTTTCCTTCCTTCTCTTCCACTCTACACCCACCGCTCTCTCTTGGTTCATGGCCAAAAATCTGATGTTCGAGCACAAAGATTACCATCTCCCCAAAGGGGAACCGGCAAACAATTCCTGGAACTTGCCATCAGTGGTACCGCTGGGTGCGAGGCAAAGCACTGCAAAGGAGGGCATAAAACTAAGCCATTTCCAGGCTCCTTGAGAAGTATGTCTCATTAGCATAGGGGTTGCTCTGCAAATATCCCCTCCCGCAAAAAACAGAGCAAAAAAGACGGCCACTACAATGGGTGTGCGCAGCCCAAACTATAGTCACGGAGTACGGATGGCTAGAAGGGGACGCCCCTAGCCTACCGTAACCTAACAACTGGCTTGTCGATCCTGCGGGAATGAGACCTCTACTTCCCCCAGCTGGTTAATGTCAACCTCTCTTTCCTTTAATAAAAAGAAAGGAGGAATTGTGGTAGGGACACCTAAAATGGTGCCCCCAAGCAGCTAAAATGGCTGCCAAGTGCTACGTGACTCCCGGCATGAACCTGAAAAGACTTCTTTCAGTCAATTCTCAATGTCCAATCATAACCTTTTCTAAAAATCTTCTTTTTTGCCAGTTACTATGTACGTCACCCCTCTTCCTCCAATCATGTCCTTAACTTACTTCCCTTATCCGAACCTATATAAGCAACAAACCTTCCTGTAATAAATTAGACCTGCGTACTTACCTCGTCTCCACGGTGGTCTTTCCTCCATGTGCCCTCCACGCCGTCTGGGCCCCCAAACGCTGGTTGCCGCTCAGCGTTACCCTTCCACCAACAAGTGGTTCAGAACAACCACAGACTATACTTGTGCCATCTGGGTGGCTCATGCCATTATAGTCACAGTAAAATTTTATAAGGAAAGAAAGAAATATGACTCTCCACATGCAGAGAGAAGACTTTCAGTCCTCATACCAACCTTCACACTCATTTTTAGAGTTCTTGTAGATGACTTTTGTAGTCGTAATTAATGTCCACAAACTTTTGATAGTGAAATAAATATAGAATTATATTATAAACTTTTATGTTTCCCTTATCTTTTCCACTACTTTGTCTTTTATGCATTGATAGACTTTATGTTAGAACAGTTTTTGGTTTACAGAAAATTGAGCAGAAAATACAGAGTTCCATATAACTCCTCTACACTGTGCAATTATCTCATGCTCCAATTATTCATCTTTCCATCCCAATCTCCTCCCTGAAACCCCGGAAGCACTGATTGTTTCACTAACTCTATAGTTTTGCCTTTTTCCAAATGTCATAAAGATGGAATCATACCGTATGCAGCCTTTTCATACTGGTTTCTTTCACATAGCAATATGTGTTTAGTGTTCCTCCATGTCTTTTTGTAACTTGGATTGTTCCTTTCTTTTCTTTTTTATTGCTGAATAATATTCCATTTTATAGATGTACCACACTTTCTTTATCTGTTTTTCTACTGAGGGACACCATGGTTTCTTCCATATTTGTCACTTATGAATAAGGCTGCTATGAATATTCATGTGCAGGTTTTTGTGTGGACATAAGGCTTGAACTCATTTGTATGGATACCTAGAAGTACTAATGCTGGATTTTATGGTAAGACTATATTTAGCTTTTTAAGAAACTGCCACACTGTCTTACAAACTGCCTGTACCATTTTCCATTCTCACCATCAATAAATGAGAGTTCTCGTTGCTCCATATCCTCAGGGGCATTTGGTATTGTCTTTGGTTTGGATCTTAGCTATTCTATTAAGTGTACAGTAGTAGCTTATTATTTTTTTTTAATTTGCAATTCCTTAATGTTATATACTATTGGGTATCTATTCATATGCTTATTTGCCATTGGTATATCTTCTTTATTGATGTGCCTGTTCAGTTTCCTTGCTGACCTTTTCACTGGGTTTCTTTAACTTATCATTGAGTTTTAGAGTTCCATAGATATTTGGATACAGGTCCTCTTGCAGATATGTGTTTTACAAATATTTTCTCTCAGTCTGTGATTATTTTTCATTTACTTAACAGTGTCTTTCACAGAGCAAAAGTTTTTAATGAAACCCAACTTATCTTTTATTTTCTTCCATGGGTTGTGCTTTTGGTGTTGTACCTAAAATTCAATGCCAAACCTGAGGTCGTACAGAATTTCTCCTATGTTATCTCCCAGAAGTTTTATGGTTTTGCATTATATGCCTAGGTCAATGATCAATTTTGAGTAAATTTTTGTAAAAAGTGTAAGGTCAGTGTCTAGATTCATTTTTTGCACAGTGCAATCCATTTTTTCCCAGACCATTATTGAAAAGACTATTTTTTCTCAATTGGTATGATTTTGCTCCCTTGTCAAAGATCGGTTGACTATATTTGGGTTAGTCTATTTCTAGGCACTCTATTCTGTTCCATTTACCTATTCATCTATACTTTTCCCAATGCCACATTGCCTTTATTATTTGTTTAATACAATATCTTGAAGTCAGACAGCACGAGTCCTCCAACTTTACTGTTCTTCTTCACAATTCACAAAACAGTATCATAAATATTGTTTGTTTATCCTCACAATCTCTCTCTCTGATTCATTCTTCTCTATCTTGATTTTCATTCTGGAGTTTAACTTGGTCATAACTCTCATTTTCTTAGTCTATATTGCCTCCTTACATCTGAGGTGAGTCTCTTGTAGACAGCTTTTAGAAGACTCATTTTCTTTATCCATTCTATTAGTTTATGTTTTTGACTGGAGAGATCAAGCCATAAACATTCAATGTATTACTGTAAAAGCATTGCTTACTTCATCTATTTTGGCTCTTGGCTTTCTGTTGTCATCTCTTACTATTGTTTGTAATTTTACCCTTTAATTTACCCTTTTTACTAATCTTCATTTCTACCCTCTTCTCCAAGTCTCTTGCACTTGTTTTTTCCTTTCAATCTGCAGCACCCCCTTTAGAATCTCTTATCATTCTGGTCGTTTGGTAACATATTCTATCAGTTTTGTTTTTCTGTGTACATTCTGAACTCACCCTCATTTTTGAAGGACAGTTTTGCCAGATGAAGAATTCTCAGCAGGCAATTTTTCTGTTTCAGTACTTTAAATACATCATATCACTTACTTCTTGTCTCTGTCCTTCTGAAGAGAGGCCATCATTGATTGATGTTCCCTTGTATGTGATGCTTTTTTTTTTCTCTTGCTGCTTTTAGGATCCTCCTTTGTCTCTGGTATCTGTCATTCTAAATGGAGGTGTCTCAAGGTAGGTCTATTCAGGATTATTATGTTTGGGGTTGTTGTCCTTTTTGTATATTAATATTTATGTCTTTCATAAGGATTGCAAATTTTTGGTCTTTATTTTCACAAATATTCTTTCTCCCCCTTTTCCATTCTCTTCTCTTTCTGGAACACCAACAATGAATATGTTAGTGCTTTTGTGTTGTCATTCAAATCCCTAAGACACTTCCATTCTCTCCATTCTCTTCTCTTTCTGTTCTCCTGTCTTTTCCAGTTCAGATGTTCTGTCTTCAAAATCACTAATTCTGTCTTCAAGCAATTCAAATGTGCTCTATATGCCACTAATGTATTTTAATCTCATTTGATGTGTCTTTCATTCACATAAGGTCTGTTATTTCTTTTCAGGCTTTCAAACTGTTTTCTATGCTCACCCAGTGTCTTTTTAATATCCTTTATCTCTTTAGTCATATTCTCTTTCAATTCTTTGAGTTGATTTAAGAGAGTTGTGAGATTATCATTGATTAATTGTACTTAATCCTGTATCTCTACAGGATATTTTATTTGTTTTAGGCTGGGCCATGTCTTCCTGTTTCCTAATAGTCTTGTAATTTTTGGCTGATTTTTTGGCATCTAAATATGTTGGTGAATATATCCTCTTGGACAATTTCTCTCCGCTACCTATTTTTTTCACAACCTATTTTTTTTTTTTTTTTGATATTTGGTTGAATTTACTCTAAGTCTTTAAAACTGCCAACCTTAAGTTATCAAAATCAGGCCAGGGACTCACTCATGGGACACAGATTTTCTCCCAATGATCAGGTAAAGAGAGCCCATAAGGTGATTTTCACCATGCAATTTCCAGAAAGGCCAGCAGATGGCACTTGTCAGCACACTTTTCCATCGAGGTGTTTCAATCTCTGCTTTCCAGTTTTTTTGTTCTGGCCAGAGCCAAGATTCAAAGAGGACTCTGCTAGCCAAACTCACTGAAGAGTAGCCCCCATACTCCCCTTCCTTTTCCCATGCAACAGGTGACAGTGAGGAAGTGCCTGTTCTACTTTCAGCTGGCTACAGGGAGCCAGGGGCATTTCCCAGCCTAAGATCTTGGTGTTGGGAATTGAGAGCCCTTCCAAGCTGCCACAGGGTTTTGGTAATTCAAGTTTATTGTTTTGGTTTCTTTTTTCTCTATGTCCCTTATTCTACTGGGAGTTGTGTGGCACTGTCTTGTCTGATAACACCCAAAGAAGGCAATTGGACAGCTTTTGGCACTTTCTCTGTTGTTTTTGTGAGAGAATTTAGCTCTGCATGCCTACTCCAATGCCATCTTCATGGAGCTCTTACTTAACCCCTTTTAGTAAAGGAACTTTGAAAAAGGTAACATGTAGAGACCCTTGTGAGATTAGGAGCCATTTAGGCAAGCAAATATTTAATAGTAAGCAAAAAGACAGCATTAAAAACTAGAAATGCTTCATTTAGGTAAAAGGCCTTTTTTAAAGTGCAGATATATATCTGTTTGGCCAAAAAAAAAAAATAAAGAAATATTTTATTCATTTAAAAATATCTGAATGTTTATCCCTTCCTCAAATTGAATCTCCTGTCTAGCCTTTATTAATGACTTCATACTCCCACACTATGGCAGTTCACCTAAACTGGACCAGGGTTAGTTCAACATGATAAGTTTAATGTGAAGTCCTCTAGATTACATTTATATGTCCTTTTTAGATGTTTGCACTACCTTTTATTGAGTATTACCATAGTAACTGAGACTGAGATTTTCAGGTCTCCAAAGATGATTGTGTATACAATTCTGTTTAATTGCACAGTTCACAATATATAGCAGGGGATTACATAACCAACCGTGAGTTAAAATGAATATTGACTATTGAGAAAAAAACACCAACTTTGTCCCACACATAAAGGAAACAAATAAGACACAAATCTGTCACTGTGTAAAGGTTGTGTTTAGTCTGTGATGCAGTCCTGAGGGCTCATATCACCTGTGTTAAAAACAGAATCCATATAGATTTCTGGTAGCACAGATACAATGGATAGGAAGCAAACCCCAAAGTGTCCGGTGCTCATGAGCCATCTGTGCCACATAGGTAACAGAAAGGTCACTTTTAAAACTTTTCAGATGAGGGTATTCAATCAAGTTTGCTTTTTCAAAATTATTACACTAATTTATACTGAAGGTAAAAACAATTGTCAGAATCTCTTATTAATAACGCATTATGACTTATTTTAAAGTTCATGCATAACATTTGTGTACTATAAATTCTCTTCAGTCTTTTGTCAAATTTAAGGAGTCTACAGGATAACACAAAATC
>JAKSZT010054412.1:46415-57648 GCA_026826555.1 Tolypeutes matacus
AAATAAATAAATAAATAAATAAATAAATAAATAAATAAATAAATAAAAGGTGTGAAAAAAATAGGCAGGGGAGAGAAATTTCCCATCAGCATATATTCACCAACATATTCAGATGTCAAGATATCAGCCAAAAATTACAAGACTATTAGGAAACAGGAAGAGATGTCCCAGCCTAAAACAAATAAAATATCCTGTAGAGATACAGGGTTAAGTAAAATTAATCAATGATAATCTCACAACCCTCCTATATCAACTCAAAGAATTGAAAGAGAATATGACTAAAGAGATAAAGGATATTATAAAGGTACTGGGTGAGCATAGAAAACAGTTTGAAAGCCTGAAAAGAAATAACAGACCTTATGTGAATGAAAGACACATCAAATGAGATTAAAATACATTAGTGGAATATAGAGCACATTTGAATTGCTTGAAGACAGAATTTGTGATTTTGAAGACACAACATCTGAACTGGAAAAGACAGGAGAACAGAAAGAGAAGAGAATGGAGAGAATGGAAGAGTCTCATGGATTTGGATGACAACACAAATGCACTAACATCTGCATTGTTGGTGTTCCTGAAAAAGAAGAGAATGGAAAAGAGGCAGAAAGAATATTTGTGAAAATAATGACCAAAAAGTTTCCAACCCTTATGAAAGACATAAATATCAATATCCAAAAAGGACAATGATCCCAAGCATAATAATCCTGAAATGACCTACATTGAGACACCTCCATTTACAACGACAGATAACAGAGACAAAGAGAGGATCCTAAAAGCAGCAAGAGAAAAAAAAGCGTCACATACAAGGGAACATCAATCAATGATGGCCTCCCTTCAGAGGGACAGAGACAAGAATAAAGTGGTATGATGTATTTAAAATACTGAAATGGAAAAATTTCCTGCTGAGAATTCTTCATCTGGCAAACTGTCCTTCAAAAATGAGGGTGAGTTCAGAGTGTACACAGAAAAACAAAACTGATAGAATATGTTACCAAACGACCAGAATGATAAGAGATACGAAAGGGAGTGCTGCAGATTGAAAGGAAAAAACAAGTGCAAGAGACTTGGAGAAGAGTGTAGAAATGAAGATTAGTAAGAAGGGTAAATTAAAGGGTAAAAAGACAGACAATAGTAAGATATGACAACAGAAAGCCAAGAGCCAAAATAGATGAAGTAAGCAATGCCTTTACAGTAATACATTGAATGTTAATGGCTTGAACTCCCCAATCAAAAGACATAAACAAATAGAATGGATAAAGAAAATGAACCTTCTAAAAGCTGTCTACAAGATACTCCCCTCAGATGTATGGAGATGATATAGACTAAGAAAATGAGAGTTATGACCAAGTTAAACTGCAAAATTAAAATGAAGATAGAGAAGAATGAATCAGAGAGAGGGATTGTGAAGATAAACAATATTTATGATACTGTTTTGTGAATTTTGAAGAAGAAGGACTCGTGCTTTCTGACTTCAAGATATCATATTAAACAAATAATCAAGGCAATGTGGCATTGGGTAAAGAATAGATGAATAAGTAAATGGAACAGAATAGAGTGCCTAGAAATAGACCAACCCAAATATAGTCAACCAATCTTTGACAAGAGAGCAAAGTCGTGCCAATTGAGAAAGAATAGTCTTTTCAATAATGGTGTGGGAACAAAGCGATTGCACTGTGCAAAAAAATGAATCTAGACACTGACCTTACACTTTTTACAAAAATTTACTCAAAATTGATTATTGAACTAGGCACATAATGCAAAACCATAAAATTTCTGGAAGATAACATAGGAGAAAATCTATACGACCTCAGGTTTGGCATTGAATTTTAGGTACAACACCAAGAGCACAACCCATGGTAGAAAATAAAAGAAAAATTGGGCTTCATTAAAAACTTTTGCTCTGTGAAAGACACTGTTAAGAAAATGAAAAATAAGCCACAGACTGGGAGAAAATGTTTGCAAAACACATATCTGCAAGAGGATTTGTATCCAAAATACCCATGGAACTCTAAAAGTCAATGATAAGAAAAGGAAACCCAGTGAAAAGGTCAGCAAGGAAACTGAACAGGCACCTTAACAAAGAAGATATACCAATGGCAAATAAGCATATGAATAGATGCCCAATAGTATATAACATTAAGGAATTGCACATTTTAAAAAAACAATGAGCTACTACTATACATTTAATAGAATAGCTAAGATCCAAACCAAAGACAGCACCAAATGCCCCTGAGGATATGGAACAACGGGAACTCTCATTTATTGATGGTGGGAATGGAAAACGGCACTGGCAGTTTGGAATACAGTGTGGCAGTTTCGTACAAAACTAAACATAGTCTTACCATAAAATCCAGCATTAGTACTTCTAGGTATTCACCCAAATGAGTTTGAATCTCATGTCCACAAAAACCTGCACATGAATATTCATAGCAACCTTATTCATAAGTGACAAAATTGGAAGCAACCATGGTGTCCCTCAGTAGGAGAACAGATAAAGAAAGTGTGGTACATCTATAAAATGGAATATTATTCTGCAATAAAAAATAAAAGAAAGGAGCAATCCAAGTTACAAACAGATATGGAGGAACTTTAAACATATATTGCTATTTGAAAAAAACCAGTATGAAAAGGCTGCATAATGTATAATTCCATCTATATGACATTTGGAAAAAAGCAAAACTATAGACTTAGTGAAACAATCAGTGCTTCCGGGGTTTCAGGGAGGATAGTGGGATGGAAAGATGAATAATTGGAGCATGAGACAATTGCACAATGTAGAGGAGGTATATAGAACTCTGTATTTTCTGCTCAATTTTCAGTAAACCAAAAACTGTTCTAACATAAAATCTATCAATGTAAAAAAGACAAAGTAGTGGAAAAGATAATGGAAACATAAAAGTTTATACTATAATTCTATATTTATTTCACTATCAAAGTTTGTGGACATCAATTATGACTACAAAAGTCATCCACATGAACTCTACAAAGTGAGTGTGAAGGTTGGTACGAGGACTGAAAGTCCTCTCTCTGCTTGTGGAGAGTCATATTTCTTTCTTTTCTTATAAAATTAAACTGTCTGTGACTATAACGGCACGAGCCCCCCAGATGGCACAGGTATAGTCCAAAGATTTAAGTCTCTTGAACGCCCACCTATGAACTCCAGTACTAATTATAGGTTCAAACAAAAGGACAGAAGAGCCACTTGTAGGGAAACCACAACTGAATCCAACTCTATCACTCTGGGGAGCATAAATCCAAAGTAGGGCCCAGTGGCAAGGCACCTAACTCCTGAGCTATCTGCCCTGACTATAGTGTCTGAATGTCTCTAGAGCACTCCAGAGCCCCACTATTTGGGCTCTTATTTACTTAAGCATTCAATGAGATCCTGTTGAGATGTGCATAAGCATAACCTCTGGAATGAACTCCCGACTCACTTTGAAGTTTCTTAGCCATATAAATCCATTGGTCTTTACCTTTTCTCCCTTTTGGTCAAGGTCTTTTTCCAGTTGCATTGCTAATTGGTGCCTGGTAGTAATCCCTTGGGGCCAGGGAGGCTCATCCCTGGGAGTCATGGCCCACGCTGGGAGGAAGTACTGTATTTAAGGGCTGAGTTTGGCTTAGAGAGAGGCCACATTTGAGCAACAAGAGGGCTCTTAGAAGGTAACTCTGAGGCACCTTATAATACCAGGGTAGGTTTCAATTTCAAGAGTAAAGATTCATAAGCACAGGCATCAATATCAAGGGCCTATCATTGGACTACCCTCCTTCACTAGTCATTGCCCTTGTACTCAGGGGATTCTTGCTGTTTCATTAGAGAATGTGGCAGAGCTCCCCAGGATGGGAATTCAATATTCTTTCGGTTATTGTGTGACTCTCGAGCCACCCTGACAATGCTCCATGAAATTTGAACACATTTATATGCCTTACAGGTATGCCACAGCTGAGCCTCCTTCCATGTATCCATCATTACTACACTTAGGTGGAACCAATGATCCTCCCCTGCCACAGCTGTAATTCTTCTGTGTTCCAAAACCTCTTCAAAATGAAGCCAATAAATTAGCCAAATTAAATGAATAAGAAAGTGAAATAATAGTGATAGTTTTAAAAATAAGAAATAAAATACAAAAAAAAATTTAAAAAGATGAAAATTAAAAAAATTGGGATAATAAAAAATAATGAAAAAATATTTTAAAAGTTTTTTTTTGTATTTTGCCTTTCATCACTGGTAGATCATTTGTCCTGTATGTTCAGTGACATTTTCTTCCGTTTATTCCCCCAGTGTCTTTTTTTTTTTTTTTTTCCATTTTGTCTCCAAAGAAGTTTTAGGTTACAAAATAGTCACGTAACAAATACAGAGGACTCCCATATACCCAACATCCTCCCTCTTTCCCCCTACCCCTATTAATAACATCGTATATGTGGATGGTATGTTTGTTACAACTGATGTACAAATATTGAAATACAGCGACTAAACACGGTCAATGATTTACATTATGGTGTACATTTTGGGCCACACATTTTTATAAATTTTGATGAAATTTAACATGGCATGTATCCATCATAGCAAGATTATGTAGAACACTCCCATCTCCCTCAAAATGCCCCCTGTTCCATCTATTTCACTCCTCTCTCTCCCCCCATCGGGACAAATGTCAACCACCAGGGTTCACTCCTTGAAGGACAAGATTCATAGTTACTTGCAACAACTTTGAGGGATTAACACACTGGTCCATGCTTCCCTATAAGGCACTGCCCATGCTCTTGAAAGATTCCACCCCTCTACCTGAGAAAATAGAGCCCCCCCCCAGGATGGGAGTCCACCACCCTCCCACTCATTATGTGAGCTGTTAGAACACACCATGACAAGATGAACACTCACACACTCCCTAGATGCTTGCTCCAGGCGTGCCCTGTCTCAATGTCCCCCACATACAACTCCCTAAAGCAGTAACTCTCACTTGCCATATTGAGAGCATTCCCATTGTAGTTTTAACCACATAACTGCCAATTCCCAGTGTTCACTTGCTCTCTCCCCCCCAACCATTTGCCCAGATCCATGGATAGTCCAACCTAGCCCCCCTACACTAGACCCCTCAGAGCCCAGCACCACCTAACCCAATAGTATCACTGCATCACTGTCATGCTGCTACACTACACACCTACACAGTTCTACCTTATCATAGATTTTGACCATATTGGCTCTTATTCCTTTTTATTTCCTGTAATCCTATCTTCCTGACTCTAGCTCTCTGCGTCTGCTCAATTTGCTTAATTCATATCAGTGAGGTCATGTAATATTTGTCCTTCAGTGCCTGGCTTGCTTTGTTCAACAAAAGGCCTTCAAGATTCATCCCTGTTATTCTGTGTGTTAATACTGTATTACTTCTTACAGCTGAGTAATATTCCATTATATGTATACCACAATTTGTCCATTTATCAGTTAAAGGGCATTTGTGTTGATTCCAACATTTGGCAATAGTGAATAATGCCATTATGAACATTGGTGGGCATATATCTTTTTGTGTCCTTGCTTTCAATTCTTCTGGGTATATACCCAGCAGTGGAGATGATGGATCATACAGCAATTCTATACTTAGTTTTCTGAGGAAATGCCATAATGACCTCCACAATGGCTGCACCATTCTACATTCCCACCAGCAGTGGATAAGTGTTCCTACCCCTCCATATCCTCTCCAACATTTATAGTGTTTTGTTTTTTTAATAGCTACCAGTCTAATGGGTGTAAGATGATATCTCATTGTAGATTTGATTTGCATTTTCCTAATAGATAGTGATGAAGAGCATCTTTCCATATGCATTTATCCATTGGTATTTCTTTTTTGGACAAGTGTCCCTTCAAATCACTTGCTCATTTTTAAAATATGTTGTGTGTCTTTTTATTTCGAGGTGTAGGATTTCTTTCTATATGCTGGATATTAGGCCACTATCAGATATATGGTTACCAAGTATTTTCTCCCATTGAGTAGGCTACATTTCACTTTCTTGCCAAATTCCTTTGAGGCACAAAAGGTTTTAATGTTGAGGAGGTCCCATTTAACTATTTTTTCTTTCGATGCTTGTGCTTTAGGTCTAAAGTTCATGAAACCATACCCTACTACAAGATCCTATAGATGCTTCTCTATGTTCTCTTCCAAGGTCTTTATAGTCTTGGCTCTTATATTTAGGTCTTTGATCCATCTTGAGTTAAATTTTGTATAAGGTGTGAGTGGGTGTTCCTCTCTCATTCTTTTGGATATGGACATCCAGTTCTCCAAGCACTATTTGTTGAAGAGGCTAATTCTCTCCCTGTTGAGTGGACTTGATACCTTGTCAAATATTAGATAACTGTATATGCAAAGATCTATATCAGAGCTCTCATTTTGGTTCCATTGGTCTGTATGTTTATCCTTGTGCCATTATCATGCAGCTTTGACCACAGTAGCTTGGTAGTATGTTTTAAAGTCAGATAGAGTGATTCCTCAGATTTCATTTTTCTTTTTAATATATTCTTGGCTACTTGGAACCGCTTGCCCTTCCATATAAATTTTGTAGTTAGTTTTTCCAATTCAGAAAAAAATGCTGTGGTGATTTTTATTGGGATTGCGTTAAATCTTTAGATCACTTTGGGTAGGATAGACATCTTAATGAGGTTTAGTCTTCCTATTTTTTAACAGGTAATATTCTTCCATTTAATTAAGTCTTTTTTGATTTCCTTTAACAATGTTGTATAGTTTTTGGCATATAAGTCATTTACATCTGTAATTTAATTTATTCCTAGGAATTTGATTATTTTAGTTGCTATTGTAAATTGGATTTTTTTTCCTGTTTCCTCCTCTGATTGCTCATTATTGATGTACAGAAATGTTTCTGATATTTTCACTTTGATCTTATAACCTGTGACTTTTCTGAACTCATTTATAAGCTTTAAAATCTTTGTTGTAGATTTCTCAGGGCTTTCTATGTAGACTAAGTCTACCTTATGTCATCTGCAAATAGTGAAATTTTTACTTTTTTCTTACTATTTTGGATGACTTTTATATCATTTTCTTGCCTAAATGCTCAATCAAGTACTTCTAACACAATGTTAAATAGAAGCAGTGAAAGTGGGCATCCTTGTTTTTCTTCCCAATCTTAAAAGGAAATCTTTTAGGATTTCATCAATGAATTTGATGTTAGCTGTGGGTTTTTCATATATATCCTTTATCATGTTGAGAAAGTTTCCCTCCATTCCTATCTTTTATAGTGTTTCAATCAGGAAAGGGTGCGGTATTTTGTTAAATGCTTTTTCTCATCTAGAGTTGATCACGTGGTCTATATCTCTCAATCTGTTTATGTGGTGTATTACATTGATTGATTTTCTTATGTTGAAACATCTTGTATACCAGGGATGATACCCACTTGTTCATGGTGTATAATTCATTTGACTTGTTATTGAATATAATTTGGAACTATTTTGTTGAGGATTTTAGCATCTAGTTTCATTAGAGAGATTGGTTTATAGTTTTCCTTTCTTGTGGTGTCTTTGTTTGGCTTTGGAATCAGGGTGATGCTGGCATCATAGAATGAGTTATTCAACATCCCTACACTTCTATTTTTAGGAAGAGTTTAAGCAGGATTGGTGCTAATTCTTTCTGGAATATTTGGTAGAATTCACCTGTGAAGCTGTTTGGACTGGCTCTTCTTAGTTGGGAGGTTTTTGATGACTAAGTCTACCTTATTACTTATGATTGGTCTGTTGACTTCATGAATTTCTTCTTTTGTCAATGTAGGCTGCTTGTGTGCTTCTAGGAATTTGTCCATTTCCTCTAAATTATCCACCTTGTTTGCATATAATGTTTAAAAGTATCCTCTTATGATACTCTTTATTATTGTGGGTTTAGGGGTGATAATCCCTTCCTCATTTCTTATTTTGTGTATTTGCATCTTCTCTATGTTTTTCTTTGTTCGTCTAACTAAGGGTTTGTCAATTTTATTAGTTTTCTTGAATAATGAGCTTTTGGTTTTGTTTATTTTTTTCTATTCCTTTCTTATTGTCAAATTCATTTAGTTCTGCTCTAATATTTATTATTTCTTTCTTTCTACTTCCTTTGGGTTAGTTTGTTGGTCTTTTCCTAATTCCTGAAGGTGTGTTTTTAGGTCATTATTTTAGTTCTTTATTCTTTTTCAGTATAGGTATTTGTGGTTATGAATTTCCCTCTCAGTACAGCTTTTGCTGCATCCCATTTTGATATGTTGTGTTGTCATTTTCATTTGTTTCAACGTAGTTACTGATTTCTTTTGAGGTTTCCTCCTTGACCCACTGTGCCTAAGAGTGTGTTGTTTAACTTCCATATCTTTGTTCCTAATCTGTTTCTCTGCCCCTTAATGATTTCCAGCTTCATTCCTTTGTGGTCAGAGAAAGTACTCTGTATAATTTCAGTCTTTTGGAATTTATTGAGTGTTGTTCTGTGGCCTAGCATGTGATCTACCTTCTGAATGATCCATGTGCACCCAAGAAGTATGTCTATCCTGCTGTAATTGGGTGTAATGGTCTATATATGTCTATTAGGTCCAGATCCTATAATGCATGATTCAAAGTCTTTCTTTATTGATTCTTTGTTGAGATGTTCAGTCTCATGATGATAATGCTGCATTAAAGTCCCCCACTATAATTATAGAGGCATCTATTTCTCCACTTAGTTTTTCCAGTGTTTGCTTCTTGTTTTGAGGCACCTGGTTAGCTGCATAAATGTTTATGATTGTTCTTTCTTCTTGATATATTATCCCTTTTATTAATATATAGTGTCCATCTGTCTTTTACAATAGTTTTGCATTTAAAGTCTATTGTGTCCTATATTAGTATAGCTTCTCCCGCCCTTTTTTGGTTATGGTTTATTTTAAAAATCGTTTCCCAACCATTCATTTTCAGCCTCCTTGCATCCTTGGGTTTAATGTGGTTCTTGTAGACAGCATATAGATGCGTTATATTTCCTTATACATTCTGCCAATTTCTGTGTCTCTTGACTGGTGAGCTTACTCCATTAACATGCAATACTATTTCTGTGAAGGAATTACTTAGGTTAGCCGTATTTTCTTTAGGTTTATGTGTCATATGTTGTTTTTATTTCTCTTTTGATGTTTTTAGTTGTTCTTACACTCCCTTCCAACTGTCTCTTATTTTACCTTTTGACCTGCAGAACACCCTTTATTATTTCTTGAAGGGCAGGTTTTGTATTGACATACTCTCTTAATTTCTGTTTATCTGTGAATATTTTGAACTCTCCCTCATTTTTGAATGCCAGCTTTGCTGGATAGAGAATTCGTGCCTGGAATTTTTTTTTCTTTTATCACCTAACTATGTCATACCACTGCCTTCTTGCCTCCCCGGTTTCAGATGAGAAATCTGCACTTAGTCTTACCGAGCTTCCCTTGTGTGTGATTGTTCTCCCCTTTCTTGCTTTTTTCAGTATTCTCTCTTTTAGTCTTGAGCATTGTACAGTTTGACAAGTATATGTCTTAGAGTAGACCTGTTAGTATTTGTACTATTTGCGGTGCACCGCACTTCCTGGACATGTGCGTCCCTCAAGAGAGTTGGGAAGTTATCAGCCATTATTTCCTCCAACACTCCTTCTGCCCTGTTTTCCTTCTCTTCTCCCTCTCAGGTGCCTATAATGTGTACATTTGTGCATTTCATGCTGTCGTTCAAATCCCTAAGTCCCTACTGGATTTTTTCTATCTTTTTATCTATCTCTTTTACCATCTGTTTTATTTCGATGTACTGTCTTCCACATCGCTGATTCTTTCTTCTCCCTGTTCAGGTCTGCTGTTGTGTGCTTACAGTGTATTTTTGATTTCTTGGATTGTGCCTTTCATCACCATCATATCAGATATCTTTTTATGTATGTTTAAAATTTCTTCATTATATTCTTCTGGTGTCTTCTTAATATCCTTAATCTATTCCTTCACTTCATTAAGTTGATTCATATTTGTTCAGACATCTGTGATTAGTTGTTCCATATTATGCATCCTCTCCTTGTTTTTAGCTTGGTTGTTGGACTGGGTCATGTCTTCCTGTTTTTTAGTATGGTTTGTAATTTTTTGGTGGTATCTAAGCATCTGTTTATCTTGATGGGGTTATTCAGTTGATAAGCTTCTCTCTCTATTCTACAGTTTATTTTTTTTTGTTGTTGTTGTGAATTTGGTAAGGTTTCATTCTGATACTTTGTTCCTCTCATTCTATTTCCTTCTTTTTGTCTATGTTACCTTAAAAAATTAGATAAAAGGAAATATATAGGAAGAGAAAAAGAATGCTAGTAATAATAATAGTAAAAGATAGGAGAGGAACTGTAGAAGACCTGGGAAATTGAAAAATTAACATGAATAAGAAGTACAGAGTAATAAGATTAGAAAGGTGGAATAGAAACAATGAAACAAGAAACAGAAGAGAAAAATATATAGAATGAATTACAAGGCTGGAATGACGAGGGCAGGGTAAAAGAGAAAAGAAAGATAGAAAAAAGAAAAAAGAAAGAAAACAGAGAAAAAAGGAGAGAGAAACAAAAATCAAGAAAAATTAAAGACCAAATGAAAAGAGGTGGAATGAAAGAACAAGAACAGAAAACAGAAGATATAAAGATGGAGAGAAAAGAAATAGTGTAGGTAGAGAAAACGGTAAACAAAGAAAAAAAGAGTTTAAAACAAACAAACAGAGAAACAAAGGATGGGGAAACATACAAATAAACAAGAGAGCAGCAACTCATTTAAAAATAGGAGAGAGAAGAAAGAAAATAAAGATAAAAAAAAAAAACACGGAAAAACAGGCTTCTCTCTTAGAGCTCGAAGGATCTTCTCAGGCTGCTGGTGTTCACCATTCAATTCCGCTGCAGAATGCTCTGTGCAGGTTTTAAACCAGGCTTTAGTGGGTAAAATAAGGAAAATTAAAAAAGGAACCTTTTTTTGTTTCTGAAAACAAATTTGGAAATCTAAGAAAAGCTAACACAAAGACAATGTCTATATGCTCCCTGTCATAAAGTTCTAGCTGGATGCTGGATAGCCAAGTGACTCACTTTTCTAAGAGCTGGGAATGAACCAGGGACCTCATTAATGCTAGGCAGGAATTCATCCTGTAAGCTAGTCTGTCCCCTTAGGGAAATTAACCTTTCAGAAGGCTATCTTCCCCTTTTCCCTCAGGCAGGTTAGATCTTCTGCAGTCTGCTGGACTCCTGCTGATCAGTTGCCTTTCTCTGTGGCCTCT